>CM065590.1:214670952-214700530 GCA_033119425.1 Bufotes viridis | reverse complement strand
AAAGCCTTAAGATGCCACCACAAGGAGACATATCCTGCACTGATGTATTTTTGAAGTACACCACGAGGGATCTAGCAAATTTAAACCCCACCCCTCAGATTCAATTGTAATAGACAGGAGAGGGAAGCTATCAAATCCCTTGAGAGAAACAAATCCATCACGTTCAAACCATCTGATAAAAGGTGGGAACGTGGTGGTGATGGACACAACATTGTACAGAGACATGTGTCTTGCACTTTTGCAAGACAAGTCAGGGTATGAGATACTCCCCAATGATCCAACAGGTGTTTACCAACTAGAGCTCCGTGATATACTCCAGAAGGCTAAAGTAGGACGGCTAATTGACAATAGAGAATATGACTTTTTATACTCTCGCCTTCCGGTCACAGCGACCTTCTACTTTTTACCGAAGGTACACAAAAACACTACCTAAATTAGGGGGCGACCCATCGTCTCTGGAGTAGGGAGTCTATCCCAAAACTGTGGGATCTATGTGGATCGTATCCTTCGTGCATTCATTGAAAGCCTGCCCTCCTACATCAGGGACACTGGAGACCTCCTTACCAAGTTGGAGGGGATCTCAGTAGAACCAGAGTGGTTCCTGGCCTCCATCGATGTTGAGGCTCTCTACTCCTCTATCCCACATGATAGGGGAGTGGAGGCCTCGGCCCATTTCCTAAAATCCAGGGGTCGGCAGTTTAAAATACACAGTGACTTTGTCCTTAACCTTTTACAATTTGTACTCACCAGAAACTTCTCTCTCTTTGAAGGTCAGACATACCACCAGCTTAGGGGCACCGCCATGTGTAGTTCATGTGTGCCGTCTTATGCTAACCTGCTCCTGGGCTGGTGGGAGGAGACTGTAGTTTTTGGTGAGGATTCTAACATCTATACTGGACACATAGCTCTGTGGTCTCGCTTCATTGATGATATCTTTATTCTATGGAGTGGGACCCAAAGCGACTGATACATTTGTGACATCTTTGAATGTCAATGATCTCAATCTGAGATTTACCTCACCGATTGTGAGAGATCAGTTGCCATTCTTAGACATATTGATACAGAAAGGAAAAGATGACAGTTTACAAAGCACGATTTACCAGAAACCTACCGCAACAAATTCTCTCTTTCGAGATGGGAGAGTTGTCACCCGACCCCACTGAAACTAGGTATCCCAGTTGGTCAATACCTTAGACGAAGACGCAACTGCTCAGAGGACAGTGAATTCAAGAAACAGGCTAATATACTCAGAGCTAGGTTCCATGAACCGGGTTATCCTAATAAGGCACTACGACAGGCCTATCATAGAGCAAAAAACTCCCCAGGAATAACACTCCTCCATCCGACCAAAGATCCAGGACGGGTAGAGGAAAGAGTGACGCGTATCATTGGGACATATGATATAGCTGCAATGGAGGTCCGGGACATCATTAATCGGCATTGAGAGATCCTCTTGATGGATCCCGACCTCAGAGATACCCTTGGCCCTAAACCAGCTATCACCTTTAGTGGGGGTACCAACTTAAGGGATCACTTGGTGCACAGTCACTTTATCCCTCCCCCCCCCCAGGGAGGCTTAAGACCTGGCTAGATACTCCTGTGAAGGGTTGCCACAGGTGTGGAATTTGCAGCTTTTGCAGGTATATATCCCCTGGAAAGGCCTTTCTGGATGAGAGTACAGGCTATACCCACCATATACGAGATTTCATCAACTGCCGCACGACAGACATTGTATATCTTTTAACCTGCGAATGCGGGGTGCAGTATGTTGGGAAAACCGGCAGAGAGTTCCAAAAACGTATGGGCGAACACCTTAATGATATAAGGAACAATAAGGATACTTCTGTTGCAAGACATGTGCAATCCCTCTATGAAGGTCGCACTTCGGCCATCAGGTTTAAGGGGATTGAGCATGTGGCTAGACCACAACGTGGGGGGGGATTGGGATAGACTAATCCTCCAGAGAGAATGCTGGTGGATTTTCAAACTTGATACGGCTAGTCCAAATGGACTTAATGAACAGTTACAACTTGGGTGCTTTTTGTAATCGAATTTTTTCCGTAGGTCCACGGGTATTCTATTTGAGGGACCATCCGGTGGGGTTCATTAAATATTGGTGTGTTTGGTCCCCCTCATCTGTATTGTCAATGTGGTACTTATATATCACTCAACACTTTTGTTATGTGTTTTGATATTTTCATTATAGTTCTCATTTTTTTGCTATGACCGTATGGTACATTCCACCCCATGGTTGGGGAAACCTACCAAAATGTCCTTAAGCCTTGGTGGATCGGTCTGGGTACTCTCCCCCTCCCTTTCACCATTATCTTCTTGAAGATCAGGAGCGCTGTTTATATATATCAGTGTTCAATAGACAGCTCTCTGTTCCAGAATGGCTTGGTCTGGGTTGCCGTGGCGATCATGTGTTTGGAGGGCTGGGCTTAATTGACCCGCCCCCCCCCCCCATCGCCTAGCTACCGGCCGTCATAAGTTCCTGAACGCTGCGTTCCACGGAATTGCGCAATTGCATGCGCACATACCCTGTGATGTCATCACGTGATTTGACGTCACGCGGATGACGAGCGGCGCCGGGCCCCGTCATAAATGCGCCTTCTCTCCGCGTGTAAGGTAAGACCTGCTCCATATGATGAAGGAGGCTCCCAGCGGGCTCTGCTGCACTTCATTGCCTGGCCATACGCCAGTTAGAATGAGACCAAGTAAGTAACGGAGGGGACATGAAGCAATGTTTCTACTGTTTGACCTGGTTCTTTGGATCTCATGGGATCCTTCTTGTTTTGTTTGTCTTTTTCAGATGACCTTTGGAGACACTAATTTTATTTGAATACTGACGACATCCATTATAACATGCTCTCTATAGCCCTTTGTCCCCTGATGAGTACAAGGGCGGGCTGATTGTAGCCATTAACGAAACACGTAGGGACACGTTTTCTCACATATTTGAGGGTATTCCGCCTTGTTAATCAAGGTGGTGTTTGCTAGTCACCTTCCCCACTTAGTCCTGTCTCCGTTTAAAATTAGGGTTGGTTCAGGGTAACAAGAGAAGGGTGAGGCTTCAGTAACGGTGCCACTCCTTGTGGGGTTGGACACCGTTGTAGGCATAGGGTTGAGCAGGCCAAGTAGGGTGTTTTAGGGTCAGCTCTGATCTCCCTTCCCTTACCTTGACAGGGGTTATTTTGTAATTGACGGTCAACTAGTACCCTTCTAGACCTCCTGAGCCTTACTCATTTTTTCCAAAAGAGGTTTACAGACTTAGTCGGGTGATACCATTCTATAATCCTTTTTGGATCCTTTTGCCACTATTTGCTTGATGTAATAATCTGGCATTTTGTATGCCGGTTTTTGTTTGTAGGGGCTGACTGCTTTTCTTATACAGTAAATTATGGTAGTAAAAGTTATGTTTTAAATTGTTGCTGCCCCTCTTTTTTCATATTATTCTCTTGCTTTGGGAGCACCCGTCCAAGATAGTACAACTTACAGTCTAGGACAGGCATTTCAACTTTTACACTAGATGTGGCCCAGATTATTGGAATTTGTCATACAGAAACAGTTTGCAGATGTTCTACAGCATTGGTTACAGAACACCACAGATTGTGGCCCAGGTTATTAAAGACACAGTCTGCGAATGATGTTCAGTATATGTCACTAATAGGTATAAAATAAAAATATCTTGCTGCTGACAAACACACACAGTAGTCCTTAACAGGACTTTGGGGTCGTTGAAAAGCTTTGGTAGTAAAACAGCAAATATCTCTCCCTTCGAAGCACTGTCCCTGAGACTGCAGGAGGTAAATAGATTACTGCTCTAAAACACACACACATAGTAGTCCTTAAAAGGACTTTTGGGTCTTGGAAAAGCTTTCTCTGAATAAAAACTGTGAAAATTGCTCCCTACACTTTCTTTCCCTTCTTACGCTCTGCTCTCTCTGTTATGTCTGCGGGTCCATGGTAATTAATTAGTACAATGATCGATTGATTATTACTGCTTATTAGCCTGCTTCTGGTTGTACTGTACCTGGATGATTTTAACCCTTTTGTGCTTGTGCAGCCTTAGAATGTCCAAGAAACCTGTTATATCCATAGTCTACCAAATAAAATAAGAACATTTTTCACAGCACAGCAGGGGCTCTAGTTGTACAATATTTGATTTTCATACTGTGTACTGGAACATAGGACTTATTAGAATAGAGATTCCAACATTAATAAATGAGAGCTGTGTATCAGTTTCGCTTGACTTCATTCCAAGATTTCTGCCATGAAAAAGACTCTGTTTGTGAACAGCACAAAATATGCAGATTAACAGTGAAAAGAAAATCTATTCATATAGACTGAAATTGACATAGACTGCAATGAAAATGAAATAGACATGAATTTCATTGAAGGGTTGCCAGTCAGTTTTTCATAACAACCTAACACATAATACATAGCGCTAAGATATTAGTTTAATATTGCTCTGAGTAACACAGCCAGGAAAGGTAGTTTCTCCTGCTTCTTAATAGTCATAAAATATAATGTATGTTAAAAGTGAAAAACTCAATTCAGATAACAAATACAGAAATGGAAAGCAATTAGATCATTCTATTAAACCAAACTTTACTATAGTAAAATTCCTTAAAATGGCATTGATCGGACCTGATTGCTGCAAGAGTATCAGACAGTCATAGAAAGTGTACAAAATTCACTTTTAAGTCTAGAGAGGCACAGGTAAATGGCATATCAAAAATACATACATAGAATTTGCCATGGTGATTTTTAGAGATGAGCGAATCAAAGCTGATGAAGTGGAATTCGATTCGAATTTCAGGAATTATTTGATTCGCACTGTAGAGGGAAGTGCCACGTAGTTATATATATATATATATATATATATATACACACACACACACATATATATAATTGATGTGTAAATATACATATCCCAGTATGTCTACTGTATATGGGCCCAGCATATGCGTTATTGTGCTGTCCATGTATGCTCCAGGTATATTTGGGTGGGTATGTATATATATATATATATACAGTTGTGTTCAAAATTATTCAACCCCCAATGCTGTAAAGGGTTTTGGGGAATTTAGTGTACATTTGTAATTGTGTTCAGAATTAAATCTTACAAGTACTTTTTAAAGAACGAAATGCAACTAAAATGACATCAATTGTTTTTGTAATACAGTATTAAATGTTTTTTTTGTGATTTCTTCATTGACACAATTATTCAACCCTTTAAAGACTACCACACTTAAGAACAGAGGTTCATTCAAGTCTTTTCGATCAGGTATTGACAACACCTGTGGATGTCAAGGAGCAGCAATCAAGCATAATAAGCACCAATTAGGCAGATTTAAAATGACTGTGATACTCAGCTCCTTCTAGACATTTAGTGGTGTGTTTACAAACATGGTGAAGTCAAGAGAATGGTCCAGGAAGACAAGAGAAGAGGTGATTTCTCTTCACAGGAAGGGCAATGGCTATAAGAAGATTGCAAAGATGTTAAACATACCAAGAGACACCATAGGAAGCATCATTCGCAAATTCAAGGCAAAGGGCACTGTTGAAACGCTACCTGGTCGTGGCAGAAAGAAGATGTTGACTTCGACTGCTGTGCGCTGCCTGAAGTGCAAAGTGGAGAAAAGTCCCGTGTGACTGCTGAGGAACTGAAAAAGATTTGTCAGATGCGGGTACTGAAGTTTCAGCTCAGACAATAAGACACACACTGTGTAATAAAGGCCTCCATGCCAGAACACTCAGGCGCACCCCTATGCTGTCTCCAAAGAATAAGAAGAGTCGACTGCAGTATGCCAAAAGTCATGTGGACAAACTACAAAAGTTTTGGGATAGTGTTCTGTGGACTGATGAAACAAAATTAGAACTGTTTGGGCCCATGGATCAACGCTATGTTTGGAGGAGGAAGAACAAGGCCTATGAAAAAGAACACCTTGCCTACTGTGAAGCATGGCGGGGGTCAATCATGCTTTGGGGCTGTTTTGCTTCTACAGGTACAGGGAAGCTTCAGTGTGTGCAAGGTACCATGAATTCTCTTCAGTACCAGGAGATATTGGATGAAAATGTGATGCAGTCCGTCACAAACCTGAGGCTTGGGAGACGTTGGACCTTTCAACAGGACAATGATCCCAAGCATACCTCCAAGTCCACTAGAGCATGGTTGCAGATTAAAGGCTGGAACATTTTGAAGTGGCCATCGCAGTCACCAGACTTAAATCCGATTGAGAACCTCTGGTGGGACTTAAAGAAAGCAGTTGCAGCGCGCAAGCCTAAGAATGTGATTGAACTGGAGGCTTTTGCACATGAAGTATGGGCGAAGATACCAGTAGATCGCTGCAAGACACTTGAGTCAAGCTATGCTTCACGTTTAAAAGCTGTTATAACTGGAAAAGGATGTTGTACTAAGTACTAAGATTGAATGTCACTTGGGGGTTGAATAAAACTGATAATGATGAGAGCACAGAAAAGACATTTGTGGTTATTTCATTATAAATGTTATGTTATATTTGTCTGACTTACAAGTGCCTCTTTGATTAATTGTAAACAAGATGACTGAAATGATCAAAATCAATGTCAAACTGGCCAAAACACTCAATTTCAGAGGGGGTTGAATAATTTTGAACACAACTGTATATATATATATATATATATATATATATATAGAGAGAGAGAGAGAGAGAGAGAGAGAGATGTATGCATGCCACAATTATTCAGTTAATATATATAATATATATATATATATATATATATATATATATATATATCCCCCAGCTGATTAATCCTCCTGCAGATGCATGCCAGGGGGAAGATGTGGATAACTGGACAATTATTTCCAGTTTCGGTCACTTCAAAGGACAGAGGATAAATTAAGATCCTCTGCCTTTGCATTACATTACAAAGGGCTCCCCTGTCCTTGTATGCCTCGTACCTCCAGTGCCGGAGATACGTGGTCACTTCACAGGCGGGAGGTTCAAAGCAAACCTACGCCTGGAAGCGTGTGCAAGGACAGATGGGCTGGCGTGAGCACCGCAGGATTTAAATAGTTTGATGGCACTGCACTCATCAGTTGAGCCTAACAGCCCCAGTGAAGAGAATCATCCCCAGGATGACGAGCATCTAAGCGAGGATTATCCCCTACAACGAGCAGTAACCCCCTAGAGACGAGCATTACTGGCTGAGTATTAACCCCTGCACCACCAATCCATATATTAACCCTCTGTTTCCCTGCATTGTCTACCCTTTATACCCATTATATTCCCTATACCTCCAACGCATTAACCCCTGCTCCTGAATACCCTATCCACCAATGCATTAACACTTTTCATTCCCTGTTTACCCCTGCATTGTCCCACTGCCATATCATTACTCTATACCACCAATGTATTAACCCTGTCCATTCCCTGTTTACCTCTGCATTGTACCACTGCCCTGCATTAACCCTTTCCTGCCCTGTATTTTATATATCTATGCATTAAACCCTGCAATAGTACCCTGTACTATTAACTCCTGTAAGATTTACCCCATATCCCTGTTTATATTGTATTAACCCCTTGCTACCCTGTAGGTACAGTTTATAGCTAGGTGGGAGGGTGCTGCTGATATATAAATGTGCAGAGTGAGTGTATGTTTAGATATTTTGCTGGGTGGAATAGTAGATTGTGTTGTGTTAGTGTAGTCAGATTTTATGCGTTGTTACTGTATTACTGTGTTTTTCTCATATTTATATAAATATTTATAACCATTGATATAAATATATATAGATATAGTAGAATTTATAGACTGTAGAATTGTATTTATTTAATAAATTCTTTTATTGTTCAAAGCAGTTTGTAGTCTTTGTGTTGATGCCATAATAATCCATCACACATAAGTAGTTCACAGAAAGGTATAGCAACAGGTAGTTTATATTTATAGTATAAATAGGCAGAGTCATCAATAGATGGTTCATGCCTATTTATGAATATTAATTGATATGAACCCAAAATATTAATAATTAATATTTCCTTTAACACGCACTGAAGCCAAATGTCCTCCCGCTTCATGGTAACGAATCACATTTTTTCCTAAAACGGCTGCTGCACGTGTGAGAACATGGAGCAAGGAACTCTGGGAAGGCAGGATCACCCATAATGCCATGCATGCAGCCAATCAGCAGCCAGCCAGCCCTGTGATCTCACAGCCCTATAAATAGTGTCAGCCATCTTAGAATCTGCCATTTACTAGTGTACTTAGTGCAGGGAAAGATGTTTGCAGGCGCTAGGGACAGTGATAGGAAAGACTTGATTGTGGGGAAAAAACGATTTATAAGTGCAGGGAAAGGAAAGGATAGGGAGGAATCGTTCCACAGTATTTATGTAGAACAGAGTTTAGTAGGGGAGGTTACATACTGGGTAATAGGAACAATCCTATTACACCTTGGGGCACTGACTGGGGCTCCAAACTGCCATTATACAGCTCTGTCATAACAGCAAACTGTTCTTGTTATTGGGGTGCAAGTGCTGTTTTAACAGGGTTTATTACAAGGAAATATTTCTATAGTATGTCTTATTTGCCTTTGTGCAGTGCAGTCATATGTTGTAAAGCCCTTTTTGCCGTGTATTAGTGGCAAAACAAAAATATATTCGCCGTTCAGCGTTGCACTTATCTGTTGAAAAGGTTTTTGTGTTGTGTAAAAGTAGAAAAAAAATAGGGCCTAATTGCCGTTCAGCAGTGCAGTAATATATTCTAAAGCACTGTTTGCCGTGTATTAGTGACTAAAGAAAAATATTTGATCTAAGGTTTGATTATTTGATCTAACAGTATGTCAGACAGAGAAGTGCCAGGTCCTGCACAGGAGAGTGGCATAAGCCTAAATGTTTTTGACGCAGGCAGAGTTGGCAGCAGAGTAAGGGGCCATAGCAGCAGGGGTCACTTCGAGAGGCCTGAACCCCCAGTGTCAGCTAGCGGACGTGTCTTGACCAGCAACCCAGTGGTTTTTGAATGGTTGACTCGATCTTTGACTTTGTTGCAAGTGTCATCAGACAACCCGAGCCAAGAGTTGGGAAGTTCGTCAGACGTAACCCTTAGTTAGCATGGCCCGGGAGCAGGCCCTGTGCCCTCACCTGTCCTCAACCTGCCTCTGTCCTTTTCTGTTTCCTCAGTCAGAGAAGTATTGTATGCTTTGGGCTCAGCTCAACTATGCAGTGAGGACTAGATACTAGTAGACAGCTACTGGCAAGCCAAGATATGGAAGAGACATCAACTGCTTCCTCCACTAGGCAGGAAAGTAGTGATGAGGAGAGTGGCGTGGGAGCTGGTGTTGCTGAGCGGTCAGGCTCTTGACACCAAGACCGTTGAGAAGGACATCGATGGGAGCCAGGTGACAAAGGGTCTTCATTTATTTATTTTTCTTTATATTAATAATCTAATATTATAAAATCTAGTGTCTCCATGATAAATCTGCTGCGTGGGGGCTCAGTGTGGCTTCTACAAGCTTTCAAAATAATCCTTCAGCGGGACGAATAGATACCGGATGACCAGGATGCTTCATGACCTTCCTAGGAGCTTATGTCGGGGGTAGCGGTTCATTTCTGAGATGTCTGAATAGTGCGGGGGTATCCCAAGACCCTCTCCATCTCCATGCACCACAGGATGTCCTCCTTCCCATCCATGATGACTGGGAACTCATTATGTTTTCCTTGACAAAGAGATCAAGGGCTGGTAGTTATGGTTTGAATCTTGATGAACTTCCCAACTCTTCCTGGCTCCAAGCAATCTTGTCATTGTCTTTAGCTATTAGAGGCCTGTTCATGCCAGGCAGGTTCCCCAGAAGTATCTGGCTCGATGAGCAGCCGATACCGCACTTGCATCCATCTTGACAGGATTCGTCTCCAGGTAGAGAGAAATTTTTTTTTTTAATGCTTTCTCCATCGCAACCACATTCTCGAATAACCCGAAGACTGGCCTATTCTCTCCTGTCTTAGGCGACACTTTATTGAGTAATCGTGGAAAGTCAAAAACAGTTGTCCACTGCCCCATAAAGGCCTTTGCGGTGTGAGTTAACCACAGATAAGTTGAATTGTCCCCATTCTTCAATCTGTTTCCTGGTTATATTCTGTATGTCTCCCACATATACATACTGCCCTGGATGGCATACCTGTCCTATCGTGATGGCGTCCTCACAAACCTCTGATGACATATATTTTTCAACGTTGATTTTAAGCTTTTTCCATGATGACTGGGAACTTGTGATGTTTTCCCTGATGAATAGACCATGGGCTGGTAGCTATGGTTGGAATCTTGATGATTTTGCGACTCTTCCAGGCTCGAATACAAAGCTTCAGGATTGCTTGGAGCCCGGAAGAGTCACGAAGTTCATCAAGAGGCCTGTTCATGGCCTACTAGAGGCCTGTTCACGCCAGCCATGCCAGGCATGTTCCCCAGAAGTTTCTTGATGAGCAGCCGAAACTGCACTTGATTCTAACCTTTTGAGAGCCATTAATCATGTGTGTCCTTTCCAACACAACTGGCACACTCCCGAAATACTCTGTGCTGCTTGGGACCCTGCTCTTTCCACCTTGTAACTCTTAGTCCACAATCTTTAACAAGATCAACACACTGCTCTACTGAAATATTCTGCACTGCTGAGCAATCCTGCTCCTTTCACTCTCAGTGTGTGATATGCAACTCATCTTTTTATTTTTATTTAAAATGTATTTAAAATTTAAATAACATGTGAAAATGCAGGAGTAATATACATCCTAGAATGTCCCTGTCACCTTCTTAGTCCACAATCTTCAACACACTGCTCTCCTGAAATACTCTGCTCTGCTGAGGAATCCTGCACCTTTCACTCTCAGTGTGTGATATGCTACTCATCTTTGTTTTTATATACAGTATATATTTAAAAATTAAATAACATGTGAACATGCAGGAGTAATATACGTCCTAGAATGTCCCTGTCACCTTCAATACGGGGGCAGCAGGAAAATTAAATCATAAGACTTGGTTAGAGATGAGCGAACACCTGGATGTTCGGGTTCGAGAAGTTCCCCAGAGGTAAGGGCAAGGTGTCCTCTGTGGGAGGCATATCGTCATCGTCCTCCGTATCCCCCCAGCCACGCACCAGTGATGGGCCTGAGCTGTGTGGGGTGCCACCCCGCTGTGAACCTTCTTCATCCTCATCCTCCTCCACCTCATCCTCATCCTCCTCGTCCTCCAGTAGTGGGCCCTGGCTGGCCACATTTGTACCTGGCCTCTGCTGTTGCAAAAAACCTCCCTCTGAGCCACTTCTAACAGACTGGCCTGAAAGTGCTAAAAATGACCCCCATCCTCCTCCTCCTGGGCCACCTCCTCTTCCATCATTGCCCTAAGCGTTTTCTTAAGGAGACATAGAAGTGGTGTTGTAACGCTGAAACGGGTGTCATCGCCACTGGCCATGTTGGTGGAGTACTCGAAACAGCGCAACAGGGCACACAGGTCTCGCATAGAGGTCCAATTATTGGTGGTGAAGTGGTGCTGTTCCGCAGTGCGACTGACGCGTGCATGCTGCAGCTGAAACTCCACTATGGCCTGCTGCTGCTCGCACAGTTTCTCCAGCATGTGCAAGGTGGCGTTCCACCTGTTGGGCACATCGCATATGAGGCTGTGAGCGAGAAGGCCGAAGTTACGCTGTAGCGCAGACAGGCGAGCAGCGGCAGGATGTGAACGCCAGAAACGCGCACAGACGGCCCGCACTTTATGCAGCAGCTCTGACATGTCGGGGTAGTTGTGAATTAACTTTTGCACCACCAAATTCAGCATATGCGCCAGGCAAGGGATGTGCGTCAAACCGGCATAGACATCAGCTGTTTGAAGCTGTCTGTGTCCACCAGCCTGAATGACAGCATTTCAAAGGCCAGTAGTTTAGAAATGCTGGCATTCAGGCCCAGGGCTCGAGGGTGGATAGGTGGGAATTTACGCTTTCTCTCCAAGGTTTGTGAGATGGAGAGCTGAACGCTGCCGTGTGACATGGTGGAGATGCTTGGTGACGCAGGTGGTGTTGTCGGTGGCACATCCTCTGTTTGGTGGGCGGCAAGTGCCAACGTTCCTCCCGAGGCGGAGGAAGAGGCCGAGGCAGCAGCATAAGAGGGAGCAGGGGAAGCCTGAGTGAGTTCCTTGCTTTTAAGGTGTTTACTCCACTGCAGTTCATGCTTTGCATGTAGATGCCTGGTCATGCAGGTTGTGCTAAGGTTCAGAACGTTAATGCCCCGCTTCAGGCTCTGATGGCACAGCGTGCAAACCACTCGGGTCTTGTCATCAGCACATTGTTTAAAGAAGTGCCATGCCAGGTAACTCCTTGAAGCTGCCTTTGGGGTGCTCGGTCCCTGGTGGCGGTGGCCAGTAGCAGGAGAACTCTCTTGGTGGCGGATGGTCTGCTTTTGCCCCCTGCTCCTTCTTTTGCTACACTGTTGGCTCGGTCTCACCACTGCCTATTCCTCTGAACTATGAAAGTCAGTGGCACGACCTTCATTCCATGTGGGGTCTAGGACCTCATCGTCCCCTGCATCGTCTTCCACACAGTCTTCCTCCCTGACCTCCTGTTCGGTCTGCACACTGCAGAAAGACGCAGCAGTTGGCACCTATGTTTCGTCATCATCAGAGACGTGCGGACTCCAGTGAGGTGGTATTCCCATGTCCTCATCATCAGTAAACATCAGTGGTTGTGCATCAGTGCATTCTATGTCTTCCACCACTGGGGAAGGGCTAGATGGATTCCCTTGGGAAACCCTGCCAGCAGAGTCTTCAAACAGCATAAGAGACTGCTGCATAACTTGAGGCTCAGACAGTTTCCCTGATATGCATGGGGGTGATGTGACAGACTGATGGGCTTGGTTTTCAGGTGCCACCTGTGCGCTTTCTGCAGAAGACTGGGTGGGAGATAATGTTGTGAACGTGCTGGATCCACTGTCGGCCACCCAATTGACTAGTGCCTGTACCTGCTCAGGCGTTACCATCCTTAGAACGGCATTGGGCCCCACCAAATATCGCTGTGAACTGAGGTAGTTGGTTCACTAGGACGTGTGGCTGTGGCAGAATGGCCACGTCCTCTCCCAGCACCAGAGGGTACACTAACACCACCACGACCGCGTCTGCGTCCCTTACTAGATGTTTTCCTCATTGTTACCGTTCAACAAGCGCCACAATAAGAAAAAAAATATTTGGCCCAATGTATTGATTTCAAATTCAGGCCTTTAGCTTTTTTTTACAGGCACCTAACACTATCTGCCTATTTATTTATGTAGCGTATTACAGTAATCCAGGCACAGCAGTAACCACTGATTTAGGGGAATATCTCTTTTAGGGCTAGTATTTAGGCCATGGATGAAAGGTATCCTTTTATGGACAGATTTACATTTGGAGATGCACTGTAGTGTGAGAAAAAATATGTAGGATTATGCCTTCAGCAATTGTATTTTAACACTTTGTGTAATATACCCTTTAACGGACATAAATACAATGAGAGATGCACAGTAACGTGTGAAGTTATTGAGGATGACACTCTCAGCACTTGTATATACACTTTGAGTGTAATATACCCTTTACGGACAGATTAACACTTGGCCTGCAACAGCTGGGACACCAGATTAAGGGTATTGCTATTTTGGCAATTGAATTTCACTCCAGAACAAAATATATGTTTTGGCGGACAATATTATACTTTGCCAGCCACAGCTGTGACACCAGATTTCTGGTATTGCTATTTTGGCAATTGAATTTAGCCCCAGAACAAAATTTTCCCTTTACGGACAGATTAACACTTGGCCTGCAACAGCTAGGACACCAGATTCAGGGTATTGCTATTTTGGCAATTGAATTTCACCCCAGAACAAAATATACCGTTTACAGACAGATTAACACTTGGCCTGCAACAGCTGGGACACCAGATTCAGGGTATTGCTATTTTTGCAATTGAATTTCACCCCAGAACAAAATATATGTTTTTGCGGACACTATTATACTTTGCCAGCCACAGCTGAAACCACTGATTTATGGTATTGCTATTTTGGCAATTGGATTTCACCCCAGAACAAAATATACCCTTTTATGGACAGATTAACACTCGGCCTGCAACAGCTGGGACACAAGATTCAGGGTATTGCTATTTTGGCAATTGAATTTCACCCCAGAACAAAATATATGTTTTGCTGGACACTATTATACTTTGCCAGCCACAGCTAAAACCCCTGATTTATGGTATTGCTATTTTGGCAATTGAATTTCACCCCGAACAAAATATACCCTTTACGGACAGATTAACACTGGGCCTGCAACAGCTGGGAAACCAGATTCAGGGTATTGCTATTTTGGCAATTGAATTTCACCCCAGAACAAAATATAACCTTTACAGTCAGATTAACACTTGGCCTGCAACAGCTGGGACACCAGATTCAGGGTATTGCTATTTTGCAATTGAATTTTACCCCAGAACAAAATATTTGTTTTGGCGGATAATATTATACTTTGCCAGCCACAGCTGAAACCTCTGATTTATGGTATTGCTATTTTGGCAATTGGATTTCACCCTAGAACAAAGTATAACCTTTACGGACAGATTAACACTTGGCCTGCAACAGCTGGGACACAAGATTCCAGGGTGTTGCTATTTTGGCAATTGAATTTCACCCCAGAACAAAATATATGTTTTGGCGGACACTATTATACTTTGCCAGCCACAGCTAAAACCACTGATTTATGGCATTGCTATTTTGGCAATTGAATTTCACCCCCGAACAAAATATACCCTTTTACGGACATATTAACACTTGGCCTGCAACAGCTGGGATACCAGATTCAGGGTATTGCTATTTTGGCAATTGAATTTCACCCCAGAACAAAATATATGTTTTGGCGGACACTATTATACTTTGCCAGCCACAGCTGAAAACTCTGATCTATGGTATTGCTATTTTGGCAATTGAATTTTACCCCAGAACAAAATATACCCTTTTACAGACAGATTAACACTTGGCCTGCAACAGCTGGGACACCAGATTCAGGGTATTGCTATTTTGGCAATTGAATTTCACCCCAGAACAAAATATAACCTTTTACGGACAGATTAACACTTGGCCTGCAACAGCTGGGACACCAGATTCAGGGTATTGCTATTTTGGCAATTGAATTTCACCCCAGAACAAAATATATGTTTTGGCGGACACTATTATACTTTGCCAGCCACAGCTAAAACCACTGATTTATGGTATTGCTATTGTGGCAATTGAATTTCACCCCAGAACAAAATATACCCTTTAACGGACAGATTAACACTTGGCCTGCAACAGCTGGGATACCAGATTCAGGGTATTGCTATTTTGGCAATTGAATTTCATCCCAGAACAAAATATATTGTTTTAGCGGACACTATTATACTTTGCCAGCCACAGCTGAAACCACTGATTTATGGTATTGCTATTTTGGCAATTGGATTTCACCCCAGAACAAAATATACCCTTTTACGGACAGATTATTAACACTTGGCCTGCAACAGCTGGGACACCAGAATCATGGTATTGCTATTTTGGCAATTGAATTTCACCCCAGAACAAAATATAGCCTTTACGGACAGATTAACACTTGGCCTGCAACAGCTGGGATACCAGATTCAGGGTATTGCTATTTTGGCAATTTAATTTCACCCCAGAACAAAATATATGTTTTGGCAGACACTATTATACTTTGCCAGCCACAGCTAAAATCACGGATTTATGGTATTGCTATTTTGGCAATTGAATTTCACCCCAAACAAAATATGTTTTTGCGGACACTATTATACTTTGCCAGCCAGTCCTGGGACACCAGATTTAGTGGATTGCTATTTTTTCCAATTGAATTTCACCACAGAAAATAATCTATCCTTTGCCTGACAGCAGACAGTATTATACTTGGCTATCCAAATCTGGAACATGGTATTTTGGCAATTGTATTTAACCCCTTAATAAAATATAGAAATTGCTATCCTGAGTTTATAGGGGTGACAGTAAGCACAGCCAAGCCTCTGATGTAGGATATAGCAAAAAAAAAAAAATAGCATTGATGGATTGATGGACTTGGTGGCAACTTGTTCTGGTGCACTACAAGTCACAAAATGTCCGCCGATCACCCCAGAAAAAGTGACAGAAAAACGCTCTGTGCAGCCTAAAAACCAGTGAGCAATTAACTAGCAGAAGTTGAATCATTCACAGCTGTAGATCGATCACTTCATTAGGTGCTAATGCTGACTTTTCCCTGCCTAATCTCGCCCTCACAGAAGCTGCGTCCTCTCCCTACACTAATTAGAGCAGTGTGACGTGCGGCGCTATGTGACTCCAGCTTAAATAGAGGCTGGGTCACATGCTGCACTTGGCCATTCACAGCTATGCCATTAGTAGGCATGGCTGTGATGGGCTCTTAGGGCAAGAAGTAAAACGCTAGCTGATTGGCTGCTGTGCAGCCCTTCAGAAAGCGTGAAGAAATCACTGAACAACCAACCCGAACCCGAACTTTTTTGAAAATGTTCGGGTTTGGGTCTGTGTCCCGAACACCCCAAAATTCGGTATGAATCGAACTATGCTTGAACTGTTTGCTCAACACTAGACTTGGTAGTTTTCTCCTTAGTTTCCTCCCTAAAGGGGAACTGGAGATCATGTGTAAATGGGCAGGAGAGCAGAAGCTCCTGAAGAGTCATGATTCTTCAGGAGCAGGAGCTCCTGGAGAACCATGACTCTTCTCAGGCAGCCATGACTCTTTTCCAGGCTTGGGCTGCAATGATTATAAATCTGGTTCTCATGGTGCAGTATGCTGGCAGCCCACTGTATATGCAGTAGCATTATGCATCTTCTATTTCAAAAGTTGTGGGTGGTGGTTGGTAGGGGGTTAAATTGCCTTAGTAAAGTAGAGTGAACTGTTTGTACTAACATCAGCCTCATCCTTGTGTGCATCAACATCTTAATTATCACAGTACCACCTTGTTTTATAAAGCACTGGGACCCCTGACTTGCACTTCAAAACTCATCTTCACCAAGGGCACCCCAACTTACACCAAGCAGAAGAAACCCAAAACCAGGAAATGCCCAAAGGGATGAACGTTGTGCCCTTCCTATCACTGCATGGCCTAGGGGAGCATTGTATAATTTACACTTGAGTTTTTTGATCAGTTTTGGCCCCGTGACTGCCCAAATAAGTGAAAGGTGCAGTGATTCTAAGAGCGACGCCTGTCATCTGCATGTCATACTGACTCACAGTATAATTTCACTATTACAGCAGACTCCTTATGCGTGTTACTGCAAGGCACAGTGTTCTACGCCACTATAAAGGCTCTCTGCAGCAAGAAAATAGACGTTTTTTAACAAAGTTCGCCTGAATATATTCGGATCGAACCAAATTATTATTTTTTTTAATTGGCGAATAGGCGAATCGAATTTTTGAAAAATTTGCTTATCTCTAGTGATTTTATGTCATTTGAGAAATACCATTAGTTCTCTCTTCTGGTCCTAGCCTTTTCAACCTTATTAACTACAGTATAACGATGCACAAACCCCACCAATCCATATGTAATATCATCCCCATATATCACAAAAAATAGCATATAAAATAGAACTTGGGGAAAATACAGAGCAGGCAATTTGGGGAAAATACAGAGCAGGGAACAATGGCATATCGTAGTCTGATAAAAGTGGTGGGATATATGGTAAGGATTATGATAATGGTTGAGTTTTGGACATGATCTGAGGGGGTTGTAGCCATGACAAAAAAAAAAAAAAAGAGTGGTAGCAATGTATGGCTAAAACCTCAAACAGCACTGGCAGGGCCAGATATGATTTTATTGTTATCAGCTTGGGAAATGGTGATGCTCAGACTGTTACTCCTTCACTTTGTCCTCCGTTCCATCATGAGACATCTATAACTGAATGTGTGGCCAAAACTCTTTGCGACGAGCAATTCGCTTGTGTGCAAGGTTTAATCCCACCTGGCCAAGGGTTACTGCTACTATACCACTCAGCAGATTCTGAAGCCTTTATGGAGTTGATGGTGTGCTGTCTGCTTCGCTATCATTATTACTTCAAAAAAGCCATCCTTTCCTTGTACCGTCACATGGCCGAGAACATGGACCATTCTTTGCAATTTTTGCTGTGCGGCAAGTTGCAAAACACTGTGGACACCTGAAGCAGCTGTTATAGGCTGGAACAGTACATGTCTTTCACGGTCCACTGGGTCAATGTTTTTTTAGCTGCAGCCAGGTAGCACCTCAGCAACTAGGCTAGGTCCTAATGACAAATCCCCGTTTGTGTCAGTGTTTCCCTCACCAGGTGCTTATCGAAAATATTTCCATCCCCAACAGAAGCAGGGTAGAGCCTCATTCACATTACCTGTCCCTCTTATCATATGTGCAAAGTGAAGCATTGCCATACCATGTTAGAGCTAATCGGTCTGGGCAAAAGTAGCCACTCAGCCGATTAGTTGCAAAAATGCATCAAACAGCAAACATCCCGCTGGCTGTATCCAACTGGACAAGATGTTCAGCCAAAATGGCAGAAACACTGTGGCTATGCCACATTTGAGGGAAATAATGGATGCTACCTGCATGGTGCATGTGATAAATTTAACTGTGCAATGCTTTTTGAAAATGTGTAGCGGCTTGTTGAGGGTGCTGACCATGTCCAGGAGACTCGCCTTGCATTTCAGCCATTCCTATATTGCAAAGATGCCCTCCTTGACTTGCAGTGACAGAATGGTCTAACAATGCACCACTTGATCTATGATGTTACAACTCACTGTAATTCATCCTTGCATACACTAGTCTAGAGCATCTGAAACGGGCAGCGTAAAGCTGTGCATGATTTAAACGTACCTCAAATCACCTCAGCAGGGAGCATATGCTTTTGTGAGGTCAGAAAGTTGCAGCTCATCGAAGATTTATGTTGAGTAATCAGGCCCTTCAAACATGCCACCAGATTTGTCAGTAGGAACATTTGTGGCATCAACAATATCATCCCCTGATATTTATTTCAGAGCAGGGGCTCAAACTGATGTACTGTAGCAAGGGATGATGGAAGAAGAACAGCCTATGCATGTTGAAAGCCTCCCTGTAGCTGTTGGAGGACCCAACAACACAATGGAGAATGTTTTCATGTATGACTACAGTTTGACACAAATCATCAAATGGAGTCATACCCCTGAACACTCAGGTCCTGTCTTACTTGAATTCTGGCCTGTCTCTGGGTCCGGGAATGCCATCTTCCCTGATCCCATGGACTTCTTGGCTGGCAGATTGGAACAGGGGCACAATCTGGCCCAGTATGCTATCTCAGTACTGTCTGGCCCAGCCTCCAGTGTCATTTTAGAAAGGGTTGTCAGAGTGGCAGGCAGCATCGTGACACTCAAACTAGCAATGTATTCCTGTCAGTCTGCAAAGCATCATGCTACTGCCGCTGTCTTCCTGCCAACATGTTCCATTCCATATGGCTGCTGCAACTGCCACCACCACAGCAGCTACTCTGCTAGTAATCCTCTAAACAGCCTCACACACATTAACGGCCTTGTCTGTTCCATGTTGTTTTTCTTCTGTTGTCGTTACTGTTACATGCCACTGCTACATTCCACAATTACCCTTTCCACATCTATACTGTACTGCTGCTGCTCCTGATTAAAATGGATTCAAGAATAGGTCACAATTACCACTTGTGAGTGTAAATATTGGCAGACATTTCATGAGTGTAAACGCATAATTTTTTTGAGGCAGGCGCAGAACAAACCACAGTTTTTTATAATATTAACATAACATTGTGTATGAACAGAGGCCCCTACAGTTTTTTTTTTCCGTAACACCATACTGTATGTGTTTAAGCACTATGTGCCCCCAATAAGGGACAATTTTTGGAATCTTTCCAATATGGAAAATCAACACATGCAACATGCTTGGGGGTTGTTCACATCACTTGGAGGTTTGGGTAGGCACACAGGAATATGGTTGTATGCAGCAATTTTATTAGTAGTACTGGTATTCACATGAATAAATGTAGTAATAGAAGAATAAAAATGTAAATGTATAGCGTATAAAACATATATATAAAATATATAAAAATATAAGAAATATAGTCCACTGTAATTTTTTGAATGCAGTTGCTAAAAAGAGAGTCCAGCTTTGATAGGGATTGATACTTAGTGGAAAGATTCACATTCACACTTGTGTACTTCACACTTGTGTAATTCAATTCCCGAATAGTCTCACTTATAACACGTTTTGAGATGGGATGGTAGTACTTACGGTCGTGGTGGTTTTTCTTTTGCGTGGTGGTTTTTTCAAACCTCCAAATTTTGTATATTTTCCGTTTTCTGGTGGGGTGAACCAGATTTTAGGGTAAGAGCACCAGATATCCATATTTTTTCCGTCAGTGAGCCACCTTATTAAATCACTTCATTAACCTTGTTCACATCACTGTTCTACAGTATATTCTGTTATGGCTTTCCGTTATAATATGTAACGGAATCCATAAGACGGAAGTCAAAACGAAAACCGTTAGTGGCATTCCGTTTGATCCGTCATAATAGAAGTATATGGGCAAGCATAACAGATCCGTCTGGTTTCCATTATGATGGATGGAAAACAAAGTTCTGTCAACAGATAAGAGAAGTTGCAGATAGTGGTGCAACTAGCTCATAGGTCAGACAACAGACGAATGGATTATACTGTAACTATAGTACATGCTCCAGCAGGAAGCGTGACCTGGATCTATTGAGACCTATTGCATAGCTAGAAAGGGCACACAGAAAAAACACATATATAGCAGGGCTAATGAGCACCACACAACCTGCACCTGTACTCAGTAAATGAGGCGGTTAACCACTACAGTGCTGCAGAGTGTTATGAAGCTCAAAAATAAACCCTAAGGCCCCTTTCACACGGGCGAGTTTTCTGCGTGGTGCAATGCGTGAGGAGGATGCATTGCACCCGCACTAAATCCGGACCCATTCATTTCCATGGGGCTGTGCACATGAGCGGTGATTTTCACGCATCACTTCTGCGTTAGCGTGAAAATCGCAGCATGCTCTATATTGTGCTTTTTCACGCAACGCAGGCCCCATAGAAGTGAATGGGGCTGCGTGAAACTGCAAGCATCCGCAGCAAGTGCGGATGCGTTGCATTTTCCTGCATGGTTGCTTAGCAACGGGACTCTGATCTTTATTATTTTCCCTTATAACATGGTTATAAGGGAAATAAAAGCATTCTTAATAAAGAATGCTTAGTAAAATGTAGAGGAAGGGGTTAAAAATAATAAAAGTTAACTTAACTTAGCCACTTGATCGCGTAGTTGCGATCTGTCCTCTCTTTCCTGCATCAGCTAACAACTAAAGGACCTGTGATGACGTCACATCACATAGTCACATCACATGGTCCATCTTACCATGGTGATGGACCATGTGATTGGACCATGTGATGTGATGTCATCACAGGTCCTTTAGTTCTTAGCTGATGCTGGGAAAGAGAGGACAGATCGCAACTACGCGATCAAGTGGCTAAGGTAAGTTAACTTTATTATTTTCAACCCTTCCACTTCATTTTACTAAGCATTCTTTATTAAGAATGCTATTATTTCCCCATATAACCATGTTATAAGGGAAAATAATAAATTCTCCAGAAGACCCGAAACCGGACTTCAGTGATGAAGTCCGGCTTCGGGTCTGGGTACCAAACATGGTGATTTTCTCAAGCGCATGCAAAACGCATACAAACGTTTGCACCAGCGTGGGAAAATCGCGCATATTCCAGCAACGCACCCGCCTCTTATCTGGGCGTCAAACAGGACGCCCGTGTGAAAGAGGCCTAATTCACACAATGAAAGGTGAAGTCTAAGGCCTCTTTCACACAGGCGTCGCGTGTAAGGGCTGGATAGGATGCGGGTGCGTGGCGGGGAAATCGTGTGAGTGCACACGCAATGTCAGTCAGTTTTGACTGCGATTGCGTTGCCTTGTTCAGTTTTTTCCGCTCAAGTTGAATGCATTTTGCACACGCGTGGGAAAAAACTGAATGTGGTACCCAGACCTGAACCCAGACTTCTTAACTGAAGTTCGGGTTTGGGATCGCTGTTCTGTCTATTTTATTATTTTCCTTTATAACATGGTTATAATGGAAAATAATAGCGTTCTTTAATTCAGAATGTTAAGTAAAAGATCCATTGTGAGGTTAAAAAAAAAAAATGTAACTCACCTCATAGACTTGATCGCGCAGCCGGGCTCATCTTCTTTCTTCTTGCAGGGCCTGGCTGGAAAAGGACCTTCGGTGACGTCATCACACTCACCACATGGTGAGCGTGGTGACGTCAGTGCAGGTCCTGCTGAATTAAGATGGAAGGATCACGTGGTGAGTGCAGTGATGTCAGCGCAGGTCCTGCTAAATGAATATAGAAGGATCTTCTATCTTCATTAAGCAGGACCTGCTCTGACGTGACCACGCTCACCACGTGGACGTCGCCGAAGGTCCTTTTCCAGCCAGGTTCTGCTAGAAGAAAGAAGATGAGCCCGCTGCATGATCAAGCGAATCAGGTAAGTTTTTTTTTTTGTTTTTTTTAAACCACACAATGGATATTTTACTTAGTATTCTGAATTAAAGAATGCTATTATTTTCCATTATAACCATGTTATAATGGAAAATAATAAAGTAAATAGGGCCCCAGGCAACTCATCCCTTGTCTCCTTAGCAACCATGCGTGAAAATTGCACTGCATCCACACTTGCTTGTGGATGCTCGCGATTTTCACACAGCACTCATTAATTTCTATGGGGCCTGCATTGCGTGAAAACGCAGAATATAGAACATGCTGTGATTTTCATGCAATGCACAAGTGATGCGTGAAAATAACCGCTCCTGTACACAGGCCCATTGAAGTGAATGGGTCCGGATTTAGTGCGGGTGCAATGCGTTCACCTTACACATTTCACAAGCACGGAATTCTCGCCCGTGTGAAAGGGGCCTAACACTGTAATTGCATTCAAGAGCTTAAAAGGGGGAGGGGCAGGAGAAAAAGAGCACAATTTCTTTAAAAAAATAATGAAACAATATTAAAAAAAATCTGAGTTATAGATGACTAAATAGTGTGATATACCAATTTTCAGGTCTATTGGAGTGTATTTGATTTGTGTTGAGTTGATTCTGACACAAATCAAATTTTTTGCTCATCTATACTTGAGACACAAAGAACTGCCTGCAAAGATAAAAAGGAGGTCAGTCAGCACATCCCAATGCGCAGGTGCACTTTGCTATGGCTGAAAACACAAGGTAAAACATTCAATGCAACAGCACTCTGCAAACCAAATATAGTACAAGAGAGTATTCTAATGCTAATGCTATATTTATTTTGTAAATGAGATGCTTGGCAAATACATTTTGTGCAAAATTATTTGGGCCCATCTGCCACACGTCAAGGCAATCTCTGTAAAACGGGAACCTAACACTAAATTCTACCTGTTATGTGCCATGACGGCTACCATAAAATTCAGGGAGTGTAAGTTCCACATGCATGCTGGGCCCACCTTAATTTATGTCATTGTTGGTGCCAAAATGGCCTCCATTGAATCCAGGGAATGCAGGTACCAACATGCATGCCGAGCCCACTCCACACCTTCCCTGGTGCCAGATGGCTACCAACAAATGCAATGAGAGCAAAGAACAGCCTATACTATTGTGAGCCATTGATCAATGTACTTTGCTTCCATACTTTTTATATTGGATAACATTCTCCTGCCATGGGACAAGGGTGAGGTGCAAAGAAGATCAATTAAACAACAGTAAATAATGGCCCGCTAAATGATTCTCTGTACCACAGTCTACAGTATATTGAAACTTCTGAGTGGAAGCCCCACGATAACCTCTAATAATCATGCTTCATAGTTACATTTAAAATTAAAACTACACTAATATATTAACCTGTTCTCGACTATAAATGTTACGGCGGTAAGGGACTTCTGGAATGTCCATTCAGAGATCACAGTTACATGCTAATCGTGCAGCTGCTGAGCATGCGACCTGCTTTCAGTCACTGCAGGGCTCCCCATAGAGAAGATAAGGGACTATTCCACAGTGTTCCTGTCTTTTAGATCACTGTATACACAGCGCTGAATGAGTGAAGTGCATACAGAACAGGAAGTGATATGTCCATCCCAAGTCTTGTGACTTGAGATTGCAATCAGCCTTGCAGTGAGGCTATACAGCATAGTATACTGCTGTACAGCCCCTCTGGGGGCTGTATTCCCCCTGTAACTGGGGCTAATATGTCAGCCCCAGTTACAGAAAAAAATCAATAGTAGGAAAAAAAAAAAAAGTGATGTTAACTGTACCCCAGAGATCTTGTATGATCTTAAAGTATAACTGTCATTTTTTTTTTTTTTTTACTATTGGATTTTGGTGATTAATATCACCTTGTTGGCCCTGTTTTAATTTCTGATTGTTTAATAAATAACCCCTAAAAGCCACCTAAAAGTCCCCAGTATTGGCTATTGTTACCTGAGATAAAATCAGGTTGCTATGCTCCTTCAGTCTACCAGATGAGGACGGAGCACGCTGTGTGCACTGGGAACTGATAGTGAGTCAACATTGTAAGGGAATGTATAAAAAGCCAGGTTCTTCCTGTCAGGAGATAACAGTGCTAGGCTGTGTGTGTGAACTTCTCCACATGCCTGTGCTTGGCAGACACTCCCTTAGCAGTACTGGACAATGTGGCTGCTCAGTGTATAAATGAAATATTATGATATTAGTAACTACATATATGAAAACTGAAATTTGGGTCTAAATGTGACAGTTATCCTTTAAGGGGGACAGAAAGTGTCAAATACAAAATAAAAAATATAAAAATAAAAAATAAGTTTCACATGTAAAAAAGTGCCCTTTTTCCCCAATTAAGTCATTTAAAAAATGGTAAAACTAGAAAAAAAAGAAAATAGACATAGTTGGTATCAACACATCTGTAATGACAGGCTCTATAAAAATATTACATGAGCTATCCCATCAGGTGAATGCTGTATAAAACAAAATGCTATTTTTAAGTCACCTCACCTCCCAAAAAATATAATATCAAGCGATCAAAAAAGTTATCTGTACCCCAAAATTTAACCAATATAAATGTCACCTGACCCTGCAAAAAATGGAGCCCTCATACAAGACCATAGCCAGAAAAAATAATAAAATATGGCTCTAAGAAAATAACAACACAGAAACATGATTTTTTTCCCCAAAAAATTCTCTTATTGTGTAAAAATGTAAAAAATATATATATTTAGCATAATTTTATCCGTAATTACCATCTCTATGAAAATATCACATGTTCTACCTCATCAGGTGAATGTCATAAAAAAAAAATTGTGGTATGGTCTGAGGCAGGTGAGAGAGAGAGGGAGAAGGCCAGCCTATGTTTCTCCATGACCTATCTGGCTGGAGTGTGCCTGGAGCCAGGAGCGGGGTAAGGGCTGGATATGTGGGCCACCCAATGGAGTTGAAGTAAGAAAAAGGGGGGAAAAAGGGCGGGTGGGGCACGCGACGACCGTCCCCCTAGAGAGAACGCCCGGGGTTAAATAGCAGCAGCCCCTCCCACAAATCCAGGCTGTGACCAGCCTTAATACTTGTGGTATGGTCTGAGGCAGGTGAGAGAGAGAGGAAGAAGGCCAGCCTATGTTTCTCCATGACCTATCTGGCTGGAGTGTGCCCGGAGCCAGGAGCGGGGTAAGGCCTGGATATGTGGGCAAAAATGGACTTTCACGACCAGTTAGGTGCAAGGAACCTAACAGTGCAAAGCTTGGTAGTTCACAAAGCTAAAGAACAGGACGCCCTAGAATCTTGACCTGAGGATTGGTCATGTACCTAGATTAACGCGAGGACCTCCCCGCCCCGTCCAGCGGATGCCATGCGCTGGCACGTGGTGCCGGGAGGCTGTCAAGGCCGCTCCCGACCGGTGGTGGAATCGGGATTGTGCCCTAACCCCGCCACTAAATGAGCGGAATTAGGAAAAGAACTGAAGGGAGGCGAAGGCCTGTCCTGCAGTGGTAGCGACAGGTCATCTGAACCATACGCTGAAGCACCTTGGACAGATCCCTGAGCATCTGACGTGGGCACCCGCTATTTAATGACGGAAAGGACTTAACTTCCACAGGGGTACCCACCTGGCAGGTCTTGAAGATGGAACGAGCAGTGAAGTGTGAATGCCATGTGAAGCTAGATGCTGCTTGGGAAAGATGGAGCATGAACGTGTGCTACGAGTGAATTCCCCGGGCCTGCGGAACCCAAGATATCCTAAATACATGGCAGCCTTTATGATAATGCTAGTTGGGCGCCAAAAAGGAGCACCATCCAGGGCTAGGGATAGCTCCTGAAACAGTTTGCCCGACAAGGGCTACGCACTATTGGACCTGCACTGTTTTTCCGGACGTATCTAATGGTAGCTTGATGGCTTGATGGACAAATTGACTGGTAAGACGAGTCCTCAAGCACCCGGTGATGTTTGATCCTGGCCAAATATGACTTGACTGTATTATAAGAAAGGCGCAGTTGAGTATGGCCATGAGCAATGAATGCCATTGAGAAGTACCAACGTCCAGGTCACCCACGGGTGGGTTAGCGTGAGGCGCTGAAACACCTTGCCCCCGTCATAAAGCTCCTGGCGGTGTTCCCCGCTAGGGACCCTTGCACCAACTACTTTGCAGATTCCACCAACTGCATGAGTCCATGAACGAGATGAGAGGTAAGAGACTGGAAAAGCGTGAGGAAGAAGAAATACTTAAGTCCTACCTGAACCGACTGTCAACCCTGTCCAACTTTCTCTGACAGAACTGGAAATGAAAAAGGCATACTACCCCAAACAGAGGAGCGACTGATCGTCGCAACTGTTCCTTGAGTAACCTGGAAACACGAAACGAACAGGAATGATGGAGTGAAATGATCAGTGGGAACCTATAAAACCAAGCGTTTAGACCAGCGCGTGAAAACAACAGCCAATATTGAACTAAAAAGCACCGAGACCTAGAAACACAAAGTAACGGGATGGAGCCTGAGTAGTGTTGAGCGAACAGTTCGAAAATCGTTCGGGTCCGTACCGAATTTTGGGGGTGTCCGTGACACGGACCCGAACCCGGACATTTTCAAAAAAAGTTCGGGTTCGGGTCCGGTGTTCGTCGATTACTTCCCACTTTCTGAAGGGCTGCACAGCAGCCAATCAGCTAGCGTTTTACTTCTTGCCCTAAGAGCCCATCACAGCCATGCCTACTAATGGCATGGCTGTGATTGGACAAGTGCAGCATGTGACCCAGCCTCTATTTAAGCTGGAGTCACATAGCGCCGCACGTCACACTGCTCTGACTAGTGTAGGGAGAGGATGCAGCTTCTGTGAGGGCGAGATAGGCAGGGATAAAGAAGTGATTGAATGATCTACCTTTCTACACCTGTGCATCAGAACAACTCAGCTGAGCTGTTCACTGAAAGTCGCTATTTTGTTGAGACTGGCCAGAGCGATTTTTACTGGCACATGTAACTGGGCTGACGGCATTTTGGGACTTGTGGTGCGCCAGCACTTGCTGCCACAGAGTGTAAACCAAAGCTCCAAAGAAGTTAAAAATCTACACCTGTGAATCAGAACAACAGCGATTCAGCTGCTCAGTCAAAGTCAAATTTTTTTCTGGCTGGGCAGACTGTTTTCTGGCACATGTTACTGGGCTGATAGGCGGCGGCCATTTTGGGACTTGTGGTGCTACAGCAAAAGCTGCCACAACGTCCATTAATCTAATGTAATAGTCGATTTTTCATAGATATACTACATCAGGGGTTTGGCTGTGCTTGTGTCACCCATACTAACTGCAAAGATATTTAATATATCAGTGGTGAAACTGAAAGTAACCCACTTGGATAGCAAATCCCATGAATGTGCTGTTCCAGCTAGGCTAGCCAGTGCCACTACTTTGTCCAATACCGTCAGCCAGAAATATTTTTTTTTTATGTGCCAGAAATATAAATTAGAAAAAGCTTTCACCGTAATAATAAAATTATTCTGGTGTTAGACCAGAAGAAGCACTCCTGTTGTAATTAATACTGTAAAAGGCTTAGGCAATATTTCTCCCAGTGTGGGAAATTTATCTAGCAAAACTAGCATTTTAACAATTCCGGTGTTCTGAAATACCAGCAGTCCTCTTGTAATTAATACCGCCAAAGGCATTATATCGTCCAGTGTTGTAATTTTGGTGAAAAAAGGCCAATTTAATCAATCTGGTGTTTGTTAGACCAGAAAAACTAGGCCTCACGTTTTCACTCCTCTAAAAGGAATTATATTTCCCCGTGTGGGAATCTATGTACCAAAACTAGCATTATAAAAATCTGGTGTCCAATTAGCAGCAGTGTTCTTGTAATTAATACCGCCAAAAGGCATTATTGTCCAGTGTTGTAATTTTGGTGAAAAAAAGGCCAATTTAATCAATCTGGTGTTTGTTAGACTAGAAAAACTAGGCCTCATGTTTTCACTCCTCTAAAAAGGAATTATATTTCCCCGTGTGGGAATCTAAGTACCAAAACTAGCATTATAAAAAATCTGGTGTCCAATTAGCAGCAGTGTTCTTGTAATTAATACCGTCAAAAGGCATTATTGTCCAGTGTTGTAATTTTGGTGAAAAAAAGGCCAATTTAATCAATCTGGTGTTTGTTAGACCAGAAAAACTAGAGCCTCACGTTTTCACTCCTCTAAAAGGAATTATATTTCCCGTGTGGGAATCTATGTACCAAAACTAGCATTATAAAAATCTGGTGTCCAATTAGCAGCAGTGTTCTTGTAATTAATACCGTCAAAAGGCATTATTGTCCAGTGTTGTAATTTTGGTGAAAAAAAGGCCAATTTAATCAATCTGGTGTTTGTTAGACCAGAAAAACTAGGCCTCACGTTTTCACTCCTCTAAAAGGAATTATATTTCCCCGTGTGGGAATCTATGTACCAAAACTAGCATTATAAAAATCTGGTGTCCAATTAGCAGCAGTGTTCTTGTAATTAATACCGCCAAAAGGCATTATTGTCCAGTGTTGTAATTTTGGTGAAAAAAGGCCAATTTAATCAATCTGGTGTTTGTTAGACCAGAAAAACTAGGCCTCACGTTTTCACTCCTCTAAAAGGAATTATATTTCCCCGTGTGGGAATCTAATGTACCAAAACTAGCATTATAAAAAATCTGGTGTCCAATTAGCAGCAGTGTTCTTGTAATTAATACCGCCAAAGGCATTATTGTCCAGTGTTGTAATTTTGGTGAAAAAAGGCCAATTTAATCAATCTGGTGTTTGTTACACCAGAAAAACTAGGCCTCACGTTTTCAGCAGTGTTCTTGTAATTAATACCGGAAAAGGAATTATATCTTCCAGTGTATGGGAATTTTGGGGCTAAAAAAATAATATATTTTATTGTGGTGCGAGTTGAATCGCAACAATGAGGAAACATTCTATTAAGGGACGAGGACGCCGGTCGTGGTGGTGTCCGTGGAGCCTCTGTTGCTGGCAGAGGGCGTGGCCGTTCGGCCTCAGGTGCACAAAGTAGTGAAACAACTCCTCAAG
>CM065590.1:214210083-214670452 GCA_033119425.1 Bufotes viridis | reverse complement strand
GCACAGGAGGAGGAGGAAGAGGGGCATTTCACAGGGTTTTAGGCAGGTCATACAGAAGTGGCTCAGAAGGTGGGTTCCTGCACTAGCAGAGGGTGGGTAAACGAGTAAACAGCCAGGGCACACTTTTGGAGGACGAGGAGGAGGAGGATGATGAGGTAGAGGAGGAGGAGGAGGAACCGGTTTCACTGCAGGGTTGCACCCTACGCAGCTCAGGGCCATCATTGGAGCGTGGCTGGGGGATACGGAGGACACAGACGATACACCACCTACAGAGGACAGCTTATCGTTACCTCTGGGCAGCCTGGCACACATGAGAGACTACATGCTGCAGTGCCTGCACAACGACAGCAGAGTTGCCCACATTTTAACTTGTGCTGACTACAGGTTGCCACCCTGCTGGACCACCGGTACAAGGACAACGTGCCCACCTTAATTCCCGCACTGGAGCATGATAGGAAGATGCGCGACTACTAGCGCACGCTGGTAGACACGCCTCCTGAGGGCATTCCTAACTGACACTGGGGGACAAGTGGAAGCACAAGGCGAAGGCAGAGGCGGAGGAGGAAGAGGTCGCCAACGCAGCCGTGTCACGGTCAGCTCCTCAGACAGCAGGTTTAGCATGGCCGAGCTGTGGAAAAGTTTTGTCTCGCGCCACAGCAAACTGCACCACCAGCTGATGGGGAACGTGTTAGCAGGAGGCAGCATTTCAACAATATGGTGGAATAATACATGTGCACACGCCTCAATGTACTGACTGATAGTTCTGACCCATTCAACTTCTGGGTTTCCAAATTGTCCACAAGGCCAGAGCTTGCCCTTTATGCCTTGGAGGTGCTGGCCTGCGGCCAGTGTATTGTCTGAACATGTATTTAGCACGGCAGGGGCGTCATTACAGACCAACGCAGCCGCCTGTCTACAGTTAACGTGGGCAAGCTCACGCTCATTAAAATGAACCAGGAATGTATCCCACAGGATTTGTCCGTACCTTGTGCAGAATAGACATTTATAACTGCCTCGCCCTCAACCATACATTCTTGCACTCCAGGGCACTTCTTTATTTAATCCTCTTTTTTAACTGTACCATTATTTTGGGGGCAACCCCAAGTTAAATGAACCTCTCCTCTGTCTGGGTGTCAGGGGCCTAAAATTCTGCTAATCGCCTTCCGCTTTGTCGGGTGACATCAAGCTTGATTTTCTGCTATGGGACCTCTCTCCCTGTCTGGCTGCTAGGGCCTAAATAACTGAAAGTGGACTTTCCATTGCTGGGTGACATGAAGACTGATTTTCTGCTATGGGACCTCTCTCCTCTGTCTGGGTGTTAGGGGCCTACATTTCAGATAATCACCTGTTGCTTTGGTGGGTGACATTAACCTCTTTTACTGTCAAATGACCGCTCCATTGTGGGAGAGGCCCCATATACTGAACAGAGTGTACCACCAGTTGAGGTTGTGATTAAGAACCGCAAGGTTAAAATGTAATCTTCAACATGAAGAAAACAGTCCGTGGCACTCACCATCCGATGTTTAAGGTATATTTATTGCAGAGGTACTACATGTACAGGGCACAGACTCACATGGAGAGAAACAAACAGCTGTTTGTTTCTCTCCATGTGAGTCTGTGCCCTGTACATGTAGTACCTCTGCAATAAATATACTCGAACATCGGATGGTGAGTGCCGCTGACTGTTTTTCTTCATGTTGGATGTTTGATACCTATATCCGCCAGGCACCCCGGTCCAGTGAGGTCGCTAAGGCCGGAATTTGGGAGTCTCGTTTTGTATCGGGTTTGAGCAGTGCCACCATTTCTTCCTCTTGCTCCTGTATCGTTAAAAAAATGTAAACCACTGGCACGGTGAAAGAAGGTGTTTGATGTTTGGAGCTATTTTTATGGATTGAAATAAAGTTGCGATTGGAAAAAACCCCTGTTGCGGGAGTATCTTCGAATTTATAGTAACCTCTTTTTACTATCAAATAACCGCCCCATTGTCTGGTTGTCAGGGGCCTATATTTTGTTTCATCACTTGCTGAATTGGTGAGAGACATTAAACCCTTCATACTGTCAAATAAACTCTACATTGTCTGGTTGTCAGGGACCTATATTTGTTTCATCGCTTGCTGCATTGGTTGGAGACATTGACCTCTTTTTACTGTCAAATGACCACCCCATTGTCTGGATGTCAGGGGCCTATATTTCGTTTAATCACTTGCTGCATTGGTGGGAGACAATAAACTCTTTATACTGTCAAATGACCTCTAAATTGTCTGGTTGTGAAGGGCCTATATTTTGTTTCATCGCTTGCTGCTTTGGTGGGAGACATTAAACTCTTTAAAATGTCAAATGACTTCTGCATTGTCTGGTTGTCAGGGGCGTATATTTTGTTTCATCGCCAGCTGTATTGGTGGGAGATGTTAACCTATTTTTCTATCAAATGACCGTCCCATTGTCTGATTGTCAGGGGCCTATATTTTTTTAATCACGTGCTGCATTGGTGGGAGATATTAAACTCTTTATACTGTCAAATAACCTCTACATTGTCTTGTTCTCAGGGTCCTATATTTCGTTTAATCGCTTGCTGCATTGGTGAGAGACATTAAACTCTTTATCCTGTAAAATGACCGCCCCATTGTCTTGTTGTCAGGGGCCTATATTTCATTTAATCGCTTGCTGCATTGGTGGGAGACATTATGCTCTTTATACTGTTAAATGACCTTTACATTGTCTGGTTGTCAGGGGCCTATATTTTGTTTCATCGCCAGCTGTATTGGTGGGAGATGTTAACCTATTTTTCTATCAAATGACCGTCCCATTGTCTGATTGTCAGGGGCCTATATTTTTTTAATCACGTGCTGCATTGGTGGGAGATATTAAACTCTTTATACTGTCAAATGACCTCTACATTGTCTGGTTGTCAGTGGCCTATATTTTGTTTCATCGCTTGCTGCATTGGTGGGAGACATTAGCCTCTTTTTACTATCAAATGAGCGTCCCATTGTCTGGTTATCAGGAGCCTATAATTTGTTTTATCGCTTGCTGCAATGGTGGGAGACAATAAACTCTTTATACTGTCAAATGACCTCTACATTGTCTGGTTGTGAAGAGCCTATATTTTGTTTCATCGCCTGCTGTATTGGTGAGAGATGTTAACCTATTTTTACTATCAAATGACCGTCCCATTGTCTGATTGTCAGGGGCCTATATTTTTTTAATCACATGCTGCATTGGTGGGAGACATTAAACTCATTATGCTGTCAAATGACCGCCCCATTGTCTGGTTGTCAGGGGCCTATATTTTGTTTCATCGCTTGCTGCATTGGTGGGAGACATTAAACTCTTTATACTATCAAATGAACTCTACATTGTCTGGTTGTCAGGGGCCTATATTTTGTTTCATCGCCTGCTGTATTGGTGGGAGACATTAAACTCTTTTTACTGTCAAATGACCGCCACATTGTCTGGTTGTCAGGGGCCTATATTTTGTTTCATCGCTTGCTGCATTGGTGGGAGACATTAAACTCTTTATACTGTCAAATGGACCTCTACATTGTCTGGTTGTCAGGGGCCTATATTTTGTTTCATCGCTTGCTGCATTGGTGGGAGACATTAACCTCTTTTTACTGTCAAATGACCGCCACCATTGTCTTGTTGTCAGGGGCCTATATTTCGTTTCATCGCTTGCTGCATTGGTGGGAGACATTAACCTCTTTATACTGTCAAATGACCGCTCCATTGTCTCAGTTGTCAGGGGCCTATATTTCGTTTAATCACTTGCTGCATTGGTGGGAGACATTAAACTCTTTATACTGTCAAATGACCTCTACATTGTCTGGTTGTCAAGGGCCTATATTTTGTTTCATCGCTTGCTGCATTTGGTGGGAGACATTAAACTCTTTATACTGTCAAATGACCTCTACATTGTCTGGTTGTCAGGGGCCTATATTTTGTTTCATCGCCTGCTGTATTGGTGGGAGACATTAACCTATTTTTACTGTCAAATGACCGTCCCATTGTCTGGTTGTCAGGGGCCTATATTTTGTTTAATCGCTTGCTGCATTGGTGGGAGACATTAAACTCTTTATACTGTCAAATGACCTCTACATTGTCTTGTTGTCAGGGGCCTATATTTCGTTTCATCGCTTGCTGCATTGGTGGGAGACATTAAACTCTTTATACTGTCAAATGACCTCTACATTGTCTGGTTGTCAGGGGCCTATATTTTGTTTCATCGCTTGCTGCATTGGTTGGAGACATTAACCTCTTTCTACTGTCAAATGACCGCCGCATTGTCTTGTAGTCAGGGGCCTATATTTCGTTTAATCGCTTGCTGCATTGGTGGGAGACATTAAACTCTTTATACTGTCAAATGACCTCTACATTGTCTTGTTGTCAGAGGCCTATATTTTGTTTCATCGCTTGCTGCATTGTTTGGAGACATTAAACTCTTTATACTGTCAAATGACCTCTACATTGTCTGGTTGTCAGGGGCCTATATTTTGTTTCATTGCCTACTGTATTGGTGTGAGATGTTAACCTATTTTTACTATCAAATGACCGTCCCATTGTCTGGTTGTCAGGAGCCTATATTTCATTTAATCGCTTGCTGCATTGGTGGGAGACAATAAACTCTTTATACTGTCAAATGACCTCTACATTGTCTGGTTGTCAGGGGCCTATATTTTGTTTCAACGCTTGCTGCATTGGTGGGAGACATTAAACTCTTTTTACTGTCAGATGACCGCCCCATTGTCTGGTTGTCAGGATCCTATATTTTGTTTCATTGCTTGCTGCATTGGTGGGAGACATTAAACTCTTTATACTGTCAAATAACCTCTACATTGTCTGGTTGTCAGGGGCCTATATTTTGTTTCATCGCTTGCTGCATTGGTGGGAGACTTTAAACTGTTTTTACTGTCAAATGACCGCCCATTGTCTGATTGTCAGGGTCCTATATTTTGTTTCATTGCTTGCTGCATTGGTGGGAGACATTAAACTCTTTATACTGTCAAATGACCTCTACATTGTCTGGTTATCAGGGGACTATATTTTGTTTCATCGCTTGCTGCATTGGTGGGAGACATTAAACTCTTTTTACTGTCAAATGACCGCCCCATTGTCTGGTTGTCAGGATCCTATATTTTGTTTTATTGCTTGCTGCATTGGTGGGAGACATTAAACTCTTTATACTGTCAAATGACCTCTACATTGTCTGGTTGTCAGGGGTCTATATTTTGTTTCATCGCTTGCTGCATTGGTGGGAGACTTTAAACTCTTTTTACTGTCAATTGACCGCCCCATCGTCTGGTTGTCAGGTTCCTATATCTTGTTTCATTGCTTTCTGCATTGATGGGAGACATCAAACTCTTTATACTGTCAAATTACCTACATTGTCTGGTTGTCAGTGGCTTATATTTTGTTTCATCGCTTGCTGCATTGGTGGGAGACATTAAACTCTTTATACTGTCAAATGACCTCTACATTGTCTGGTTATCAGGAGCCTATAATTTGTTTTATCGCTTGCTGCAATGGTGGGAGACAATAAACTCTTTATACTGTCAAATGACCTCTACATTGTCTGGTTGTGAAGAGCCTATATTTTGTTTCATCGCCTGCTGTATTGGTGAGAGATGTTAACCTATTTTTACTATCAAATGACCGTCCCATTGTCTGATTGTCAGGGGCCTATATTTTTTTAATCACATGCTGCATTGGTGGGAGACATTAAACTCATTATGCTGTCAAATGACCGCCCCATTGTCTGGTTGTCAGGGGTCTATATTTTGTTTCATCCCTTGCTGCATTGGTGGGAGACATTAAACTCTTTATACTATCAAATGAACTCTACATTGTCTGGTTGTCAGGGGCCTATATTTTGTTTCATTGCCTGCTAAATTTGCGGGAGACATTAAACTCTATTTACTGTCAAATGACAACCACTTTGTCTGGTTGTCAGGGGCCTATATTTTGTTTCATCGCTTGCTGCATTGGTGGGAGACATTAAACTCTTTATACTGACAAAGGACCTCTACAGTGTCTGGTTGTCAGGGTCTATATTTTGTTTCATCGCTTGCTGCATTGGTGGGAGACATTAACCTCTTTTTACTGTCAAATGACCGCACCATTGTCTTGTTGTCAGGGGCCTATATTTCGTTTAATTGCTTGCTGCATTGGTGGGAGACATTAACCTCTTTTACTGTCAAATGACCGCTCCCTTGTCTCATTGTTAGGGGCCTATATTTCGTTTAATCACTTGCTGCATTGGTGGGAGACATTAAACTCTTTATACTGTCAAATGACCTCTACATTGTCTTGTTGTCAGGGGCCTATATTTTGTTTCATCGCTTGCTGCATTGGTGGGAGACAATAAACTCTTTATACTGTCAAATTACCTCTACATTGTCTGGTTGTCAGTGTCCTATATTTTGTTTCATCGCTTGCTGCATTGGTTGGAGACATTAACCTCTTTCTACTGTCAAATGACCGCCGCATTGTCTTGTAGTCAGGGGCCTATATTTCGTTTAATCGCTTGCTGCATTGGTGGGAGACCTTAAACTCTTTATACTGTCAAATGACCTCTACATTGTCTTGTTGTCAGAGGCCTATATTTTGTTTCATCGCTTGCTGCATTGTTTGGAGACATTAAACCCTTTATACTGTCAAATGACCTCTACATTGTCTGGTTGTCAGGGGCCTATATTTTGTTTCATTGCCTACTGTATTGGTGTGAGATGTTAACCTATTTTTACTATCAATTGACCGTCCCATTGTCTGGTTGTCAGGGGCCTATATTTCATTTAATCGCTTGCTGCATTCGTGGGAGACAATAAACTCTTTATAATGTCAAATGACCTCTACATTGTCTGGTTGTCAGGGGCCTATATTTTGTTTCAACTCTTGCTGCATTGGTGGGAGACATTAAACTCTTTTTACTGTCAGATGACCGCCCCATTGTCTGGTTGTCAGGATCCTATATTTTGTTTCATTGCTTGCTGCATTGGTAGGAGACATTAAACTCTTTATACTGTCAAATAACCTCTACATTGTCTGGTTTTCAGGGGCCTATATTTTGTTTCATCGCTTGCTGCATTGGTGGGAGACTTTAAACTGTTTTTACTGTCAAATGACCGCCCATTGTCTGATTGTCAGGGTCCTATATTTTGTTTCATTGCTTGCTGCATTGGTGGGAGACATTAAACTCTTTATACTGTCAAATGACCTCTACATTGTCTGGTTGTCAGGGGACTATATTTTTTTCATCGCTTGCTGCATCGGTGGGAGACATTAAACTGTTTTTACTGTCAAATGACCGCCCCATTGTCTGGTTGTCAGGATCCTATATTTTGTTTTATTGCTTGCTGCATTGGTGGGAGACATTAAACTCTTTATACTGTCAAATGACCTCTAGATTGTCTGGTTGTCAGGGTCTATATTTTGTTTCATCGCTTGCTGCATTGGTGGGAGACTTTAAACTCTTTTTACTGTCAATTGACCGCCCCATCGTCTGGTTGTCAGGTTCCTATATCTTGTTTCATTGCTTTCTGCATTGATGGGAGACATCAAACTCTTTATACTGTCAAATTACCTACATTGTCTGGTTGTCAGTGGCTTATATTTTGTTTCATCGCTTGCTGCATTGGTGGGAGACATTAAACTCTTTATACTGTCAAATGACCTCTACATTGTCTGGTTGTCAGGGGCCTATATTTTGTTTCATCGCTTGCTGCATTGGTTGGAGACATTAACCTCTTTTACTGTCAAATGACCGCCCCATTGTCTGGTTGTCAGGGGCTTATATTTTGTTTCATCGCTTGCTGCATTGGTGGGAGACATTAAACTCTCTTTACTGTCAAATGACCGCCCCATTGTCTGGTTGTCAGGATCCTATATTTTGTTTCATTGCTTGCTGCATTGGTGGGAGACATTAAACTCTTTATACTGTCAAATGACCTCTACATTGTCTTGTTGTCAGGTGTCTATATTTTGTTTCACCGCTTGCTGCATTGGTGGGAGACTTTAAACTGTTTTTACTGTCAAATGACCGCCCCATTGTCTGGTTGTCAGGGTCCTATATTTTGTTTCATTGCTTTCTGCATTGGTGGGAGACATCAAACTCTTTATACTGTCAAATGACCTCTACATTGTCTGGTTGTCAGGGGCTTATATTTTGTTTCATTGCTTGCTGCATTGGTTGGAGACGTTAACCTCTTTTTACTGTCAAATGACCGCCCCATTGTCTCGTTGTCAGGGGCTTATATTTTGTTTCATCGCTTGCTGCATTTGTGGGAGACATTAAACTCGTTATACTGTCAAATGACCTCTACATTGTCTGGTTTTCAGGGGCCTATATTTTGTTTCATCGCTTGCTGCATTGGTTGGAGACGTTAACCTATTTTTACTGTCAAATTTCCCCCTTGTCTGGGTGTCAGGGGCCTACATAAATGATAATGGTGTGTTCCATTGCAGGTTGACCTGAGGCCTGTGTTGCTGTTACGGGACCGCTCTCCCCTTTGCGGGTGCCATGGTCCTGAATTAGTGAATCAGGCCTGTGGTACTACTGGGTGAAATCAATACTGTTTTGGCATGATTATAACTCTCCTCTTCATGGGTGACATGGGTCTGAATCTGTGAATGAGGCCTGTGGCATTTCTGGGTAAAATCAATACTGTCTTGGCATGATTTTAACTCTCCACTTTAATGAGGCCTGTGGCCCTGCCGGCAGACATGATTCCTTCTTGGCTGTGATGACAACTTCAACTCCTATGTATGATTGCCATTGGCCTGAGTCTGTGAGTGAGGCCTGTGACACTGCAGGCAGGCATGAATCCTTTTTGGCTGTGATGACAACTTCAACTCCCATAGCATTCCCACCTGACGCCACCCCAACCTCCTATTCCACCTCTTCCTTCAATTTGCCAATTGATATTGGTTAATTTTTATTTATATTATTTTATTTGAAGTCATTTCCCTATCCACATTTGTTTGCAGGGGATTTATCTACATTTTGATGCCTTTTGCAGCCCTCTAGCCCTTTCCAGGGCTATTTTACAGCCTTTTTAGTGCCCAAAGGTTCGGGTTCGGGGTCAAGTCCGAGTCGAGTTCGGTTCCCGAACCCGAACATTTTCGTGAAGTTCGGCTGAATTTCTCGAACCCGAACATCCAGGTGTTCGCTCAACTCTAGAGAAAACCCTAGGAGTTATTAGTTTAAATAGTAATTTTTAAAGATTCTCTAGGTCAGGGATCAGCAACCTTCGGCACCCCAGCTGTTGTGAAACTACAATTCCCAGCATGCTTCATTCATTTTTATGACAGTTCTGAGAAGAGTAGAAGAATTATGCATGCTGGGAGTTATAGTTTCACAACAGCTGGAGTGCCAAAGTTTGTATAAGGTTCGGACCGCGCATGTATAAGTAGGTGATATAAAACAGTTTTTCTCCCTTCAGAAAAGTTTTGAGGTCTGCAGATGTCCTATTAGTGGATATCCTGCAAATTGGTAAAAGAATGCAATAGTGTAAATACGTATGATTATGCCGCCCGTAGTGCACAGATTGTACTTACACGGCACTTTACTGACAAGAGGCGTATCAGAGGAGTCCTCCGCAGTTTGTTGGATTCCTCGTGGCGTAGGTCCACGTTCACACGCCCGGCACACAGGGCTAAACAGCGGACTTAACTGCAACCGACACACGGTGGGTCTGCTAGTGTTCCCAACTTCTTTTCATTCAAATAATTCCTGTGGATACAAGTGGCTCCCACCGTAGTGAAGCTCCGATAACTGTTTAAAATATTTTTAATCAGTACATACTTACAAACATGCACTTTAAAATCGCAATGTAAAATCCCAGTGTCTTTTTCCTTTGCCCGACCCAGGTTTCGCTCCTTGAGCTTCGTCAGGGGCACACGTCATCTCTCCCTCCCCTTCTCTTTTATTCATCAGGTTAGCACCAATCAAGCACCTGACGTGTCATTCAAAACGCCTCCTATTTTATCCTCATACTTCACCCTACACTTGTATCTCTTTAATGGGAAGCCGCAGATCTCTAAGTCCAAATTCATATGGGGACAGTTATCCTGCCAACTTCTGGGTCTAATTTAAAACTGCCTGCAAATCAAAATCTAAGTTCAGGCCTCCGGGTTGCAGCGTACTCAATTCATATATCCACCTGCTCTCTTTTTTGTTGATTTTCTCTAAAAAACTATCTCCCCTCCAGTGGTTTTGCACCAATTCTAGTGCAAAACCACTGGAGGGGAGGATAAAATAGGAGGCGTTTTGAATGACACGTCAGGTGCTTGATTGGTGCGAACCTGATGAATAAAAGAGAAGGGGGAGGGAGAGATGACGTGTGCCCCTGACGAAGCTCAAGGAGCGAAACCTGGGTCGGGCAAAGGAAAAAGACACTGGGATTTTACATTGCGATTTTAAAGTGCATGTTTGTAAGTATGTACTGATTAAAAAAAATTAAACAGTTATCGGAGCTTCACTACGGTAGGAGTCACTTGTATCCACAGGAATTATTTGAATAAAAAGAAGTTGGGAACACTAGCAGACCTACCGGGTGTCGGTTGCAGTTAAGTCCGCTGTTTAGCTCTGTGTGGCGGCGTGTGAACGTGGACCTACGCCACGAGGAATCCAACAAACTGCGGAGGACTCCTCTGATACGCCTCTTGTCAGTAAAGTGCTGTGTAAGTACAATCTGTGCACTATGGGGCGGCATAATCATACGGATTTACACTATTGCATTCTTTTACCAATTTGCAGGATATCCACTAATAGGACATCTGCAGACCTCGAAACTTTTCTGAAGGGAGAAAAAACTGTTTTATATCACCTACTTATACACGCGGTCCGAACCTTATATGTACATTTGCTTGAAAGTGTGATTGATCCCACAACACTCCTCGGACCTGCAGCTGATTCTTGCGGACTGGTGATTAAGTATTTTTTCCTTTACTGGAGTGCCAAAGTTTGCCTAACCCTGCTCTAGGTACTGGTAATGGTACAGTGCCAAGTGATTGGCGCAAGGCAAATGTGGTGTCCATATACAAAAAGGATCTAGGTCCTCCATAGGTAATTATAGACCTATAGGCTTGGAAAGTGTACTTTGTAATTGGATTGAAAACTGGCTGAAAGACCGTGTACGTGTTCAGAGAGCCGTGGTCAATGATTCCTATTTAGAATAGTCCCAAGTTATAAGTGGTGTACCCCAAAGTTCAGTGCTGGGTCCTCTATTATTTAATTTATTTATTAATTATATTGAGGATGTGATTAATAGCATCATTTCTATTTTTGCAGATGACAATAAGCTATGTAGTACTGTACAGTCTATGGAATATGTCCATAAAATACAAGCGGACTTGAACACTCTGAGTGATTGGGCATTTACTTTGCAAATAAGGTAAGTGTGGATAAATGTAAAGTTATGCATCTTGGTAGTAATAATCTCCATGCTTCATATATCCTAGGTGATGTAACACTGGGAGAGTAACTTATAAAGAAGGATTTGGGTGTCCTTGTAGATGATAGATTGAATAACAGCATACAACGTCAATTAGCTGCTTCTAAGGCCACCAGGATATTGTCATGCATTAAACAAGGCATGGACTCGCGGGAAAGGGATGTAATATTACCACTTTAAAAAGCGTTGGTGCGTACTCATCTGGAATACGCAGTTCAGTTCTGGGCATCAGTTCAGAGAAAGGACGCTGATAAGGGGCATGGAGGGTCTTACTTAAGAAGATTGCAGGACAAAACATACCAGGAAAGGTTAAAGGACCTTAACATGTATAGCTTGGAAGTAAGAAGAGACAGAGGGGATATGATAGAAACTTTTAAATACATAAAGGGAATCATCACGGTAAAAGAGGAGAGAATATTTAAAAGAAGAAAAACTGCTACAAGAGGACATAGTTTTTAAATTAGAGGGGCAAAGGTTTAAAAGTAATATTAGGAAGAATTACTTTACCGAGAGAGTAGTGGACGCATGGAATAGCCTTCCTGCAGAAGTGGTAGCTGCAAATACAGTGAAGGAGTTTAAGCATGCATGGGATAGGCATAAAGCCATCCTTCATATAAGATAGGGCCTGGGGCTATTCATAGTATTCAGCATATTGGGCAGACTAGATGGGCCAAAAGGTTCTTATCTGCCGACACATTCTATGTTTCTATGTTTCTAAGAAGAAAGATTAAAAGAATTACATTTATTTAGTCTTAAGAAGACAAATATATAAATAGGTCATACAAAAAATACGCTGTAAAACTGTTCCATGTCAAATGCCCTCAAAAGACAAGGGGGCATTGCCTCCGACTGGAGAAGAAAAAGTTCAGTCTCCAGAAGCATCAAAACTTCTTTACTATAAGAACTGTGAATCTGTGGAATAGACTTCCTCAGGACGTGGTCACAGCAGGAACAGTGGACAGTTTTAACTCCTTAAGGACACATGACGTATGGGTACGTCATGTGTCCAGTCCCTGAAGATGGCGCCCGCTCCTGGCCGCTGCGGGCACCATCGCTGCGGGGGTCCGGCTGATTCCTGTAGCTGACCCCCGCAGCTGATGATCGCGGTCGGCAGCGCTGCCGACCGCGATCATTTAACCCTGCAGATGCCGTGATCAATCCTGATCACGGCATCTGCACGCGCTAAACCGAAAGTAAAACTTTCGGCAGCGCTCCGGCTCCCTAGTGGTGATCGGGAGAATCGGAGCGCTGTAAGGGATAGCCTCAAGCCTTTCATTCAGCATGAGGCTATCACTTAGTATTTCCTATGGAGCCCTTGTTAGCAATAGGGCTTCATAGGAAAGTAGTAAAATGATCATAAACTCCAATACAAGTGTATTGGAGTTTATGATAAAGCAATCAGGTAACTGATTTATATAGGTCCCTATGGGATCTATATAAAAGTGTAAAAAAATAAAAAAATAAAAAAATAAAAAAATAAATAAAAAAACCTAAAAATTTAAATCACCCCCTTTCCCCAAAATTAAAATAAAATAATAAAAAAATAAAAAAATACACATCATGGGTGTCACAATGTGTGAAAACGCCCATAGTATAAAAATATAAAAATATATTTCCCATACGGTAAACAGAAAAACGGAAAAAAGCGCCCAAATGGCCGATTTGCCGTTTTGGGCCTTCATTTCCTCAAAAAAATTAAATAAAAGCGATCAAAAAGTCCTACACACCCCATAATGGTATCAACTAAAAGTTAAGATCACCCCGCAAAAAATAAGCCCCCATACAACGCCATACACTTATTTACAAATACGTTATAGCGGTCAAAACAAGGCGACAAAAAAAAAAAAAAAAAAATTTTCCACTTTGGAATTTTTTTTCACTATCAAAACGCAAGAAAAGCTATACATATTGGGTATCGCCGGATTCGTACTGACCTGTAGAATAAAACTAAATGGTCAGTTTTATCGCAAATCAAACGTCGTAATTTAGAAACCCGTAAAACTGTGGTGAAATTGCTTTTTTTTTGCAATTTCACCCCATTTGGAATTTTTTTCCCGCTTCCCACTACACCATATGCATTATTAAATGATGGCATTGGAAAGTAAAACTTGTCCCGCAAAAAATAAGCCCTCATATGGCCATGTGAACGGAAGAATAAAAAAGTTATGGCTCTTGGAAGGCATAGAGCGCAAAACGAAAACGCAAAAATGTAAAAACCCTGTGTCCTTAAGGGGTTAAAAAGGGTTTAGATGAAATATTGAAAGTTAATGACAATAATGCTTATAATTATGTGTAGAAATCTCAATTTCTTCTGGGATTCGCGTCCTCATGTATCCCTTGGTTAAACTTGATAGAGTTATGTCTTTTTTTTAACCCTATTAACTATGTAACTTTTTAAATACCCTAAGAGCATGTTCCCATAATGCAGGATGTAGTACGAAATTGAAAAAGCTATTTAAATTGTAATAATTGCTGATATGGTTATTTTAGATAGAAGATAGAAGAATTGCTTTTAGGAGTTTATGCTAATGGTAACGAAGGGGAGGGGCTTAAAAAGGCAAGAGATGGATTTTTTATTTGAAACATCTGAGGAAGCAAGACGAGAACCAGTTCGGGTGTTCTAACTGTGGTTATTTATCATGCGTTTTTACACTTCAAATGTGTGAATAGAATAACATTGGAGACATTCTACTTTTGAGCCGAATTGTAGAATGAAAGACGTAAAAGAACGTGGTTGTCCGTGAAAGAAGACATAAGAAGTGCGTCTTTTGACATGCATGATTGCACTGTAACTGTTTAAGTAGGGATCAGTGTGTGTCTGTTATCCGATGAATTGGTACTTTTACTATTGGAAGAATAACTTTTTTTAAGGGGTGCTGAGAAGTGAAACTAGGATCGTAGTTCTGAACATATACCGATGATTAATTTCATAGATTGAAAAATGCTTCTACTCTTAATTAGAGTTGAGCGAACTTGTATTTTAAGTTCGGCGTCCAAAGTTCGGGTTATCGAAGAATCCCGTTATGGATTCCGCTACCACTGACCATAACGGCATTTGGAATCCATAAGGGGATTCTTCAATGAACCCGAACCTTGGACAACACTAAAGACCTAGGGTGACGTCACCGCCATGTGATTAGTGCAGGGGGCGTGGCTCAGTACTGGATCACCACTTATCCAATCCAGTGCTGAGCCAGGCCCCTGCACTGATCACATGACGGTGACGTCACCCCAGGTCCTTAGTGTTGTCCAAGGTCTGGTTCATTGAGGAATCCCTTATGGATTCCAAATGCCGTTATGGTCCGTGGTAGCGGAATCCATAACGGGATTCTTCGATAACCCAACTTTGACGCCGAACTTAAAATACAAGTTCGCTCAACACTACTCTTAATCTATAAATCTAGTGAAAGAGCAGCGTGGATCTGGTATTCATGTAAAATTCCATTATTGGGGAAAGGACTAGCATGGTTCTGGAGTGCTTAGTTTTGTGGACTGGAAATAAGGTTTTTGTTATTTTGCATTTTTCCAAACTCATGCAGAATATATATATATATATATATATATATATATATATATATACATATTGCATTATTGTCAATGCATAGACAATATTTCTGTTGTCAGCACTAAAAAGCTGAAGGTTTCTAACAGGTTATGGACTAAAATGAAAATGTATCCAATATTTCTACCAACTATTATTCAGTACAATGCAGTTCTTAATTCAACAGATCAGGTTTCTCTCTTCATTTTCTTAACTTAATCTGATTGGTCAAACAGACAAATTTGTAAAATCTTTCATAGCCAAGATGGGAATAACCCACAGTAAGCACCTGCCCTAGGGAGGTGTTTACTGTGAGTTATTTCCATCTAGTCCATAAAAGGCCAAAATGGGTCTATCCCTTTAAATGTGACTCTCACAGGAATATAGTGGAGCTCATGTATACAATGGCCCAGATCCGAACTTATTAACCCCTTATATGCCGAGGTCAGCACTGACCGCGGCATATCCAGGGCTTGTGGAGGCTATAGGCTCCCATCCCCATCTCCAATGGTTTCCTGAGCTGTGGCGACGGGAAATCAGTGGCTAAGAAAGCTGCCCAATGCCTTGCACAAGCATTGGGGCCTCTCACAGAAGCTTATGACATCCAGCCCGGAGGATGGGTCTCATAAACACTTTGTCAGTGTAAAAGCTGACAGGTAATGCATTACAGTACGGGATGTATTGAAATGCATTGCAGAGGGGATCAGACCCCCAAAAGTAGATAATAAAAAAATGAAAGTATCAAGTAAAAAAAGTAAATGCCCCTTTCCCGTAATAAAGACATATAAAAGTGTAAAACATAGAAAAAAAAGAAAAGCAGACATACAGTAATGGGTATTGCCGTGTCTGTAACAACTGTCACTATAAAAATATAACATAATCCAGACCATCAAGTGAACATGGTAAAAAATAAAAAATGTGCAAAAACAGGCATTTTTTGGTCACATTTCCTCACAAAAAGTGTAATACTAAGTGATCGAAAAGTCATGTGTACCCCAATATGTAACCAAACAGTCACCTCATCCAGCAAAAACGAGCACCAACACAAGGCGATCGGCAGAAAAATAAAAAATAAATGGCATTCAGAAATTGACAACACAAAAATAAGATTTTCTCTTTTCAAAAATGCTTTTACTTTGTAAAACTAAACAAAATAAAAATAAAATATATATACATATTAGGTATTGCTACATCTGTAAACACCTGCTCTATAAAAATACTGCATGATCTAACCCCCAAAGTGAATGGCGTAAAAAAAACTATTAAAATTGTGAAAAAACAGTGATCCACACCATCAGGTGAACACGGTGAAAAATGAAAACTGTGTAAAAACAGCCATTTTGAAGGTCGCCATGACAACTATCTATAAGTAATGCACCCCAGTAGAATCTTATGCTGCAGGACAATATCAGTGACAGCCGATTGGCTTCACATAACCATACGTAGGCCGTTTATGCAGAAATGCCCATGACACACCCAGCGCCTCTGATGTAGCATAAATGGCATCCTTGCGCCATAACCCATCATCCCCTGATGAAGACACATCATGCGGTGAAACATGTTGGGAGGGTTTTGCGAGTGAATGTTTTAGGCTAGTTGACCTTCAATATTTTGCATGAAAGCCAGAGAGGCAAATGGCATGGAATTATGTGGAGCAGCACTACTTTCACAGCTTGAACAATATCTGATGCTACATGTGATAGCCTGCGGCTGTGGGTATACATTTATGGCCTACAGGTGGCTATAACAGGGATTGTCATAGATAACTATCGTATTTTTCGCCCTATAAGACGCACCTGCCTATAAGACGCACCTAGGTTTTTGAGGAGGAAAATAAGAAAGAAAATATTTTGAACCAAAAGGTGTACTTTTGGTGGGTTTTTACTAATGGTGTTCTGTGCATGACACTATTATGATGCACTGTTATGGGGATCTGTGGATGACGCACTGTTATGGGGGATCTGTGGATGACGCACTGTTATGGGGGCATCTGTGGAGGACACACTGTTATGGGGGCATCTGTGGAGGACACACTGTTATGGGGGCATCTGTGGATGACGCACTGTTATGTGGGGATCTCTGGTTAACCGCTGTTATGTGGGGAGCTGGGGATGGCACTGGTATGGGGGCATCTGGGGATGGCACTGTATGGGGGAATCTGTGGATGGCACTGTATGGGGGAATCTGTGGATGGCACTGTATGGGGGCATCTGGGAATGACACTGCTATGGGGGAATCTGTGGATGACTCATAGCATCTTATGCTATGTGTCATCAACAGATTCCCCCATAACAGTGGCTACGATGACCCCCAATACAGGGGCTGTGGGCGGCATCTTGTTTGCTAATGACAGCGGGCCCGTGCAGTAACTGTATTCTACTACACCGGGCACTCTGTAGTAATGTTATAGGTGATGTTTAAAACTATCATCTTGATTAAACTTAATGCTGGCAGTATTACCCTACCTCCTATAATCTACGATCGCAGGCAGGACTGGAGTCAGGAGGCCGGACGGGCAGGAGGCGGCAGCATGACATCATGCGCCTGTGCCGTCTGCTTCATTCATAAAGTGGGCGGAGCAGGCGCGTGACGTTACACTGCCGCCTCCTGCCCGTCCGGCCTCCTGATTCCAGTCCTGCCTGCGATCGTAGATTATAGGAGGTAGGGTAATACTGCCAGCATTAAGTTTAATGAAGATGATAGTTTTAAACATCGCCTATAACATTACTACAGCGGGCCGGTGTAGTAGAATACAGTTACTGCACCGGGCCCGCTGTCATTAGCAAGCAGATGCCGCCCACAGCCCCTCCTCAGTGATGCACACGCCCGGCTGCGCTCTTCAGCAGCGCGGCGGTGTATCAGTGTTTGCCGCATTCGCCCCATAAGACGCAGCACTATTTCCCCCACTTTTGGGGGAAAAGTGCGTCTTATAGGGCGAAAAATACGGTATATATAACATCAGTTGCAAGTGAGGTAATTGGTTTTCTATATCTCAGTCACCTCTCTCACTATGTCATTGCTTCATATGCTGATAAATCGGCATCCATGCATCTTTAGCTCTGGACTTAGAATTACATATATGGGCCATCTGATAGTTTTCCATTTATTTTACTTATTTTTGACACTTTTTGTTTTTATACATATCGAAATAAAGGGTACACTTTAAACCTTATCTGAGAAGATCCCTAGTCGGATTTTTTGCGATCTAGTAGATCTCTGGGTTCTTATAATCCTTGCAGGAAAAATGGATTAAAATGGAAAATCTGCCAAAGAAAGTGAAATTTCACCTCCATTTTCCATTCATTCTTGTGGAACACCTATAGGGTTAACAAAGTTTGTAAAAATCTGTTTTGGATAACCTGCAGGGTGTAGTTTCTAAAACAGGGTCATTTATGGGTGGTAAATGAACTACTGTAGTCTAGTGATGAGCGGCAGGGGCTATATTCGAATTTGCGATATTTCACGAATATTTGGGTGAATATTCGTCATATATTCGTGAATTTGAGATTATTTTCTTGATTGCGAAAAATCAGCAATGTAATATTCCCATAATGCACGCGAAATACAGGCATGGGTCACTATTGCTACATTTTCCAAGCTGCTAAAAGTTTCCTGAGACTGGAGAAAATGGTTGGCATGGCAGAACATTAAAAATGGCTTTATATGCAGTTTGAGTGCTCCAATAAATTCACGATTGCGCTAATTGGCACTAATGATCCGAATATTGTGGCACAATACATGACTTCGTGACTTCACATTTTAGCAATTCTGCATGTATGTATGGACAGTAGAACCTATCACACTACCTAACACACTGCACTGCAACAGCTACACTATATCAGGATATAACCTACACTGACTATCTCCCAATATTTATCTGTAATATATATATAAGCTATCTAACTATCTATCTAATGTAGTGTGGAAAGCACAGAGCACAGCAGTGACAATGCTGTCTCTCCCTGAACTTTAAAAACTGTAGAAAATGGCTGAGAAATGGGGAGGTTCTTATATAGTAATGGGTAGGCAACGTTCCCTTTGGTTGCTAGGGATATTGCTAAGCTCAGAAAAAGACATTGCAGCCTTATCATTGGCCCACAAGCAAGAAGAGAGGTTACTGATAGAGTTGAGCGAACACCTGGATGTTCGGGTTCGACGAGTTCGGCCGAACTTTCGAAAATGTTCGGGTTCGGGATCCGAACTCGACCCGAACTTCATCCCGAACCCGAACCCCATAGAAGTCAATGGGGACCCGAACTTTTGGGCACTAAAAGGCTGTAAAACACACCCGGAAAGGGCTAGAGGGCTGCAAAAGGCAGCAAAATGTAGTTAAATCCCTGCAAACAAATGTAGATAGGGAAATGATGAGTTAACATAAAATAAATAAAAATTAAACAATATTAATTGGAGTGAGGTCCCATAGCACAGAATCAGGCTTCAAGTCACCCACCAATGGAGAAGGTCACTTACTATTATTTTGACCACAGCACCCAGACAAAGGAGAGAGGTCCCACAGCAGAGAACCAGGCATCATATCACCCACCACAGGAGTAGGCCACCATTTAGTTACTTTGACCCCTACACCCAGACGGAGGAGAGAGGTTACACAGCAGAGAATCAGGCATTTAGATCACCCACCACAGGAGTAGGCCACCATTGAATCAGACCCCGGCAACCATGTCAGATGGCACAAGCATAAGCTTTATATCAATCAGCACAGGAGAAGGCGACTTTGACAGACTTTGACCCCTACACCCGGACGGAGGAGAGAGGTTTCAAAGCAGAGAATCAGGCATTTAGATCACCCACCACAGGAGTAGGCCCCAATTTAATGGGACCCCGGCAACCATGTCAGATGGCACAACCATCAGCTTCATATCAATCAGCACAGGAGAAGGCGACTTTGAAAGACTTTGACCCCTACACCCAGACGGAGGAGAGAGGTTTCACAGCAGAGAATCAGGCATTTAGATCACCCACCACAGGAGTAGGCCCCCATTGAATCAGACCCTGGCAACCATGTCAGATGGCACAACCATCAGCTTTATATCAATCAGCACAGGAGAAGGCGACTTTGAAAGACTTTGACCCCTACACCCAGATGGAGGAGAGAGGTTTCACAGCAGAGAATCAGGCATCATATCAACCACCACAGGAGAAGCCACCATTTAGTTACTTTGACCCCTGCACCCAGGAAGAGGAGAGAGGCACCACAGCACATATTCTGGCATCATATCAGCCACCACAGGAGAAGCCACCATTGAGTTACTTTGACCCCTGCACCCAGGAAGAGGAGAGAGGCCCCACAGCACATATTCTGGCATCATACTAACCACCACAGGAGAAGCCACCATTGAGTTACTTTGACCCTGCACCCAGGAAGAGGAGAGAGGCCCCACAGCACATATTCTGGCATCATATCAGCCACCACAGGAGAAGCCACCATTGAGTTACTTTGACCCCTGCACCCAGGAAGAGGAGAGAGGCCCCACAGCACATATTCTGGCATCATACTAACCACCACAGGAGAAGCCACCATTGAGTTACTTTGACCCCTGCACCCAGGAAGAGGAGAGAGGCCCCACAGCACATATTCTGGCATCATATCAGCCACCACAGGAGAAGCCACCATTGAGTTACTTTGACCCCCGCACCCAGGAAGAGGAGAGAGGCACCACAGCACATATTCTGGCATCATATCAGCCACCACAGGAGAAGCCACCATTGAGTTACTTTGACCCTGCACCCAGGAAGAGGAGAGAGGCCCCACAGCACATATTCTGGCATCATACTAACCACCACAGGAGAAGCCACCATTGAGTTACTTTGACCCTGCACCCAGGAAGAGGAGAGAGGCACCACAGCACATATTCTGGCATCATATCAGCCACCACAGGAGAAGCCACCATTGAGTTACTTTGACCCCGCACCCAGGAAGAGGAGAGAGGCACCACAGCACATATTCTGGCATCATATCAGCCACCACAGGAGAAGCCACCATTGAGTTACTTTGACCCCCGCACCCAGGAAGAGGAGAGAGGCACCACAGCACATATTCTGGCATCATATCAGCCACCACAGGAGAAGCCACCATTGAGTTACTTTGACCCCTGCACCCAGGAAGAGGAGAGAGGCCCCACAGCACATATTCTGGCATCATATCAGCCACCACAGGAGAAGCCACCATTGAGTTACTTTGACCCCTGCACCCAGGAAGAGGAGAGAGGCACCACAGCACATATTCTGGCATCATATCAGCCACCACAGGAGAAGCCACCATTGAGTTACTTTGACCCCGCACCCAGGAAGAGGAGAGAGGCACCACAGCACATATTCTGGCATCATATCAGCCACCACAGGAGAAGCCACCATTGAGTTACTTTGACCCCTGCACCCAGGAAGAGGAGAGAGGCACCACAGCACATATTCTGGCATCATATCAGCCACCACAGGAGAAGCCACCATTGAGTTACTTTGACCCCTGCACCCAGGAAGAGGAGAGAGGCCCCACAGCACATATTCTGGCATCATATCAGCCACCACAGGAGAAGCCACCATTTAGTTACTTTGACCCCTTCACCCAAACAGAGGAGAGAGGTTCCACATCAGAGAATCAGGCATCATATCAACCACCACAGGAGTAGGCCCCAATTTAATGGGACCCCGGCAACCATGTCAGATGGCACAACCATCAGCTTCATATCAATCAGCACAGGAGAAGCGACTTTGAAAGACTTTGACCCCTACACCCAGACGGAGGAGAGAGGTTTCACAGCAGAGAATCAGGCATTTAGATCACCCACCACAGGAGTAGGCCCCCATTGAGATCAGACCCTGGCAACCATGTCAGATGGCACAACCATCAGCTTTATATCAATCAGCACAGGAGAAGCCACCATTGAGTTACTTTGACCCCTGCACCCAGGAAGAGGAGAGAGGCCCCACAGCACATATTCTGGCATCATACTCAGCCACCACAGGAGAAGCCACCATTGAGTTACTTTGACCCCTGCACCCAGGAAGAGGAGAGAGGCCCCACAGCACATATTCTGGCATCATATCAGCCACCACAGGAGAAGCCACCATTTAGTTACTTTGACCCCTTCACCCAAACAGAGGAGAGAGGTTCCACATCAGAGAATCAGGCATCATATCAACCACCACAGGAGTAGGCCACAATTTAGTTTATTTGACCCCTGCACCCAGGAAGAGGAGAGAGGCCCCACAGCACATATTCTGGCATCATATCACACACCACAGGAGAAGGCCTCTTTCAGTGATTTAGGCCTTTGGACCCAGACAGAGGAGAGAGGTCAGAGATTAGCTTCATATCCCCAGCACAGCAGAAGACCGCTTTATTTGACTTAGGCCTCAGCACCCAGACAGAAGACAGAGGTAGCATGGCAGAGGTTATGGCTTCATGTCACCCGTTAGTTTAACCGGCCACTTTCATCTGGTTAGGCCCGGCGCCCAGACAGAGAAGAGTTTCATTCAACTGTGGGTTTCATAAAATTTGTATCAAATAAAGAAGTGGCCCGTAGCACAACAAGACATGTTTTAGGCAGTTAATAAGGACTACTCTGCACAAGGGAGGGACAGGTCCTGTGGGATCCATGCCTGGTTCATCTTTATGAAGGTCAGCTTGTCCACGTTGGCTGTGGACAGGCGGCTGCGCTTGTCAGTAATGACGCCCCCTGCCGTGCTGAATACGCGTTCAGATAAAACGCTGGCCGCCGGGCAGGAAAGCACCTCCAAGGCATAACATGCTAACTCTGGCCACGTGGACAATTTCGAAACCCAGTAGTTGAATGGGGCCGAACCATCCGTCAGGATGTGGAGAGTGTGCAGACATACTGTTCAACCATGTTAGTGAAATGCTGCCTCCTGCTAACACGTTCCGTATCAGGTGTCGGTGCAGATAGCTGTGGCGTGGAGACAAAACCTTTCCACATTTCTGCCATGCTAACCCTGCCCTCAGATGAGCTGGCCGTGACACAGCTGCGTTGGCGACCTCTTGCCACTCCTCTGCCTTCACCTTCCACCTGTTCCCCTGTGACATGTGGGAATGCTCTCAAGAGCGCCTCTATCAGCGTGCGCTTGTACTCGCGCATCTTACGGTCGCGCTCCAGTTCAGGAATTAAAGTGGGCACATTGTCTTTATACCGGGGATCCAGCAGGGTGGCCACCCAGTAGTCTGCACACGTTAAAGCGTGGGCAACTCTGCTGTCGTTGCGCAGGCATTGGAGCATATATTCGCTCATGTGGGCCAGGCTACCCATGGGTAAGGACAAGCTGTCCTCTGTGGGAGGCGTATCGTCATCGTCCACCGTATCCCCCAGCCACGCACCAGTGATGGGCCTGGGCTGCCACCCCGCTGTGAACTTGCGTCATCCTCGTCCCCCTCCACCTCCTCCTCCTCATCCTCCTCGTCCTCCAGTACAGTGCCTTGGCTGGCGACTTGTGAACCTGTCCTCTGCTGCTTAAACAAACCTCCCTCTGAGCCACTTCGAACAGACTGGCCCGAAAGTGTTAGAAACGAGCCCTCATCCTCCTCCTCCTCCTCCACCTGGGCCACCTCCTCTAACATCATTGCCCTAAGTGTTTTCTCAAGGAGACATAGAAGTGGTATTGTAACGCTGATAACAGTGTCATCGCCACTGGCCATGTTGGTGGAGTACTCGAAACAGCGCAGCAGGGCACACAGGTCTCGCATGGAGGCCCAATCATTGGTGGTGAAGTGGTGCTGTTCGGCAGTACGACTGACGCGAGCGTGCTGCAGCTGAAACTCCACTATGGCCTGCTGCTGCTCGCACAGTCTCTCCAGCATGTGCAAGGTGGAGTTCCACCGGGTGGGCACGTCGCATATGAGGCGGTGGCGGGAAGGCCGAAGTTCCGCTGTAGCGCAGACAGGCGAGCAGCGGCAGGATGTGAGCGGCGGAGCGCGCACAGACGGCCCGCACTTTATGCAGCAGCTCTGACATGTTGGGGTAGTGGTGAATGAACCTCTGCACCACCAAGTTCAGCACATGCGCCAGGCAAGGGATGTGCGTCAAACCGGCTAGTCCCAGAGCTGCCACGAGATTTCGCCCATTATCGCATACCACCAGGCCTGGCTTGAGGCCCACCGGCAGAAACCACTCGTCGGTCTGTTGTTCAATACCCCGCCACAACTCCTTTGCGCTGTGGGGCCTGTCCCCAAACATATGAGTTTCAGAATGGCCTGCTGACGTTTACCCGGGCTGTGCTGAAGTTGGTGGTGAAGGTGTGTGGCTGACCGGATGAGCTGGTGGAAGCAGTGGAGGAGGAAGCCGAGTAGGAGGAGGAGGCTACAGGAGGCAGAGAATGATGCCCTGCGATCCTAGGGGCGGAAGGACGTGCGCCAAGGAACTGTCCGCCGGGGGCCCAGCCGCCACTACATTCATCCAGTGTGCAGTTAGTGAGATATAGCGTCCCTGGCCGTGCTTACTGGTCCACGTATCTGTGGTTAGGTGGACCTTGCCACAAATGGCGTTGCGCAGTGCACACTTGATTTTATCGGACACTTGCATGTGCAGGGAAGGCACGGCTGTCTTGGAGAAGTAGTGGCGGCTGGGAACCACATACTGCGGGACAGCCATGGCCATCAGCTGTTTGAAGCTGTCTGTGTCCACCAGCCGGAATGACAGCATTTCAAAGGCCAGCAGTTTAGAAATGCTGGCGTTCAGGCCAAGAGCTCGAGGGTGACTCGGGGAATTTGCGCTTCCTCTCTAAGGTTTGAGATATTGAGAGCTGAACGCTGCTGTGTGATATAGTGGAGACGCTAGTTGACGGTGGCGGTGGTGGTGGTGTCGGTGGCACATCCTCTGTTTGCTGCTCGGCAGGTGGCAGCATTCCTCTCGAGGCGGAAGCCGAGGCAGCAGCGGTAGAGGGAGCAGGGGAGCCTCAGCGAGTGCCTGGTTTTTAAGGTGTGTACCCCACTGCAGTTCATGCTTTGCATGTAGATGCCTGGTCATGCAGGTTGTGCTGAGGTTCAGAACGTTAATGCCTCGCCTCAGGCTCTGATGGCAGAGCGTGCAAGTCACTCGGGTCTTGTCGGTAGGACATTGTTTAAAGAAGTGCCATGCCAGGGAACTCTTTGAAGCTGCCTTTGTGGGGCTGGGTCCCTGTTGGCGATGTCCAGTAGCAGGCGAACTCTGGGGGCGGCTCGTCTGCTTTGGCCCCCTGCTCCCTCTTTGGCTTCGCTGTTGTCTCGGTCTCACCACTACCTCTTCCTCTGAACTGTGAAAGTCATCGCCACGACCTTCAGTCCATGTGGGGTCTAAGACCTCATCGTCCTCTGCATCGTCTTCCACCCAGTCTCCCTCCTGACCTCCTCCTGTTCAGTCTGCACACTGCAAAAAGAGCGGCAGTGGGCACCTGTGTTTCGTCATCATCAGAGAGTCGGTGACTCTGCTGTGGTGGTATTCCCATGTCCTCTTCATCTGGAGACATAAGTGGTTGTGCGTCAGTGCATGGTATGTCTTCCTCCACTGGGGAAGGGCTAGGTGGGCGCCCCTGGGAAACCCTGGAAGCAGAGTCTTCAAACAGAAGAAGAGACTGCTGCATAACTTGTGGCTCAGACCGTTTCCCTGATATGCTTGGGGGTGATGTGACAGACTGATGGGCTTGGTTTTCAGGTGCCACCTGTGCGCTTTCCGCAGAAGACTGGGTGGAAGACCATGTGGTGAACGTGCTGGAAGCACTGTCGGCCACCCAATCGATTAATGCCTGTACCTGCTCAGGCCTTACCATCCTAAGAGCGGCATTGGGCCCCACGAGATATTGCGGTACATTCTGCCGGCTAGTTGAGGAGTTCGTTCCCTACTGTGTGCGCCTGGGGCCGAGCGGCCACGTCCTCTACCAGCAACAGAGGCTCCACGGACACCACCACGACCGCGTCCTCGTCCCTTAATAGTATTTTTCTTCATTGTTGCGATTCAACTCGCACCACAATGAAATATATTATTTTTATAAGCAAAATCCCTCACTGGAATACTTTCAGTCTTTTGACTGTATGGATTACAGATGGAATGACTGTTATATGTGAGTACCGCTTTCTTTGACAGATTCTAGTATGGGTACATATATGTTTTCCCAACCCCAGCACATTAGTTTGCTAATTCCAGATGTATGAAAGCACAGGCCTAACTGTATCTAGTATATTGAGCATCAGATAAACTAACTTGGCCTTTTTAAATAAAAAAAATTCCCTCACTGGAATACTTTCAGTCTTTTGACTGTATGGATTACAGATGGAATGACTTGTTATATGTGAGTACCGCTTTCTTTGACAGATTCTAGTATGGGTACATATATGTTTTCCCAACCCCAGCACATTAGTTTGCTAATTCCAGATGTATGAAAGCATAGGCCTAACTGTATCTAGTATATTGAGCGTCAGATAAACTAACTTGGCCTTTTTAAATAAAAAAATTCCCTCACTGGAATACTTTCAGTCTTTTGACTGTATGGATTACAGATGGAATGACTGTTATATGTAAGTACCGCTTTCTTTGACAGATTCTAGTATGGGTACATATATGTTTTCCCAACCCCAGCACATTAGTTTGCTAATTCCAGATGTATGAAACGCAGGCCTAACTGTATCTAGTATATTGAGCGCCAGATAAACTAACTTGGCCTTTTTAAATAAAAAAAATTCCCTCACTGGAATACTTTCAGTCTTTTGACTGTATGGATTACAGATGGAATGACTGTTATATGTGAGTACCGCTTTCTTTGACAGATTCTAGTATGGGTACATATATGTTTTCCCAACCCCAGCACATTAGTTTGCTAATTCCAGATGTATGAAAGCATGAGCCTAACTGTATCTAGTATATTGAACGCCAGATAAACTAACTTGGCCTTTTTAAATAAAAAAATTCCCTCACTGGAATACTTTCAGTCTTTTGACTGTATGGATTACAGATGGAATGACTGTTATATGTGAGTACCGCTTTCTTTGACAGATTCTAGTATGGGTACATATATGTTTTCCCAACCCCAGCACATTAGTTTGCTAATTCCAGATGTATGAAAGCATGAGGCCTAACTGTATCTAGTATATTGAGCGCCAGATAAACTAACTTGGCCTTTTTAAATAAAAAAAATTCCCTCACTGGAATACTTTCAGTCTTTTGACTGTATGGATTACAGATGGAATGACTGTTATATGTGAGTACCGCTTTCTTTGACAGATTCTAGTATGGGTACATATATGTTTTCCCAACCCCAGCACATTAGTTTGCTAATTCCAGATGTATGAAAGCATGAGCCTAACTGTATCTAGTATATTGAGCGCCAGATAAACTAACTTGGCCTTTTTAAATAAAAAAATTCCCTCACTGGAATACTTTCAGTCTTTTGACTGTATGGATTACAGATGGAATGACTGTTATATGTGAGTACCGCTTTCTTTGACAGATTCTAGTATGGGTACATATATGTTTTCCCAACCCCAGCACATTAGTTTGCTAATTCCAGATGTATGAAAGCATGAGCCTAACTGTATCTAGTATATTGAGCATCAGATAAACTAACTTGGCCTTTTTTAAATAAAAAAAATTCCCTCACTGGAATACTTTCAGTCTTTTGACTGTATGGATTACAGATGGAATGACTTGTTATATGTGAGTACCGCTTTCTTTGACAGATTCTAGTATGGGTACATATATGTTTTCCCAACCCCAGCACATTAGTTTGCTAATTCCAGATGTATGAAGCATGAGGCCTAACTGTATCTAGTATATTGAGCGCCAGATAAACTAACTTGGCCTTTTTAAATAAAAAAAATTCCCTCACTGGAATACTTTCAGTCTTTTGACTGTATGGATTACAGATGGAATGACTGTTATATGTGAGTACCGCTTTCTTTGACAGATTCTAGTATGGGTACATATATGTTTTCCCAACCCCAGCACATTAGTTTGCTAATTCCAGATGTATGAAGCATGAGGCCTAACTGTATCTAGTATATTGAGCGCCAGATAAACTAACTTGGCCTTTTTAAATAAAAAAATTCCCTCACTGGAATACTTTCAGTCTTTTGACTGTATGGATTACAGATGGAATGACTGTTATATGTGAGTACCGCTTTCTTTGACAGATTCTAGTATGGGTACATATATGTTTTCCCAACCCCAGCACATTAGTTTGCTAATTCCAGATGTATGAAAGCATGCAGGCCTAACTGTATCTAGTATATTGAGCGTCAGATAAACTAACTTGGCCTTTTTAAATAAAAAAATTCCCTCACTGGAATACTTTCAGTCTTTTGACTGTATGGATTACAGATGGAATGACTGTTATATGTGAGTACCGCTTTCTTTGACAGATTCTAGTATGGGTACATATATGTTTTCCCAACCCCAGCACATTAGTTTGCTAATTCCAGATGTATGAAAGCATGAGCCTAACTGTATCTAGTATATTGAGCGTCAGATAAACTAACTTGGCCTTTTTAAATAAAAAAATTCCCTCACTGGAATACTTTCAGTCTTTTGACTGTATGGATTACAGATGGAATGACTGTTATATGTGAGTACCGCTTTCTTTGACAGATTCTAGTATGGGTACATATATGTTTTCCCAACCCCAGCACATTAGTTTGCTAATTCCAGATGTATGAAAGCATGAGGCCTAACTGTATCTAGTATATTGAACGCCAGATAAACTAACTTGGCCTTTTTAAATAAAAAAATTCCCTCACTGGAATACTTTCAGTCTTTTGACTGTATGGATTACAGATGGAATGACTGTTATATGTGAGTACCGCTTTCTTTGACAGATTCTAGTATGGGTACATATATGTTTTCCCAACCCCAGCACATTAGTTTGCTAATTCCAGATGTATGAAAGCACTAGGCCTAACTGTATCTAGTATATTGAACGCCAGATAAACTAACTTGGCCTTTTTAAATAAAAAAATTCCCTCACTGGAATACTTTCAGTCTTTTGACTGTATGGATTACAGATGGAATGACTGTTATATGTGAGTACCGCTTTCTTTGACAGATTCTAGTATGGGTACATATATGTTTTCCCAACCCCAGCACATTAGTTTGCTAATTCCAGATGTATGAAACGCATGGCCTAACTGTATCTAGTATATTGAGCGTCAGATAAACTAACTTGGCCTTTTTTAAATAAAAAAATTCCCTCACTGGAATACTTTCAGTCTTTTGACTGTATGGATTACAGATGGAATGACTGTTATATGTGAGTACCGCTTTCTTTGACAGATTCTAGTATGGGTACATATATGTTTTCCCAACCCCAGCACATTAGTTTGCTAATTCCAGATGTATGAAAGCATGAGCCTAACTGTATCTAGTATATTGAGCGCCAGATAAACTAACTTGGCCTTTTTAAATAAAAAAAAATTCCCTCACTGGAATACTTTCAGTCTTTTGACTGTATGGATTACAGATGGAATGACTGTTATATGTGAGTACCGCTTTCTTTGACAGATTCTAGTATGGGTACATATATGTTTTCCCAACCCCAGCACATTAGTTTGCTAATTCCAGATGTATGAAACGCAGGCCTAACTGTATCTAGTATATTGAGCGCCAGATAAACTAACTTGGCCTTTTTAAATAAAAAAATTCCCTCACTGGAATACTTTCAGTCTTTTGACTGTATGGATTACAGATGGAATGACTGTTATATGTGAGTACCGCTTTCTTTGACAGATTCTAGTATGGGTACATATATGTTTTCCCAACCCCAGCACATTAGTTTGCTAATTCCAGATGTATGAAACATAGGCCTAACTGTATCTAGTATATTGAGCATCAGATAAACTAACTTGGCCTTTTTAAATAAAAAAAAATTCCCTCACTGGAATACTTTCAGTCTTTTGACTGTATGGATTACAGATGGAATGACTGTTATATGTGAGTACCGCTTTCTTTGACAGATTCTAGTATGGGTACATATATGTTTTCCCAACCCCAGCACATTAGTTTGCTAATTCCAGATGTATGAAAGCATAGGCCTAACTGTATCTAGTATATTGAGCGCCAGATAAACTAACTTGGCCTTTTTAAATAAAAAAATTCCCTCACTGGAATACTTTCAGTCTTTTGACTGTATGGATTACAGATGGAATGACTGTTATATGTAAGTACCGCTTTCTTTGACAGATTCTAGTATGGGTACATATATGTTTTCCCAACCCCAGCACATTAGTTTGCTAATTCCAGATGTATGAAAGCATGAGCCTAACTGTATCTAGTATATTGAACGCCATGATAAACTAACTTGGCCTTTTTAAATAAAAAAATTCCCTCACTGGAATACTTTCAGTCTTTTGACTGTATGGATTACAGATGGAATGACTGTTATATGTGAGTACCGCTTTCTTTGACAGATTCTAGTATGGGTACATATATGTTTTCCCAACCCTAGCACATTAGTTTGCTAATTCCAGATGTATGAAAGCATAGGCCTAACTGTATCTAGTATATTGAGCGCCAGATAAACTAACTTGGCCTTTTTAAATAAAAAAAATTCCCTCACTGGAATACTTTCAGTCTTTTGACTGTATGGATTACAGATGGAATGACTGTTATATGTGAGTACCGCTTTCTTTGACAGATTCTAGTATGGGTACATATATGTTTTCCCAACCCCAGCACATTAGTTTGCTAATTCCAGATGTATGAAACGCATGAGCCTAACTGTATCTAGTATATTGAACGCCAGATAAACTAACTTGGCCTTTTTTAAATAAAAAAATTCCCTCACTGGAATACTTTCAGTCTTTTGACTGTATGGATTACAGATGGAATGACTGTTATATGTGAGTACCGCTTTCTTTGACAGATTCTAGTATGGGTACATATATGTTTTCCCAACCCCAGCACATTAGTTTGCTAATTCCAGATGTATGAAAGCATGGGCCTAACTGTATCTAGTATATTGAGCGCCAGATAAACTAACTTGGCCTTTTTAAATAAAAAAATTCCCTCACTGGAATACTTTCAGTCTTTTGACTGTATGGATTACAGATGGAATGACTGTTATATGTAAGTACCGCTTTCTTTGACAGATTCTAGTATGGGTACATATATGTTTTCCCAACCCCAGCACATTAGTTTGCTAATTCCAGATGTATGAAACATGAGGCCTAACTGTATCTAGTATATTGAACGCCAGATAAACTAACTTGGCCTTTTTAAATAAAAAAATTCCCTCACTGGAATACTTTCAGTCTTTTGACTGTATGGATTACAGATGGAATGACTGTTATATGTGAGTACCGCTTTCTTTGACAGATTCTAGTATGGGTACATATATGTTTTCCCAACCCCAGCACATTAGTTTGCTAATTCCAGATGTATGAAACGCATGGCCTAACTGTATCTAGTATATTGAGCGCCAGATAAACTAACTTGGCCTTTTTAAATAAAAAAAATTCCCTCACTGGAATACTTTCAGTCTTTTGACTGTATGGATTACAGATGGAATGACTGTTATATGTGAGTACCGCTTTCTTTGACAGATTCTAGTATGGGTACATATATGTTTTCCCAACCCCAGCACATTAGTTTGCTAATTCCAGATGTATGAAACGCAGGCCTAACTGTATCTAGTATATTGAGCGCCATATAAACTAACTTGGCCTTTTTTAAATAAAAAAAATTCCCTCACTGGAATACTTTCAGTCTTTTGACTGTATGGATTACAGATGGAATGACTGTTATATGTGAGTACCGCTTTCTTTGACAGATTCTAGTATGGGTACATATATGTTTTCCCAACCCCAGCACATTAGTTTGCTAATTCCAGATGTATGAAAGCATGAGGCCTAACTGTATCTAGTATATTGAGCATCAGATAAACTAACTTGGCCTTTTTAAATAAAAAAAATTCCCTCACTGGAATACTTTCAGTCTTTTGACTGTATGGATTACAGGTGGACTGGTATTAGTAGGGGTGACACAAGCACACCCAAGTCCCTGATGTAGGATTTCTATGGCACAGACCACTATTACAAGTGATTAATGGACGTTGGGAGAGATTGTGCTGCAGCACTAGTCCCAAGATGGCCGCCGCCTATCAGCCCAGTAACATGTGCCACAAAATGGTCTGCACAACCTTTAAAAAAATAGCCTTGGACTGTGCTGCTAAATCGCTATTGGTCTGAATCCCAGGTGTAGATGTCTGACTTGTTTGGAGCTTTGGAATGCACACTGTGGCAGCTTCTGCTGCAGCACTACAAGTCGCAAAATGGCGGCCGGCGGTCAGCCTAGGTACATGTGGATGGAAAAATCACTCTGGCCACTCTAAAAATAGCCAATCCCTATCAAAAAAGCAGCTCAGCTGCAGTTGTTCAGATGAATCACAGGTGGAGGAGAGAAATTTGCTTCCAGTTATTCAATTATCCCTGCCTATTCTCGCCCTAGCATCAGCTGCGTCTATCCCTGTTCTATTCACATCGGGAGTGAGCACGTCCCGACGTGCGCACAAGCTTATAAAGAGGCTGAGTCACATGCTGCACTTGGCCAATCACAGCCTTGCCAATAGTAGGCATGGCTGCGATGGCATCTTAGGGCAAGTAGTATGATGCATGTTGATTGGCTGCTTTGCAGCCTTTCAAAATGCGCCAAAATACATGCCGAGCACGACGAACCCGAACTTTTACGAAAACGTTCGGGTTCGGGTCCGTGTCACGAACACCCCAAAATTCGGTGCGGACCCGAACTATGCTCGAACTGTTCAGCTCAACACTAGTTACTGATGAAAAAAATCTCGAATATTCAAAATGACGAATATATATCACTATATTCTAAATATTCGCAAATTCTCGAAGTGCCGATATTCGTGATTAATATTCGCGATTCGAATACTCGCGCCCAACACTACTGTAGTCCTTAAAAAGTGGGTTTTGGATTTTTTTTTTTTAAAGTTTAAGAATTGCTTTTAATTCTAAGCCTTCTAACGTCCTAAAATAATAAAATGATATTTACACAATGGTGCCAACATAACGTAGACATATGGAAAATGTAAAGTAATAACTATTTTATGAGGTATCACTATCTGCCTTAAAAGCAGACAAATTCAAATTTAGAAAATTGCGAATTTGTCCACATTGTCTATACATTTTGGATGTTTTTTCAAAATATAGGTAAAACATATTGACTCAAATTTATCACTGACATAGAGTACAATGTGCCCGACAAAATTATCTGAGAATAACTTGGATAAGTAAAAGCATTCCAGAGTTATCACTATAAATGAGCGAATTTCTCAAAAAAAAAATTTAGTTCAATCCGAATATATTTGTGGCGAATTGAGATAAAGAAACAGCTATTTCCTGGCTGCAGAGAGCCTTTATAGTGGTGTAGAACTCTGTGCCTTACAGTAACACGCATAGGGAGTCTGCTATGGTAGTAAAACAATACTGTGAGTTAGTAGGACATGTAGATGACAGACGTCACTCTTAGAATCACTGCACACTTCACTTGTTTGGGCAGTTAGGGGCCAAAACTGACCAAATAAATCAAGTGTAAACTCAGCTTTACAGGTCAATGTTAGCGCCAGGTATAAAGAACCGTGCAGAGGCCCAAGATCCGCAAAAGAGTGCACTTCTTTTACACCAATTCACTCATTCCACATAGATTTCTACATAACCTGTTTTATTAAACGCTTATATAAGTAAATCCCCCCTGACAGAGTGGAGTGGGTGTCAGCAGTAAGTTTGTGTTGATGTCACTGCTTATTTTGCCTTATCTCTGATCCGTCAGAACAATAACCCCCAAAAGACAGATCCTGTCTGTGGAGCATCCGTCTTCACTCGGTCAGCATTTGGTCAGTAATCCATTAGTATTGCTAAAGCCAAAAAAACAGGAGTGGATCCAAAATCGAGATGACACGTGAATTAAATATTTGCATGTCTTCTGTGTTTTGTACTCACTACTGCTTTTGGCTACCAAATCATAAGCCAATTCTGATGCAAAATAGGGACCATGCCATGCAGGCCTTACAGCTGTTACATAGACAGGATCCGTTGTGCATCTCATTTTTCCTTCCTTCTGACAGATCAGAAGAAGGATCTAATAAATGATGATGTCAGCCAGGCCAATAGGCAAAAAAGTGGCCCAGTCATGAAGTGGGGAGGGTGGGAATAGCAAGAGAAGTCCGCAGAATGGCCCTATGACATAGTGGTTAGGTGGAAGCAGCATGAGGAGACCACAGAGTTTCCCAGTGACAAAGACTGGAGGTGTCAGCTGAATTAGGAGGAGGCCACAGAGTGGCACAATGACAGTGTGGAGGTGGCAGAAGCATCAGGAGGCCACCAGAGTGGCACAATGACAGAGTATGGAGGTGGCAGCAGCATCAAGAGGAGGACACATAGTGGTACAATGACAGAGTGTGGAGGTGGTGGCGGCAGCAGCATCAGGATGCCACAGAGTGGCACAATGACACAGTGTGGAGGTGGAAGCAGCAGCATCAGGAGGAGGCCACATAGTGGTACAATGACAGAGTATGGAGGTGGTAGCAGCAGCATCAAGAGGAGGCCACATAGTGGTTCAATGACACAGTGTGGAGGTGGAAGCAGCATGAGGAGACCACAGAGTTTCCCAGTGAAAAAGACTGAAGGTGTCAGCTGAATTAGGAGGAGGCCACAGAGTGGCACAATGACAGTGTGGAGGTGGCAGAAGCATCAGGAGGCCACCAGAGTGGCACAATTACAGAGTATGGAGGTGGCAGCAGCAGCATCAAGAGGAGGCCACATAGTGGTACAATGACACAGTGTGGAGGTGGAAGCAGCAGCATCAGGAGGAGGCAACAGGGTGGCACAATGATAGTGTGGAGGTGGCAGCAGCAGAATAAGGAGACCTGAGTGGTAAGGTGACAGCAGCATCAGGACACCACAGAGTGACCCATTGACATAATGGGGAGGTGGGTGGCAATACTAGTATCAGCTGAAGATGGTGGGTGAAAGAAGTAGCACTTGGAATCAGATGTGTGGCATCAGATAGGTGGCAGCATCAGAATAGTAGCTGAGGCAAGTAGCCAGAAGAAACCGGTCTCTTTTGTCAAAGTGTTAGTGTCGCACCACGGATGACCTAGTCTGATGCATCAGGCATTGGTGGGTGTAAATCCAGGCTAAACTACGCCTGATTCATCTTGACAAAGGTCAGTCTCTCCACATTTTGGGTGGACAGGCGAGTTCCTCTTCGGGTAAGTATGGCCCCCGCCACACTAAACACCCCCTCTGCTGCCACACTACTGGCTGGGTAGGACAGCTTTTCCAGGGCAAACTCTGCCAGTTGCAGCAACAAATCCAGTTTAGCTGCCCAGTAGTCCACCGGATCTTCAATGTGGGGTGGCAGGGTGTTGTTCAAGTATGTCACAAGCTGCTGGTTCAGGTCCTGCTCCAGGTCTAGTAGTGAGTAGTGAGTGGTGAGTAGTTTCTTCACTAGGCGGGTGAAGAAAGCTGCTCATCAGCGACTCTGGACTTAAGTTGCTGCTGATGGAGGTGAAACTGCTCCTACCCCCTCCCCAACCTGCCACAGCAGCCAAAGCAGAGGAATGTGAGCACAGAGGGCCCCCGGTCAGACCTGCAAGAGGATGGACAATGGCGCAGATAGGCAGAGGCCAACTGACTACATAGGATGTCTCTGTAGTAGTTCAGTTTTTCCTCCCTCTCAGCAGGTGTAAAAAGCTCCCATTTTGGACCAGTAGTGAGGGTTCAACAAGGTGGAGATCCAGAAGTGATCCCTCTGCCAAATGTTGACAATTCAGCTCTCAAGCAAGTGAGCATGCATTTAGCGATTTTTGCAAGTGACTTGGAGGGACTCTCTGCCTCCATCTCCACCTCATACTGCTACAGTGTGTTTGGGTCCTCTGCCTCGTCTTCCTCATCACTGTGTAGCTGATCTTGGCTGCTCCTGCTCCTACACTCCTGTCACCTGTGTAGAATAACCACCCATTTCGCTACACATTGCTTGTTCTCCAATGTTCTCCTCCTTCTCAGGTCAGCCCCCAAAGGGTTCATGTGACCATGAGATCTAGACGCCGCGTATCCAGTCTCCTGGCCAGCCAGATTTACCAGCATCTGTTCCAGGACATGAAGCAGTGGAATGGCGTTGTTTATCCCGTAGTCCTGGCGACTGACAAATAATGTGGCCTCCTTAAAGGGCCTGAGTAAATGGCAGGTGTCACATATGAGCTGCCACTGGCTGAAAATTGAAGTTACAGAGGGGAGTACTCCTGTCCGCTTGGATCATCAAGAAATCGTTTATGGCTTTTCTCTGTTCATATAGTCAGTCCAACATATGGAGGGTGAAATTCCAAAGGGTGTGGAGGCTGAGGCTGGCAGAGGGTGGTGGAGGATGAGGAGGCAGAGGCGGACATTGTTGCAGGACCAATGGCGTAGAACGTGGAGGTGAAAGCGACGTCACCTGGCCAAGTTGCTAGTTTGGCTGTGAAGAAAACACATTTACTCAGTGGACCATACAGGACATATATTGTCCTTGACCGTAGATTACAACTTTCACCAGTGAATGGCTATTCAACGCAATTACTCAGTCCCTACAGAAGAAAGTCTATATTCACTAACCAATTTTCACTAACCGGCTAATAAGACGTATTCTTTTCCTATTAATACACCCCAAAAAATATATATAACAATCACAATTCATTGCAGAATGGGTAATAGGATGTACGTTCCTATCCTATTAATACACTCCGTAAATGACTGTAGTACAATGGAACTTCAACGCTGAACTGCAAATAATTTTTTTGGCACTAATACACTCCAAAAAGGGCTGTAATTTTCCTAATTCACCACACAAGGGCTAATAAGTAGGGTTGGTCAAGCACCAAAGTGCTAGAGTAGAATACTTGGGTTGATCGGGTGCTCTACCGAGCACTCGAGTACAATGGAAGTCAATGGGAGAACCCGAGCATTAAACCAGGCACCCCTGCTCAGAAGAGAGGAGGGTGTCTGGTTCACAGGAAAAGGTCAGAAATTTATGGAAAGGCCACTGAAATGGTTCGGGAACAGCATGGGGAGAATGTCTGGATGCATCTTGGACTCCCATGTTGCTGCTGGGAATGATGTTGTCTGAGTAATACGCCACTTTTACAGACTGACAATAATACGCACAAAACCGAAGATAAAATAGCTTTTAGAGGAAAAATTGTTAGGAAACATTCTCTCCTGTATATTTACTTGTATATAAAGTGCAAGTACTACCAAAAATTACAAGAGGCACTCCTATACAACCTTTTTATCACATAAAGGAGGGCCTCATTCACATTGTGGTACAATTGTTCAGGTAGTGAGACTCCTACACTCATAAAGCCTATGCAGTAAGTGAAAGGGCTGCCAAAAATGACAAGGAACCGGCAGTCCAAAACACCCATTGTTACACATAAAGGAGAGCATCACACACACCCTTGAAATTATGATTGGTGGCCTGCTGGTGACCCTGTAAAACTTTAGGGCGAGGGCCTGCTGCTGAACTCACCATCTAAAACATTTTGGGTGAGTGCCTGCTGCTGATCTGACCATCTAAAACATTAGGGGTGAAGGCTTGCTGCTGAGCTGACCATCTAAAACATTATGGGTGAAGGCCTGCTGCCGAGCTGACAATCTAAAACATTATGGGCGATGGCCTGCTTCAGAGCCGCCCATCTAAAAAATTAGGGGTGAGGGTCTGCTGCTGAACTGACCCTCAAAAACATTAGGGATGAGGGCCTGCCGAGCTGATCATCTAAAACATAAGGGGTGAGGGCCTGCTGCAGAGCTGACCATCTGAAACATTAGGGGCAAGTGCCTGCTGCTGATCTGACCATCTAAAACATTAGAGATGAGGGCCTGCTGGTGACCCTCAAAAACATTACGGACGAGGGCCTTCTGGTGATCCTCAAAAACATTATGAGTGGGGGCCGCTGCTTGCTGACCCTCTAAAACATTTGGAGCGAGTGCAGCCTAATAAGCATGTTGATATGATGGAGGAGGACGACGATAAAAGGGAGATTGAACTATATACCCTTTTTGGTGGTGGAAGGGGTGCATGGGAATACAGTGTATTCAATACACCATAACAGCCACATTTAGAGTGCCTTTATATTCCACCACTTTCCTCTGGTGGAGTAGAGAAGTCAGGGGCAATCCAGGCCTTGTTTATTTTTATAAGAGTCTACGGGTCAGCATTTTCAGTTGACAGGCGGATGTGCTTATCAGTTATTATGCCCCCAGCAGCACTACATACACGGTCTGACAAAAACGCTGCCAGCAGGGCAGGCCAGCACCTCCATGGCGTAGAGGTGCCAAAGGGATCACCGTGGGCGCTGACACGGTCTGCTACATACTCCTTCAACATTTTCCTAAATTTTCCCTGCTTGTGACACTAGGCCGCACATCAGGTTAAGGGTGCTGGCGGGGTGTCATGAAACTGTCCCAGTCCTTGGAGAGTGTTGGCCTGCCTCTGTTGGAACTGCTGTGTGTTCCCCTTGTCTCCCCTCCTCGGTTGCCCAAGGAACTACGTACTCTTCAGCCACCGTTGTCAGCTGGAAATTTTTGGAGCAATTTTTCCACAAGGACATTCTGGTATTGCACAAGTTTGCTCGTCCATAAAGTCAGCCATGTGTGCCAGAGCCCCAACAGACATGACTTAGCTGTCCTCATAAGGAGGATGACTCTCCAATTTCCTCATCCTCTTCCTCCTCTTCTACCCATCCATGCTGAACAGATGGAATAAAACTTCCATGGGTACTACCCTCTGTAGCACCCTCGATAGCAGAGGCAACCGTCTCCTGCTCGTCCTCCTCATCATCATCCAATTTGCGCTAAGAAGACAAACTGAAAGTGGTCTGGCTATTACCCATTGTACTCTCTTCCCCCATTTCCACCTCTTCCACATGCAAAGCGTCCGCCTTAATTGTGAGCAGTGAGCGTTTGAGTAGACAGAGAAGTAGGATGGTTACGCTGATAATAGCGTTATCGCCACTCACTATCTGTGTTGATTCCTCAAGGTTGCGTAAAACCTCACAGAGGTCAGACATCAATAGCCACTCATCACTTGTGAAAAGCAGAAGCAGCTGGTATTCAACTACTGCCCTCTGCTACTCACAAAGCCTGGCCAACATATGGAACTTCGAGATCCAGCATGTGCTCACATCGCATAACAGTCGGTGAGCTGGCAATTGCAAGCGCTGCTGCAGCATTGCCAGACCGGTGGAAGCTTTCGATGACTTGCAGAAATGGGCACACACGTGGTGCACCTTCACCAGTAGCTCATGCAAATTGGGGTAGGTTTTGAGAAACCGCTGAACCACTAGGTTAAACACGTGGGCTACGCATGGTATGCCGATCTCCAAAGCCTCACACCAAGTTATGGCCATTATCAGACACAACCATGCCTTGTTGTAGGTTGAGTGGCGAGAGCCACAGATCAATCTTGTCCCTTATCCCGTGCCATAGCTCTGCGGAGGTGTGCTGTTTGTCACCTAAGCAGATCAGTTTAAGCATGGCCTGTTGACACTTCCCCACTGCAGTGCTACCCTGCTTCCAGCTACTGACTGATGGCTTACTGGTGTTGCAAGATGATAATTCAGAGGTGGAAGTGGAGGCGGAGGAGGCGGAGGAGGAGAAGAGGGGTTGCAGCCATCAATGTAGGTGGCGGCGTAAACCCTGATGGAAGTAGGGCCCACAATCCTTGGCGTTGGTGGCACCTGTGCCATCCCAGGGTACGACTTGCTCCCAGCCTCCACAACATTAACCCAGTGCGCTGTCAGGGAAATACAGCGTCCTGGCCAAAATCACTTGTCCATGTGTCAGTTGCAGTTATTGGGAAGTGGACCTTCCTAATAACTGCTTTGGTCAGAGACACGGGTGATGTTAGGGGACACATGCTGGTGTATAAAGTAAAGGATCGAGCACTCAAACTCCAGGATGTGTGTCTAAGATTGATAGGCAGTGCTATCAAACCTTATGCCAGCATAATAGTTAATAAAACAAACATTAAAAATGCACATAAAAGGTAATAAAATATTCGAACAGGTCGGTAAGGACCAGTACACACGTATCCTCCGGCGTTTTATGGGCTAATGTAGGCACTACAATGCCCTCATCCTATATATAGTTCACACTCCAATATGGCTTACAATGTCTCCATAAAAATAATTTGTTAGATTGTGATGTGACAGGAAATCAAGCAGTATATGCACTCCGGTATTCTCTCCAATAAATTGCTTACATATGCATAGTTCAATCCCTTAGCCGTACTAGGAGTACAGTATATTGCAATTATTTCAGACAGAATGGATGTACACTTATCTTTCTTGTGTTTCCTTTAAACATCCAGAGGACTTAATGGCTTCTCCACACCACTCCTACACGGCCGCTGCAGGTGAGTAGTGTGCTGCTCTGTTTGGTATGTGATGATAAGTCTCCCGAGTCCCGATCAGCTGACCAGATGACGTAATCTTTATGGGAACTTCAAATTGTATCAAACTAACAGCGCTGTAGTTTCTCTCCAAGTCTCTTTATCCAAACAGCTGATGCATCAGTAAAGGGTATGGGTCCACTTGCCAGGATTGAGCGTCAAGCGCGTTTTGGGGTCCTTCTCCAACCCCTTCCTCAGTGACCAAACCCGGCAGTGGATCGCACCCTATTTATACCCTCATTAGTCCATAGTAAAGTCCAGAATGGATTCCAACAAACTGAATCAAGTGTTTCCATCTTTCACACATTAATAAGTAGTTGCATAAAAATTCTAGTAGTCATAATAATCATCATAAAACCTTCCATTCAACATTTTCCGCCATAAATACACGTATTCAATCCAAAATGTGCCAAAAATATATAAACTAACGCACATGCGTTTTCTATGCATTTTTTTGCTATTCATGAGTTGTTCCAAAAGACACTGCTGAAATAACGTTTTATTGATTAGGCGAGTTAATTAGGATTTGGGAGCACCTGCATCCACCTTTCTCATTGCCTGTGAGCCAACCCATTCTCTTGTTTCTAAACATGCTGGTGTAAGGCTGGGACTGCACACCGTGAAAAATATTGGCGGCTGGGGACAGAGTAACGCGGGATGGTTGCCGAAATCAGTCTGCGGAAAGCCTCAGTGTCCACAAGCCTAAATGGCAACATTTCCAGGGCCAGCAATTTTGAAAGGTGCACATTTAGTGCTTTGGTCTGTGGGTGGGTGGCTGGGTATTTGCGCTTTCGTTCAAAGGCCTGGGGTATAGATATCTGTACACTGCGGTGGGACACAGAAGTGGATGTGCTTGCTGATGGTGCTTGTGATGGTCCAGGTGCATGGCGGGAGGCATCCAGGCCTGCGTCCTGGACAGGGGATTGGCTAGCACATAACACAGGGGAAGAGGAGGCAGTAGTGTGACCCGCAGACACTGATTGTGGACCCAGGCGTTCGGCCCACCTATTAGGGTGCTTGAATGCCATTTGGCGGATCATGCTGGTGGTTGGTGAGGTTCTTAGTGTTCATACCCCTGCTCATTTAGGTACAGTACAGGTTTCAAATGACAATTCTTTTATCGTTCGCACAATACTCAAAAAGCACCAGACTGCGGAACACCTACCCCTTGGCAAGGGAGATTTCCGCAAGGGGTTCTCCTGGTAACAGTTGCAGGCCTTTTGGTGTGACCTGCCGTCTTCCTTTTGCCAACCCACTGCCTCTTCCAGCCTGTTGCAGTGCTGCAGATCCCTCCCCCTCTGTACTGCTGTCCTCGCTTGGCTTGCCACCTTCCCAGGTTGGGTCAGTGACTTCATCGTCCACCACCTCCTCTTCCACTTCCACACTCTGGTCAACCTCAGTTATTGACAACTGTGTCTCATCCTCATCATGAACCTCTTGAGACACTAATTGCGGTTGACTTATTGGCAACTGTGTTTCATCATCATCATCCACCTCGTGAAACATTACTGTTCCCGACCATCATCTTCTTCTGACTGTGGATGCTTAAGATTTTGGGAATCAGGGCACAAGATCTCCTCAGGTCCCTCTTCAAGGCTTAATAAGCCCGTTTTCTTCTTCCCCACTAATACACTTCAAAACGAAGTGCAGCATGTGACCCAGCCTCTAAGCTGGAGTCACGCTCGCGCCGCACGTCACTCTGCTCTGATTAGTGTAGGGATAGGATGCAGCTGCTGTTAGGGCGAGATTAGGCAGGGATTAACTCAGCAAAAACACTTAATGAAGTGATCGATCTACAGCTGTGAATCATTCAACTTCTGCTAGTTAATTGCTCACTGTTTTCAGGCTGCCCATTAATCCATCACTAGTAGGGTTTTTTCTTCTATATCCTATATCAGGGGCTTGGCTGTTCTTATTGTCACCCCTAGAAACTCAGGATAGAATTTTCTATATTTTATTGAGAAGTGAAATTCAATTAAAAAATAGCAATCCCTAAATCGGGTGTTCCAGCTGTGGCTAGCCAAGTATAATACTGTCTTGCAAAGAATATATATTTTTTCTGGGGTGAAATTCAATTACCAAAAATAGCAATACCGTAAATCTGGTGTTCCAGCTGTGACTGGACAAGTTTCAAAGTGTCCGTCAAAGGATATATTATATTCTGGGGTGAAATTCAGAGGCAAAAATAGAAATTCAGTAAATCTGGTGTTCCAGCTGTGGCTAGCCAAGTGTAATACTGTTTGCCAAAGAATATATTTTTTCTGGGGTGAAATTCAATTACCAAAAATAGCAATACCGTAAATCTGGTGTTCCAGCTGTGACTGGACAAGTTTCAAAGCGTCCGTCAAAGGATATATTATTTTCTGGGGTGAAATTCAGAGGCAAAAATAGAAATTCAGTAAATCTGGTGTTCCAGCTGTGGCTAGCCAAGTGTAATACTGTCTGGCAAAGAATATTTTTTTTTTCTGGGGTGAAATTCAATTGCCAAAATAGCAATACTGTAAATATGGTGTTCCAGCTGTGACTGGACAAGTTTCAAAGCGTCCGTCAAAGGATATATTATTTTCTGGGGTGAAATTCAGAGGCAAAAATAGAAATTCAGTAAATCTGGTGTTCCAGCTGTGGCTAGCCAAGTGTAATACTGTCTGGCAAAGAATATTTTTTTTTCTGGGGTGAAATTCAATTGCCAAAATAGCAATACTGTAAATATGGTGTTCCAGCTGTGACTGGACTAGTTTCAGAGTGTCCGTCAAAGGATAAATTATTTTCTGGGGTGAAATTCAGTTGCAAAAATAGAAATTCAGTAAATCTGGTGTTCTAGCTGTGGCTGGACAAGTAGTTTAATAGTATCCGTCAAAGGATATATTTTGTTCTGGGTTGAAATTCAATTACCAAAATAGCAATACCGTAAATCTGGTGTTCCACCTGTGACTGGACAAGTTTCATAGTGTCCGTCAAAGGATATATTTTGTTCTGGGGTGAAATTCAATTGCCAAAATAGCAATACTGTAAATCTGGTGTTCCAGCTGTGACTGGACAAGTTTCATAGTGTCCGTCTAAGGATATATTATTTTCTGGGGTGAAATTCAGTTGCAAAAATAGAAATACAGTAAATCTGGTGTTCTAGCTGTGGCTGGACAAGTAGTTTAATAGTATCCGTCAAAGGATATATTTTGTTCTGCGGTGAAATTCAATTGCCAAAATAGCAATACCCAAAATCTGGTGTTCCAGCTATTGCAGGCAAAGTGTAAATCTGTCCGTAAAGGGTATATTACACTCAGCGTGCATCCCCAAGTGTATTTCTTTCCGTAAAGGGTATAGTACACAAAGTGTTAAATTACAATTGCTGAAATCATAATCCTTTAAATTTGCACGCACTATTGTGCATCTCATAGTGTATTTCTGTCCGTAAAAGGGTATATTACACTCAAGGTGTAAATAAAAGTGTATTTCTTTCATTTAAAGGGTATATTAGAGTAAGTGTTAAAATACAGCATAATCCTCTACATTTGCACACACTGTTTTGCATCTCTAATTATATTTCTTTCCATTAAAGGGTATATTACACAAAGTGTTAAAATACAAGTGCTGAAAGCATAATCCTATATATTTTTTCACACGCTACTGTGCATCTCCAAGTGCAAATCTGTCTGTAAAATGATACAGTACCTTTCATCCAGGGCCTAGATACTAGGCCTACAATTGATATTCCCTAAATCAGTGGTTACTGCTGTGCCTGGATTTGTGTAATACGGTACATAAATAGATAGCCAGATAGTGTTAGGTGCCTGTAAAAAAAGGCCTGAATTTCAATTCAATACATTGGGCCAAATAATTTTTTCTTATTGTGGTGAACGGTAACAATGAGGAAAACATTTAGTAAGGGCCCATAACTGGTGCATGGCTGGGGGAAACGGAGGACAATGACGATACGCCTCCCACAGAGGACAGCTTGTCCCTACCTCTGGGCAGCCTGGCACACATGAGCGACTACATGCTGCAGTGCCTGCGCAACGACAGCAGAATTGCCCACATTTTAACCTGTGCGGACTACTGGGTTACCACCCTGCTGGATCACCGTTACAAAGACAATGTGCCCACCTTACTTCCTGCACAAGAGCATGATAGGAAGATACGCGAGTACAAGCGCACGTTAGTAGACGCGCTACTGAGAGCATTCCCAAATGTCACAGGGGAACAACTGGAAGCCCAAGATGAAGGCAAAGGAGGAGCGAGAGGTCGCCAACGCAGCTGTGTCACGGTTAGCTCCTCTGCGGGCAGGGTTTGCATGGCAGAGATGTGGAAAAGTTTTGTCACCATGTCACAGCTAACTGCACCACCACCTGATACGGAACGTGTTAGCAGGAGGCAGCATTTGACTAACATGTTGGAACAGTACGTGTGCACACCCCTTCACGTATTGACTGATGGTTCGGTCCCATTTAACTTCTGGGTCTCCAAATTGTCCACGTGGCCAGAGCTAGCCTTTTATGCCTTGGAGGTGCTGGCCTGCCCGGCGTCCAGCGTTTTGTCTGAACGTGTATTAAGCACAGCAGTGGGCGTCATTACAGACAAACGCAGCCGCCTGTCCATAGTCAATGTAGACTAGCTGACGTTCATAAAAATGAACCAGGCATGGATCCCACAGGACCTGTCCATCCCTTGTGCAGATTAGACAATTATAACTACCTCCCCTTACCATATATTCTTGTACTCCAGGGCACTTCTTTATTGAATCCTCTTTTTTAATTTTACCATTATATTGCGGGGCAACCCAAAGTTGAATGAACCTCTCCTCCGTCTGGGTGCCAGGGGCCTAAATATCGTAAAGTGGCCTGTTCCAATGGTGGGTGACAAGAAGCCTGATTCTCTGCTATGCGACCTCTCTCCTATGTCTTGGTGCCGGGGCCTAAATATCTGAAATTGGCCTGTTCCATTTGTGGGTGACATGAAGCCTGATTCTCTGCTATGCAACCTCTCTCCTCTGTCTTGGTGCCGGGGCCTTAATATCTGAAATTGGCCTGTTCCATTGGTGGGTGACATGAAGCCTGATTTTCTGCTATGCGACCTCTCTCCTCTGTCTTGGTGCCGGGGCCTAAATATCTGAAAGTGGCCTGTTCCAGTGGTGGGTGATATGAAGCCTGATTCTCTGCTATGCAACCTATCTCCTCGGTCTGGGTGCTGGGGCCTAAACAAGTAAAAGTGGCCTTCTCCATTGGTGGGTGACATGAAACCTGATTCTCTGCTATGGGACCTCTCTCCTTTTCTGGGTGCTGGGGCCTAAATAACTGAAAGTGTCCTTTTCGGTTGGTGGGTGACATGAAGCCTGATTCTCTGCTATGGGACCTCTCTCTCTGTCTGGGTGCTGGGGACTGAATAAGTAAAAGTGGCCTTTCCATTGGTGGGTGACATGAAGCCTGATTCCCTGCTATGGGACCTCTCTCCTCTGTCTGGGTGCTGGGGCCTAAACAAGTAAAAGTGGCCTTCTCTATTGGTTGGTGACATGAAGCCTGATTCTCTGCTATGGGCCCTCTCTCCAATTGATGTTGGTTAATATTTATTTATTTTATTTTATTTTAATTCATTTCCCTATCCACATTTGTTTGCAGGGATTTACCTACATTTTGCTGCCTTTGCAGCCCTATATGTAGCATCCCCAAGTCAGAGGAGTATGAGGGACCGACCTGGGGAATGCCAGTGATGGAGAGGCTGGCACGTGGATCCTCTGGGGCACTCTCTGGGTTCTTGAGGGACACAGCCAGGTGTAGTGTGAGGTGCCCTTGGTGTTTGTAGATTAACGTGCCGGTGGCTGGGTGTCCCTGATGTCCGTGACGCCAGTGCCGGTAACGGTGGCACACCGATTTGATAGGAGGAATAATTGAGGTGCAGGCTTGGAACTTCACTTTACTGAACAGTAATAAACAGCATACACTTTCGACAGTTCCTCAGAAGACGATTGGTTTCAGCAAGCTTTAAGTTACAGTACATTAATGGCAGGCTTACATTTAGCAAGGTGATCACAGAGGGTTAAAAGCAGGACTTGCAGTACAGGCGGCTTGCACACATTCCCTGACTGATCCTGACTAGGAATATATTCTTCTCCAAGGCCCCAATGCCCTCTCTCAGCTTATATCCTTGGGATAACAATTACTGAGTACCTCCTCTGGTATTTGTAGTACCTCTTACTTTCTGGAATTCTTGGCTCTGCCTTCCCTCAGCTTACGCAGGCTGGTGACCAGTGATGCTCCTGCAGGGATCCTTATCCTGTTTGCAGCTTGACTAAGGAGGCAACACTTCTCCACTAGTCCTAGGGTCTGGACTGCTCCTCCCAGGAATGACTCTTCCTAGGCTGGACCCTCTCAGGCTATAGGGCCTGGGCAGACTTCAACAGGCTCAGGGCCTGAACACTGAACACCTTCACAGGCTCATGGCCTGGACTGGACTGCCTTCATCAGGCTCAAGGCCTGAACTTCGCCTTCACAGGCTCATGGCCTGGACTCAACTGCCTTTCCCTGACTGAGCCTGAATATATAACCTAGGGATCCCTAGCTCCCTCTACTGACCTAGAGCAGGAATGACATCCCTAGCAGGCCTGTACATAGCAATACATTCACAGTAACAGGGTGATAGGATATATATATAGGCATTACATTACATAACATTTACTGAAAATGACATTGACTAATCTCCCCACAAATGAGGGGAACGTACGCACTCTAGTGACCCTTCTGTAGTGTCGGGCATCACAACTCCCGTACACTACATATAGCCCTTTCCTGGGCTATTTTACAGCCTTTTAGTGCCCAAAACTTCGGGTCCCCATCGAACCCGAAACTCCAGGTGTTCGCTCAACTCTAGTCACTAATACATGGCAAAAGGGCTTTAATTTTCTCACTTCACCACACAACGGCTAATAAGCCCTTTTTCTCCCCCTTCCCCTAATACATGACAAAAAAGGCTTTAGAACGTATAACTGCGGCCTTGGGTAGATCCAGGGGCAACCACCAAAACTGCATGCCAGCCCTCTGGCATGGCAAAATACCTGAAGGAACAAACAGGCGCTCCAGCTCCTATAGAGGCCAAGATGGCGACGGCAGCGTGCCGATCTCAGGAAGCAGCTACTGAGGGTATCTCGGAGGCAGATAGTGAGGGAGAGGAAATTACCGAGACCCGTAGCCTCTCTGTCTCACGCCGCTTTATTAAACAGGCACTTGAAGAAGCCTTGGGGCCAATTAAACAAAAGTTGACGTTGGTGGCCCAAGAGATACAGCATATAGGGCACCGGGTCGACACCTTGGAAGGTGTGCAGGCATCCGCTATTGAGCACAGTAAAGCGGTCTCCCAGTCTCTGTGCCAATCTCACATTAGCTCTCTATAGACATCTCTTGAAGATCAAGAAAACCGCAGCAGGAGAAATAATCTCCTATTTAAGGGACTCCTGAAACAGTGGCTGCAGATGATATTCCTGCAGCGGTTATACGGATCGCTACCTCACTACTTGGCGAGGAGAAATACTCCACCATTATAATAAAAGGGCTCACAGAGCACTTCGTCAGCACTCCAAAGATTCTGAACCACCAAGAGACATTATATGTAGATTTTTTAACTTTCAAGACAAGGAGATGATTCTCAATCTCAATTTACCAGGACCTCCCTTCCCATACTTTACTGAAAAGGAGGCCCTTAAACCGCTCACAAACCTTCTCAGGTTGAAGAGGGTCCTGTATCGCTGAACTTTTCCATTTGGATTAGTCTTTACAATCTCTGGCTACAACGCTTTGGACATTCCAATTATGGTGATAGAGAACTGGGACAGAGTCTCAGATGTGGCCACCTTACCGGCCCTCCCCAATCTACAACATTGGGAACAAGCTACCACTCCTAAACAGCAACGTGTCAATAGGAAGATTGGCCTCTGAATGACACTTGAATACATGGATCCTAGGCTGTGGGTCTGATCAATGTTCCTACTCCTCTCATAGACCTTTCGGGGCATTGCCTGTTTCTTATACCTACTGTATTTATAGCACTTACTATTGTTTTACTCGTCATGCCCTTATGACAACTCCTCTTCCTCCTCTAACTTATTTTTCACCAGCTGACACTTCCTCCTTACCTGTCCCTCTCCATTACCAGAGCTCAACAATACATCTCTGTTATGTTAAGAGGCTTAGAGCACCTCCACTGATCTGCAGGTCTATAAAGTTGTTTACTTCTTTCTCCCCCCACTCCAAGAAGAAGGCCCTCAGAGGCTTTTACACCTCCTGTTCAATTGCACTATGTCCATCGCTTGGATTACCTATTGTTTTGTTCTTGTTTTTGGTAATGTTTTATTTGTTATCACGCATAGGTTGCTTGAGATGCTACCAGTGTGTCATTTCCTCAGGCCGCTAAGTGTGGTGCTCCTTCTCGAGGCGGATCCGACTCCTTCTCATCTCTGGTATGGTATAAGTATTTTTCCACCCTAGCTCTAAATTCTCCTAGTCCTCAGTATAACCAACCCTTATGACGGACTTAAGAATTGCCTCTTATAACGTCAAGGGTCTGAGGTCCCTTTCTAAGAAATCATAGATCTTCTCTCTATTGGAAAAATTAAAAAGCTCAATTATTTTGCTTCTGGAAACTCATTTTAAATGTGGCAAATATCCCAATCTCTCTTTCTATAGATTCCCACTTGGTATCATTGTGGCGTGGGAGAGGCTGCCTCCAGAGGAGTCAGTATTGGTTTTCGTATATTCAACTATAAGCATCATTTACAAGACCCTGAGGTCCGCTATATTTTTCTGAAGGGCCAAGTGGGACAAACTCTGTATGCATTTGTTAATGCCTACGCCCCAACACTGATCAAATTAGTTGGCTTCTATCCCTCACCTCACTAGTGAAAACCCATAGAGAAGGAATCCTTGTACTGGCCAGGGACTTTAATGTGGCCCTCAATCCCCTGATCAATACTTCCTCTAAAAGATCTTCTCACTCATCCAAAGCCCTTAAAGCAATTCATGTCAAACTTTTCAATCTGGGAATGCTTGATGTGTGGCGCTGCCTTACCCCTGATCTAATTGACTACTCTTTTACTCAGCAGCAAACAACTCATATAGTAGGATGGACTACATCTTTGTGTCAAGGGAGTATCTGCAGTTCTGCTCCTCCTCCTGGATTGGTGACATGACGCCTCTGACCACTCCCCTGTCTTTTGCGACATTCGTCCACTCCCTGGGTCTAGTAAGAACTCATGTTGGAGGTTCAATGAGTCACTGCTGGGCAATGAGAAGCATAAAACACAAATAGCTTCCTTCTTGGAGGAATATTTTTAATCAACAACACCCCAGAGATATCCCCCGGGTCCTGTGGGACGCTCACAAAGTTTATATTAGATGCAGGTTAGTCAGTCTTTGCTCTTTCCTTAAGAAGGAGTCGGAGAGAAAACTATCAACATTGCTGTCACAGATACATAATCTGAAAAAGGCACACAAACAATCTTTATTAGCACAACAACTTGCAGAACTTTCTTCTATTAGAACCAAGCTGAAAAACTTTCTTAATGGACGTTCTGCTAAGTTTTTCCTGTCTTCTCAACAAAAATTCTTTGCTCATGGTAACGAAGTGTCAAAGTTCATAATGCAGAGAATAAAACAAAGAAGAAATTTGGGCTATGTTCAGTGAATCAAGTCCCCACAGGGCACCCAATTATTCAAAGTCTCTATACAACCTTCCCCCCTTTAACTTACCTGATTCTTCCCTAGGGAGGGAGGCCAATATCAGGTCATTCTTAGATAATCTAAAACTTACCTCTCTATCCCCCGTTCAGTATAACTCTCTAACGAAACCTTTCACCATCTCTGAACTAACCCATGCAATTAATTCATCCCCTCCAGGAAAATGCCCTGGCCCTGATGGCCTCCCCGATCTTAGTACTCCTCCTTCAAAGAGACTCTTTTTCCATTCCTCCTCCAGGTCTGTAATCTTACAATGCAAAATCAGTCAGCCTCTGCTGACATGACAAGAGCCACCATCACTATTATCCCTATGAAAGGCAAAGACCTTACCTCCTGCTCCAACTACTGCCCTATCTCCTTGCTAAACATTGACTTCAAATTATTAGCCAAAATGCTAGCCACTAGACTACAAACTCGATTACCTGAACTGATCTGCCCGGACCAGCTGGGTTTTGTTAAAGGATGTCAGTGGAAGGACAATACCACCAAGGTCTTAAATGCCCTATACTACGCCTTCTGCAGACACATCCCGTTGGTCTTGCTTGGTACAGACACCGAAAAAGCATTTGACCGTATTGACTGGTCTTATATCAAACTAGCTTTGTCTAAGTTTCATATTCCAAAGCCTTTTATTAGCGCTATTTATGCTATGTATTCCAACTCTATGGCATCTGTATCTGTTAATAGAGAGTTTCCCATAGTAAAGCATTGGGAGGCTATTGCGTATGCGTGGCTTAATAGAGATGCTTTGAATCAATGCATTTCTATTAGGAGTGTTTAGCATGAATGCCAGTGTTGCACGTTGTGCAACACTGGACTATGGAGCACCTCTAGTGGCCATCTGATGAGTGGCCACTAGAGGTGTTTTTTTTCTCAAAAGGCAGTATTTACATTAAAAAGCTCGCAGAGACATGCTATAGACACCAGAACTACTACGTTTAGCTGTTCTGGTTTTGGTGACTATAGTGTCTCCTAATATAGAGAAAAAATAAAATCAGTACAAAAGTATCAAATAAAATAGCTGTATCATGATTCTAAAATTTTAAAAAGCACAACTCCTGACACAAATATATAGTATTTTGCAGATTACTTATTTTTTTTTAACAATGTGCAGTACTGTACTACTAACCCCTCCCTCCCTCTTCTCCATCCCCCCATTCTCTAACATCCAGCATCCTACTCTCATAAAACAAGTAATATATATATTATAGCTTACAGTGAATTACGGTAAATACTTACAGTTCTGAAGACTCCAGCAGGCTTATGATCAGTGCTCTGGGCAGCTGGGCTCAGGGCTGGAAGTGCGCACCTCTCTGCAGTTCAGGAAGGAGACCGGGCTCAGCTCACCCTTGCGCTGCAGTGCCCCCACATGACATCACAGCGGCGGCGTATGCAAAGGGCAGGGAGGTCGGGAGAAGGAGCAAGCAAGTAAATCCTTCACTATGCGAGCCATGCCCTTCACATAGTGATGGATAGTATCAGGACACAGAGCCGGCGGAGCGGAGGCAAGATATTTCTACGACGATGTTATTGAAATTGTGGGCAGTGGCCAGTGGCAGTGGCGTAGCGTGGGTTGCCAGCACCCGGGCAAGCCAAGTATTGCACCTCCCCAACCTGTGACCATGCCCCTTTTACAGATAATGTAGTATATATCACTTGCAGTCATACGTAACACCACAAATAACACAGTGATAACTCTCTGAGCACAGATAATGTAGTAGATGGGTGTGAGCTCCCAGAATTTAGAACACACACAGTGTGACCTGAAGTCTGGGGCCAGGCTGCTACAGTGTGGGCCAAATTCATATCAACCCCCATTACTACAGAACATACAGAGTAATACAGCACCCCATACCTCTTACATCCAGAGACGTCTTCTTTGATGTAGATGTTCTCTTTCCTCGTCTTCTCCTTTCAGACCTTCAGACCAGACCACCATTTTTCAGCCATTTCGTCTCTGCAGTTTGACAAAAAAAAACTTAGTTTACTACTTTTCCATCATCTACCCATATTCTGGACAAATCATCCTATCTCCCCAATAATATACTGCAGAAACCGATAATCCCCTGATAATACTAGTATCACACAGACAATGCCCCTTCAATAATTATTGGCACACAGTGCCCTAAAATAACTGTGCCCAGAAAATAGTGACCCTGACACTATTAGCGTAAACATAACGTCCACCCCAAAAATTGTGATAAGCTGATACTGTGCCAAGGTGCCCCCACAGTAATAGTGCTCCCAAAAGTCCCACCAATAGTAATAATTCTCTGCTAGAGCACACATGGTAGTAATTTTGCTCCAACAGTGCCCCCAACATGTCCCCACTGTTCCCCAGAAGTAATAATGCTCCCATAGTGCCCATACTAGTAATGATGTTCCCCATATACCCCCAGTAGTAATAAAGCCCATCATAATGCCCCCAGTAGTAATAATTCTCCTTATAATGTGCCAGTGCAAAAAAAACCCTTTTAATGCACCCAGTTGAGCTAATGTGACCCTAGTGCCCCCATAATGTGCCAGTAAAAGTACCCCTAAATAGTGCCCCCAGTAAATTCCCTCATAGTGCTCCTCTCCCCTTCCTCCTAGTGCCCCCATAATGTACCAGTATAAAATGCCCTATATATAGTGCCTCAGTAGATGCCCTCCATAATTTGCAAGTATAAAATACCCCTTCTTAGTGCCTCCCATAGATGAGTCCATAGTACCCCTCTCTCCCCTTCCTCATAGTACCCACCATAAGTATAACATGCCCCTATACAGAGCCCTCCATATAAAATACCCCTTCTTTGTGGCCTCAGTAGAAGCCCCCATAGTGTTCCTCTCCCCCTTCCCCATAGTGCCCCCATATAAAATACCCCTTTTTGTGGCCTCAGTAGATGCCCCCATAGTTCCCCAATAATGTGCCAGTAACAAGTGCCCCCATAGATGCCCCCAATCATGTGCCTGTAACAAGTGCCCCATAGATGCCCCCATAGTGCCAATCAATAATATGCCAGTAAAAAGTACCACCAATAATATGCCAGGAAGAGGTGCCCCCATAGATGCCCCCACAGTGCCCCCCAATAGTATGCCAGTAAGAAGTGCTCCCATAGATGCCCCTTCAATCATGTGCCAGTAAGAAGTGCCCCTATAGATGCTCCCCAATCATGTGCCAGTAACTAGTACGATATAAAAAATACACTTATACTTACCTCCATCAGGCTGGAAGTGATGTGATGCAGGCCTCTTCGGGCCTGTGTCCCATGCTGTATGACTCAGTAGGTGCAATAACGTCAGCCTATCAGAGGAACGGGAAGGGAGGCGCCTCTCCCTGCCCCACAGCATCAACTGTATCGCTCTCCTGAGGACGGCGATAGAGATGACTATGGAGATGAGCGCTTCCACAATGAAAGCGCTCATCTCCCTGTGCCGTGATGCCTAAGCCCCCCACTTGTCACTAGGGACGCGTCGCCTGAGGACATCGCCTCACCTTGCCTAATAGGCGTGCGGCCCTGCTAGTGCCCCCTTGAAATTTTGCTCCAGGGGCAATGGCCCCCGCCCCCCACGCTACGCCACTGGCCAGCGGGGCTCAAGATGCAGCTGTCTTGGGCCCCCAGGAGCAACTGGACCTGGGGCGGCTGCCCTTTGCCCCAGGTTAAAGACGGCTCTGGCACTTAGGTCTCTTGCACACGGGCGTCATGTTTGACGCCCGGATAAGAGGCGGGTGCGATGCGGGAATATGCGCGTTTTCCAGCGTGGGTGCAAACGTTTGCAACACGTTTTGCACGCGCGTGAGAAAAACGCCATGTTTGGTACCCAATCTGAAGCCGGACTTCATCACTGAAGTCGGTTGAGTCTACTGAGAATTGATTATTTCCCTTATAACATGGTTATAAGGGAAATAATAGCATTCTTAATAAAGAATGCATTGTTAAATGAAGGGACCTGATCTAAAGGACCTGTGATGACGTCACATCACATGGTCCAATCACATGGTCCATCACCATGGTAAGATGGACCATGTGATTGGACCATGTGATGTGACGTCATCACAGGTCCTTTAGATCATAGATGCTGCAGGGAAAGAGAGGACAGATCGCGACTACGCGATCAAGTGGCTAAGGTAAGTTAACTTTTATTATTTTTAACCCTTCCTCTTCTTTAACAATGCATTCTTTATTAAGAATGCTATTATTTCCCTTATAACCATGTTATAAGGGAAATAATAGAGATCGGGTCCCGTTGCTAAGCAACCATGCGGGAAAATCGCAACGCATCCGCACTTGCTTGCGGATGCTTGCGATTTTCCACAGCCCTATTCACTTCTATGGGGCCTGCGTGCGTGGAAAACGCAGAAACTGGAGCATGCTGCGATTTTCATGCAACGCAGAAGTGATGCATGAAAATCACCGCTCATGTGCACAGCCCCATAGAAATGAATGGGTCCGGATTCAGTGCGGGTGCAATGCGTCCTCCTCACGCATTGCACCCGCGGAAAACTCGCCCGTGTGAAAGGGGCCTTAGTATACTGGAAAATGGCTGAATCCAAGATGTCTGAGACTATTTAACCATTTCAGCCCCCTAGCTTAAACACCCTTAATGACCAGGCCACTTTTACAATTCTGCACTACACTACTTTCACCGTTTATTGCTCGGCCATACAACTTACCACCCAAATGAATTTTACCTCCTTTTCTTCTCACTAATAGAGCTTTCATTTGGTGCTATTTCATTGCTGCTGACTAGTGTTGAGCGAACAGTTCGAGAATAGTTCGGGTTCGTACCGAATTTTGGGGTGTCCGTGACACGGACCCGAACCCGGACATTTTCAAAAGTTCGGGTTCGAGTTCGGAGTTCGGAATGTTCTCTCGGCGCATTTTGAAAGTACTATATAGCAGAATAGTACAGGCTTAAAACTGAAATCGCATTACGATTACAACTTTGAGCTACCGATCACCATGGGAACGCCTCCTCCAGTAGAATGTACAGTAGGATGTTTGAATTACGTTGAAATCGCAATGCGATTCTTATATATTTGCTTAATCGCATTGCGATTTCAACTTCTCAAATCCGACAGTACATTCTAGCATTTTTCCCATGGTGATGTAGACGCTCCATTAGCACGGAATTCGGCTGAAGCAGAAATCGCAATGCGATTCTTAGAACTCAAATAAATCGAATCACACTACACGTTCTAATTGCATTCGATTTTAACTTTACTGTTTGGTTTTGTATCGCGATAATACAAAATTTGAATAATCGTGTGCATGCTGTTCTAGCACGCAGTGCTATTCGTATCCCACTATTAAGTTCTAATCGCATTCGATGTTAACTTATGCATTTTTTTTTATTTTTGCCAGGCATCAAATAGAATGCGATGCCTGTCAAAAAAAAAGCATAAGTTAAAATCGAATGTGATTAGAACTTAAGAGTGGGATACGAATAGCACTAGTGTTGTTGTTGAGCGCACATTTCGAGAATAGTTCCGGTCCGTACAGAATTTTGGGGTGTTCGTGACACGACCCGAATCCGAACATTTTCATAAAAATTCGGGTTTGGTTTTGTAGTTCGTCATTTTTTGTGGCGCATTTTGAAAGGCTGCAAAGCAGCCAATCAACATGCATCATACTACTTGCCCTAAGATGCCATTGCAGCCATGCCTACTATTGGCAAGGCTGTGATTGGCCAAGTGCAGCATGTGACTCAGCCTCTTTATAAGCTTGTGCGCACGTCGCGATGTGCTCACTCCCGCTGTGATTAGACCAGGGATAGATGCAGCTGCTGTGAGGGCGAGATAGGCAGGGATAATTGAGGAAGAAAACCTGATAAGAAGTGAATGATCTAAACCTGTGCATCAGAACAACTCAGCTGAGCTGTTCACTGAAAGTTTATTTTTTTACACTGGCCAGATCGATTTTTACCGGCACATGTAACTGGGCTGACCGGCGGCGGCCATTTTGGGACCTGTGGTGCGCCAGCTCAAGATGCCACAGAGTCCAAAGAAAAGCTCCAAAGAATTGAAAAATCTACTCCTGTGACACAGAACAACAGCGATTCAGCTGCTCAGTCAAAGTCTATTTTTTTTTTTTTTGGGCAGACCATTTTCTGGCACATGTTACTGGGCTGATAGGCGGCGGCCATTTTGGGACTTGTGGTGCTACAGCAAAAGCTGCCACAGCGTCCATTAATCTCATGTAATAGTCGATTTTTCATAGATATACTACATCAGGGGTTTGGCTGTGCTTGTGTCACCCCTACTAACTGCCAATATATTTAATATATCAGTGGTGAAACTGAAAGTAACCCACTTGGATAGCAAATCCCATGAATGTGCTGTTCCAGCTAGGCTAGCCAGTGTCACTACAGCCAGGTCCAATACTGTCAGCCAGAAATTAAATTTTTATTTTTTTGCCAGAAATATAAATTAAAAAAATCTTTCCCTGTAACAAACATAATTCTGGTGTTAGACCAGAAGAAGCACTTCTTCAGTAAATAATACTGTAAAAAGGTTTAGGCAATAATTCTCCCAGTGTGGGCAATTTATGTACCAAAACGAGCATTTTAAAAATTCCAGTGTTCTGAAATACCAGCAGTCCTCTTGTAATTAATACCAGAAAAAGGCATTATAGTGTCCAGTGTTGTCATTTTGGTTCCAAAAGGCCAATTTAATCAATCTGGTGTTGGTGACACCCGAAATAGTAGGCCGCACGTTGTTACTCCTTTGAAAAGGAAATAGTTCTCCCACTGTGGGAATTCATTTAACATAAGTAGCATTTAAAAATTCTGGTGTCCAATTTGCAGCAGTCCTCTTGTAATTAATACCAGAAAAAGGCATTATAGTGTCCAGTGTTGTCATTTTGGTTCCAAAAAGGCCAATTTAATCAATCTGGTGTTGGTGACACCCGAAATAGTAGGCCACACGTTGTTACTCCTGTAAAAGGAAATAGTTCTCCCACTGTGGGAATTCATTTAACATAAGTAGCATTAAAAAAATTCTGGTGTCCAATTTGCAGCAGTCTTCTTGTAATTAATACCAGAAAAAGGCATTATAGTGTCCAGTGTTGTCATTTTGGTTCCAAAAGGCCAATTTAATCAATCTGGTGTTGGTGACACCCGAAATAGTAGGCCGCACGTTGTTACTCCTTTAAAAGGAAATAGTTCTCCCACTGTGGGAATTCATTTAACATAAGTAGCATTTAAAAATTCTGGTGTCCAATTTGCAGCAGTCCTCTTGTAATTAATACCAGAAAATGGCATTATAGTGTCCAGTGTTGTCATTTTGGTTCCAAAAGGCCAATTTAATCAATCTGGTGTTGGTGACACCCGAAATAGTAGGCCGCACGTTGTTACTCCTTTAAAAGGAAATAGTTCTCCCACTGTGGGAATTCATTTAACATAAGTAGCATTTAAAAAATTCTGGTGTCCAATTTGCAGCAGTCCTCTTGTAATTAATACCAGAAAAAGGCATTATACTGTCCAGTGTTGTTATTTTGGTTCCAAAAAGGCCAATTTAATCAATCTGGTGTTGGTGACACCCGAAATAGTAGGCCGCACGTTGTTACTCCTGTAAAATGGAAATAGTTCTCCCACTGTGGGAATTCATTTAACATAAGTAGCATTTAATAAATTCTGGTGTCCAATTTGCAGCAGTTTTCTTGTAATTAATACCGGAAAAAGGAATTACGGTATATCTTCCAGTGTGTGAATTTTGGGGCTAAAAAATAATATATTTTATTGTGGTGCGAGTTGAATCGCAACAATGAGAAAACATTCTATTAAGGGACGAGGACGCGGTCGTGGTGGGGTCCGTGGAGTCTCTGTTGCTGGCAGAGGACGTGGCCGTTCGGCCTCAGGCGCACAAAGTAGTGAACCAACTCCCTCAAGTTGCCGGCAGAATTTACAGCGATATTTGGTGGGGCCCAATGCCGTTATGAGGATGGTAAGGCCTGAGCAGGTACAGGCATTAGTCGATTGGGTGGCCGACAGTGCTTCCAGCACGTTCACCACATTGTCTTCCGCCCAGTCTTCTGCGGAAAGCGCACAGGTGGCACCGGAAAACCAAGCCCATCAGTCTGTCACATCACCCCCATTCATATCAGGGAAACTGTCCGAGCCTCAAGTTATGCAGCAGTCTCTTCTTCTGTTTGAAGACTCTGCTGGCAGGGGTTCCCAGGGGCGTCCACCTAGCCCTTCCCTAGCGGTGGAAGACATACCATGCACTGACGCACAACCACTTATGTATCCAGATGATGAGGACATGGGAATACCACCACAGCAGAGTGACCGAGTGTCTGATGATGACGAAACACAGGTGCCCACTGCCGCGTCTTATTGCAGTGTGCAGACTGAACAGGAGGAGGTCAGGGAGGAAGACTGGGTGGAAGACGATGCAGAGGACGATGAGGTCTTAGACCCCACATGGACTGAAGGTCGTGCCGCTGACTTAAATAGTTCAGAGGAAGAGGCAGTGGTGAGACCGAGACAACAGCGAAGCCAAAGAGGGAGCAGGGGGCAAAAGCAGAACACCCGCCGTCCCGAGAGTTCGCCTGCTATTGGCCAGTGCCAACAGGGACCCAGCACCCCAAAGGCATCTTCAAGGAGTTCCCTGGCATGGCACTTCTTCAAACAATGTGCTGAGGACAAGACCAGAGTGGTTTGCACGCTGTGCCATCAGACCCTGAGGCGAGGCATTAATGTTCTTAACCTGAGCACCACCTGCATGATCAGGCATCTACATGCAAAGCATGAACTGCAGTGGAGTGCACACCTCAAAAACAAGGAACCCGCTCAGGCTCCCCTGCTCCCTCTACCGCTGCTGCCTCGGCTTCCGCCTCGAGAGGAATGTTGCCACCTGCCGAGCAGCAAACAGAGGATGTGCCACCGACACCACCACCACCACCGTCACCTTGCGTCTCCACTATTTCACACAGCAGCGTTCAGCTCTCCATCTCTCAAACCTTTGAGAGGAAGCGCAAATTCCCACCTAGTCACCCTCGAGCCCTTGGCCTGAATGCCAGCATTTCTAAACTACTGGCCTTTGAAATGCTGTCATTCCGGCTGGTGGACACAGACAGCTTCAAACAGCTGATGGCCATGGCTGTCCCCCAGTATGTGGTTCCCAGCCGCCACTACTTCTCCAAGACAGCCGTGCCTTCCCTGCACATGCAAGTGTCTGATAAAATCAAGTGTGCACTGCGCAACGCCATTTGTGCCAAGGTCCACCTAACCACAGATACGTGGACCAGTAAGCACGGCCAAGGACGCTATATCTCACTAACTGCACACTGGGTGAATGTAGTGGCGGCTGGGCCCCAGGCGGAGAGTTCCTTGGCGCACGTCCTTCCGCCACCTAGGATCGCAGGACATCATTCTCTGCCTCCTGTAGCCTCCTCCTCCTACTCGGCTTCCTCCTGCACTGCTTCCACCAGCTCCTCCTGTCAGCCACACACCTTCACCACCAACTTCAGCACAGCCCGGGGTAAATGTCAGCAGGCCATTCTGAAACTCTTATGTTTGGGGGACAGGCCCCACACCGCGCAGGAGTTGTGGCGGGGTATTGAACAACAGACGGACGAGTGGTTGCTGCCGGTGGGCCTCAAGCCAGGCCTGGTGGTATGCGATAATGGGCGAAATCTCGTGGCAGCTCTGGGACTAGCCGGTTTGACGCACATCCCTTGCCTGGCGCATGTGCTGAATTTGGTGGTGCAGAGGTTCATTCACCACTACCCCAACATGTCAGAGCTGCTGCATAAAGTGCGGGCCGTCTGTGCGCGCTTCCGGCGTTCACATCCTGCCGCTGCTCGCCTGTCTGCGCTACAGCGGAACTTCGGCCTTCCCGCTCACCGCCTCATATGCGACGTGCCCACCCGGTGGAACTCCACCTTGCACATGCTGGAGAGACTGTGCGAGCAGCAGCAGGCCATAGTGGAGTTTCAGCTGCAGCACGCTCGCGTCAGTCGTACTGCGGAACGGCACCACTTCACCACCAATGATTGGGCCTCCATGCGAGATCTGTGTGCCCTGCTGCACTGCTTTGAGTACTCCACCAAAATGGCCAGTGGCGATGACACTGTTATCAGCGTTACAATACCAATTCTATGTCTCCTAGAGAAAACGCTTAGGGCAATGATGGAAGAGGAGGTGGCCCAGGTGGAGGAGGAGGAGGAGGTGGCCCAGGTGGAGGAGGAGGAGGAGGAGGGCTCGTTTCTAAGACTTTCAGGCCAGTCTGTTAGAAGTAGCTTAGAGGGAGGTTTTTTGAAGCAGCAGAGGGCAGGTTCACAAGTCGCCAGCCAAGGCACCCTAATGGAGGACGAGGAGGATGAGGTGGAGGAGGACGAGGATGAAGCAGGTTCACAGCGGGGTGGCAGCCCATTACAGCTCAGGCCCATCACTAGTGCGTGGCTGGGGGGATACGGTGGACGATGACGATACGCCTCCCACAGAGGACAGCTTGTCCTTACCTCTGGGGAGCCTGGCACACATGAGCGATTACATGCTGCAGTGCCTGCGCAACGACAGCAGAGTTGCCCACATTTTAACGTGTGCTGACTACTGGGTGGCCACCCTGCTGGATCCCCGGTACAAAGACAATGTGCCCACTTTACTTCCTCCACTGGAGCGTGATAGGAAGATGCGCGAGTACAAGCGCACGCTGGTAGACGCGCTCCTGAGAGCATTCCCAACTGTCACAGGGGAACAGGTGGAAGGCCAAGGCAGAGGAGGAGCTAGAGGTCGCCCACGCAGCAGTATCACGGCCAGCTCCTCTGAGGGCAGGGTTAGCATGGCAGAAATGTGGACAAGTTTGGTCTCCACGCCACAGCTAACTGCCCCACCACCTGATACGGAACGTGTTAGCAGGAGGCAGCATTTCACTAACATGGTTGAACAGTATGTCTGCACACCCCTCCATGTACTGACGGACGGTTCGGCCCCATTCAACTTCTGGGTTTCAAAATTGTCCACGTGGCCAGAGTTAGCATGTTATGCCTTGGAGGTGCTTTCCTGCCCGGCGGCCAGCGTTTTATCAGAACGCGTATTCAGCACGGCGGGAGCGTCATTACTGACAAGCGCAGCCGCCTGTCCACAGCCAATGTGGACAAGCTGGCGTTCATAAAGATGAACCAGGCATGGATCCCACAGGACTTGTCCCTCCCTTGTGCAGAGTAGTCCTTAATAACTGCCTAAAACATGTCTTGTTGTACTACGGACCACTTCTTTATTTAATACAAATTTTATGTAACCCACAGTTGAATGAAACTCTCCTCTGTCTGGGCGCCGGGGCCTAACTAGATGAAAGTGGCCTGTTAAACTATCGGGTGACATAAAGCCATAACCTCTGCCATGCTACCTCTGTCCTCTGTCTGGGTGCTGAGGCCTAAGTCAAATAAAGCGGTCTTCTGCTGTGCTGGGGGATATGAAGGCCTAAGTGACTGAAAGAGGCCTTCTCCTGTGGTGTGTGATATGATGCCTGAATATGTGCTGTGTGGCCTCTCTCCTCTGTCTGGGTGAAGGGGTCAAAGTAACTAAATGGTGGCCTACTCCTGTGGTGGTTTATATGATGCCTGAATATGTGCTGTGGGGCCTCTCCTCTGTTTGGGTGAAGGGGTCAAAGTAACTTTATGGTGGCTTCTCCTGTGGTGGTTGATATTATGCCTGATTCTCTGCTGTGGAACCTCTCTCCTCTTCCTGGGTGCAGGGGTCAAAGTATCTAAAATTGTCCTTCTCTTGTGATGGTTGATATGATGCCTGAATATGTGCTGTGTGGCCTCTCTCCTCTGTCTGGGTGAAGGGGTCAAAGTAACTAAATGGTGGCCTACTCCTGTGGTGGTTGATATGATGCCTGAATATGTGCTGTGTGGCCTCTCTCCTCTGTCTGGGTGAAGGGGTCAAAGTAACTAAATGGTGGCCTACTCCTGTGGTGGTTTATATGATGCCTGAATATGTGCTGTGGAACCTCTCTCCTCTTCCTGGGTGCAGGGGTCAAAGTAACTTTATGGTGGCTTCTCCTGGGTGATTCTCTGCTGTGGGACCTCTCTCTTTTGTCTGGGTGCTGGGGTCGAAATAATAGTAAGTGACCTTCTCCATTGGTGGGTGACTTGAAGCCTGATTTTGTGCTATGGGACCTCACTCCAATTAATATTGTTTAATTTTTATTTATTTTATGTTAACTCATCATTTCTACCTATCTACATTTGTTTGCAGGGGATTTACCTACATTTTGCTGCCTTTTGCAGCCCTCTAGCCCTTTCCGGGTGTGTTTTACAGCCTTACCAAAAACCTTACCAGATCTAGTACATAAACCAGTTTGAACTTGAAACCCTTACAGTAATGAAAAATAATTATTAATATGGGCAACACTATCTGTACCCTTTGTTTCCAATCAAACAAAACGCAATAAATTTGATTTAACATTATAGTTTTATAAAATAATCTTTAACAAAATAGAATTATTTTTTAACATAAATATATAAATAGCCAAAAAAATTAGGGTAATTTTTTAATTTTTCTCTGCTCCTCCAGCAGATCATCGATGTCCTTAAGATGAGCCTCCTCCATGGCTCGCATTTGGTGGGAGAACTGCATCTTGAGCTGCCTCATCTTCCTGGTTTGCTGCTCCCTGAACTGCTGCATTCGCAGCTGGTGCTTCCTTCCCATTGTTTTTATTTTTTTAACATGATGTTGTCAGCTGTAAAATAAATGAAATACAATTTGGAAATGTACATTAAAAATACAATCATTAATTGTTATATAAAGCAGATGATATTTTTTCTTGAAATCTGTTATATATTGGTTTAGGTAGGATTAATAATAGTTCCTTTTAGTTTTGGGTTATTGACTTAGTAGTTACGTTAATGGTTTTGCTGTTGATCAATTACTTTTTAGTGTTTATTTTTATATTACTGTTATGTGTTGTACTTTATTTGTTGCCTGTTTTATTATATTTTCTTCATTTAAAAAAATAATATAGTTTGTTAAAATATATTCTTAGAAAAATGTATATATTGCATGCTTGTTATATCGTACTTCCAAAAATGGATGTGGCAGTTAGATACGTTATGGAAATCAGTACTCCCACCCGTAACATTAGCTTTCTGGGACACTGAATAAATAAAAATATCCACATCATCCATTTACCTTCTTGTCGGGGTAGTGACCATCTCCTCTTCTGCCTCCTCAGAGTCATCACCCTCCTCCACTGCAGCAGGTGGGCTATGGGCCCGATAGCCTGATGGCCCTGCCTCTTCCTGCTCCTCCTCGTCCGAGTGGTCTGTCTCCTCCTCCACCTCCACCGCCTTCTTCTTTTTAGAGAGCTTGGCTCTCACTTTGGGAAGCGGAGCATCTGTAATGATGATGACCAAATTTTTAAAAATGCCAAGATAAACAAGTAAAGCCAAATTACAGTTAAAGGTACACAAATTAATCTATGGTAGTGTCTGGATGGCATAATAATTAACTTTCTTCTTTCTTCTCCTTTTGGCTTAGATCAAGTGTAGTATCATCAGTGTCTGCCTTGACCTGCCGGACCAGGACCCTGTGGGTACCCCCTGCACTCTGCCTTTGAGCATCGTTGATTAAGTTCAGCTTCAACTCACTGCTGCTATTGGGTGTTGGGCCACTCCCCAGGGAACAAGAGTGATTCGAGTCTATGACTTCATTTGGGCATGTGGCCTAATTGTCCTGATCGATGCTTGTTGTCTACACTCGTCCAGACGTGCGAGGAGTTTGGACAAGCTTCAGGGGCCAAAGTCAACTGTGTAAAGTCAAAAAACATATGTGGCCCAGAAAGAGGTCTCATATTGCCACCTTTAGCACCCTTTCCCATCAGTTCAACACCACTGTACTAAGTGATTTATTGTAAAGGGTTAAAAAATACTTATTTCTCTCACCAACATATTGTTATCTATCTGCTCAGTTATGCAAATAAGTATTGTACCTGGAAAAGATTTATCTCGGATCTTAGTGATCAGATCCATCCTGTGGCGCTTCAGATCTGACCACTTTTTAGAATCGCATCCTTCCGATGAGTGCACCCATTCTTCTGCCACAGATGGAAAGCAATTCTCCGCACTATGGCCTGCTTTTCGCCCCTTGACCTTCTGCGGTCGTACCCCTTCTCCAACATTTCCTGCAAGATAACAATTAAATCATGTAATCCCACAGTTCTAAAATACAATTATTAGTTATCATAGTCATAAGAACCATCAAAAATAACATTTAATATCAAAACAGTCAAAGTAGAACATCGCCATCCCTTTAAAAGTGACTTGAACATCGCCATCCCTTTAAAACTGACTTGAACATCGCCAATTCTCCATCCCTTTAAAAGTGACTTGAACATTGCCGCCCCTTTAAAAGTGACTTGAACACTGCAGCCCCTTTAAAAGTGACTTGAACATCGCCATCCCTTTAAAACTGACTTGAACATCGCCAATTCTCCATCCCTTTAAAAGTGACTTGAACATTGCCGCCCTTTAAAAGTGACTTGAACACTGCAGCCCCTTTAAAAGTGACTTGAACATCGCCATCCCTTTAAAACTGACTTGAACATCGCCAATTCTCCATCCCTTTAAAAGTGACTTGAACATTTCCACCCCTTTAAAAGTGACTTGAACATCGCCATCCCTTTAAAACTGACTTGAACATCGCCAATTCTCCATCCCTTTAAAAGTGACTTGAACATTGCCGCCCCTTTAAAAGTGACTTGAACACTGCAGCCCCTTTAAAAGTGACTTGAACATCGCCATCCCTTTAAAACTGACTTGAACATCGCCAATTCTCCATCCCTTTAAAAGTGACTTGAACATTACCGCCCCTTTAAAAGTGACTTGAACACTGCAGCCCCTTTAAAAGTGACTTGAACATCGCCATCCCTTTAAAACTGACTTGAACATCGCCAATTCTCCATCCCTTTAAAAGTGACTTGAACATTGCCGCCCCTTTAAAAGTGACTTGAACACTGCAGCCCCTTTAAAAGTGACTTGAACATCGCCATCCCTTTAAAACTGACTTGAACATCGCCAATTCTCCATCCCTTTAAAAGTGACTTGAACATTGCCACCCCTTTAAAAGTGACTTGAACACTGCAGCCCCTTTAAAAGTGACTTGAACATCGCCATCCCTTTAAAACTGACTTGAACATCGCCATCCCTTTAAAAGTGAATTGAACATTGCGATCCCTTTAAAAGTGACTTGAATATTGCCGCCCCTTTAAAAGTCACTTGAACATCGCCATCCCTTTAAAAGTGACTTGAACATTGCGATCCCTTTAAAAGTGACTTGAATATTGCCACCCCTTTAAAAGTGACTTGAACATCGCCATCCCTTTAAAAGTGACTTGAACATCGTCATCCCTTTAAAAGTGACTTGAACATTGCCACCCCTTTAACAGTGTCTTTCACTAATCACTCATGTAGTTGTGCAGTCTGCTAAAGCCTGTGATGAGTTTATGTTACCAAGCAGTAGGACATGTGACAGTGTAAGGCAGTTATGAGATCAGTGAAGGCCTGCAGGCTTCTTGGCTAATAAAAATCATTAATAAGTTTAAATCACATTACTGAATTACACACTAACTAAGTTCAATTACTTTTTACTTACAGTTATTAAGAAATCCAGCTCTTCTTTAGAGAAATTACTTTTCGCCATAATCGCTGGGACAGTCACCAATCTCCACTCTCGTCTCTCTCGATCCGATCCGAGTAACGCACACACGTACAGACGCACGTACACGATTCTTGAATAGTTGTATTATCGCGATAATAAAACTAACAGTGTAAAGTGGACTGTATTGCTCTAAGTTATATTCGCGCATCGAATGTAACTTCAATTACAACACACCAATACTAAAACTGACTAAGAGACAGCTTTAAGTTCTATTCGAACGCGATTATGCGATTCTTATATATTTGCTAATCGCATTGCGATTTCAACTTAGCATTGCTAAATAATTCCATCCATATCGTTAACTTACTGACTCAGTAAGTTAACAATATGGATGGAATTATTTAGCAATGCTAAGTTGAAATCGCAATGCGATAAGCAAATATATAAGAATCGCATTGCGATTTCAACTTAATTCTCAGATCCGACAGTACATTCTACTGGAGGAGGCGTTCCTATGGTGATCGTTAGCTCAAAGTTGTAATCGCAATGCGTTTATTAGCGGTATATTATCCCTCTGGGTGTCTTTTACAGGTTAATTTTTATTTATTTTATTTTATTTTAATTCATTTCCCTATCTACATTTGTTTGCAGGGGATTTACCTACATTTTGCTGCCTTTTGCAGCCCTCTAGCCCTTTCCGGGAGTCTTTTACAGGCTTTTAGTGCCCAAAGTTCGGGTCCCCATTGACTTCTATGGGGTTCGGGTTCGGGATGAAGTTCAGGTTGAGTTCGGATCACGAACCCGGACATTTTCCGGAAGTTCGGCCGAACCTCTCGAACCCGAACATTCAGGTGTTCGCTCATCTCTACTGCTGACATTTTACTTTTTTGATATTTTGCTTTTTTACGAAATTTTATCAAAAATTGACATTTTCAGTTTCTGTTTGAAAATTTGTCAAATAAAACTACATTTCTCCACAAATTTTCTCAAAATTTATTGTTCTACATGTCTTTGATAAAAAAAAAAATGCAATAAGTGTATACTTATTGGTTTGGGTAAAAGTTATAGCTTTTACAAACTATGGTGCAAAAAGTGAATTTCCGCACTTTGACTTTCTGAGCACCTGTCCTGTTTCCTGACGTACTACAATGCCCAGACAGTAGAAACACCCCATAAATGACCCCATTTCGGAAAGTAGACACCATAAGGTATTCACTGAGGGCATAGTAAGTTCATGGAAGTTTTTATTTTTGAAACAAGTTAGCGGAAATGTTTTGTTTTGTTTTTTCAAAAATTTCATTTTCCGCAAACTTGTGACAAAAATAAAAACTTCCATGAACTCACTATGCCCATCAGCGAATACCTTAGGGTGTCTACTTTCCGAAATGAGGTTACTAGTGGGGTATTTTTACTGCCCTGGCATTTAGGGGCCCCTAAAGCGTGAGATTCCAAATGCGTAAAAATGCCCTGTGAAATCCTAAAGGTACTCATTGGAATTAGGGCCCCTTTGCGCATCTTGGCTGCAAAAAAGTGGCACAAATGTGGTATCGCCGTACTCAGGAGAAGTACGGCAATGTGTTTTGGGGTGTATTTTTACATATACCCATGTTGGGTGAGAGAAATATCACTGTAAATTGACAACTTTGTATAAAAATTTTTAAAAGTTGTTGTTTACAGCGGTATTTATCACACAAAGTATGGGTATATATAAAATACACCCCAAAAGTCATTGCCCTACTCTTCTGAGTACGGCGATACCACATGAGTGACACTTTTGGCAGCCAAGATGCGCAAAGGGCCCTAAAACCAATGAGTACCTTTAGGATTTCACAGGGCAATTTTACGCATTTGGATTCCAAACTCCTTCTCACGCTTTAGGGGCCCCTAAAATGCCGGGACAATAAAAATACCCCACAAGTGACTCCATTCCGGAAAGTAGACAGCCTAAGGTATTCGCTGATGGGCATAGTGAATTCATGGAAGTTTTATTTTTGTCACAAGTTAGCGGAAATTGTTTTTTTTTTTTTTTTTTCTTACAAAGTCTCATATTCCACTAACTTGTGATAAAAAATAAAATTTTACATGAACTCACTATACCCCTCACAGAACACCTTGGGGTGTCTACTTTCTTAAATGGGGTCACTTGTGGGGTATGTTTACTGCCCTGGCATTTTAGGGGCCCCTAAAGCGTGAGAAGCGGTTTGGAATCCAAATGAGTAGAAATGTCCTGTGAAATCCTAAAGGTACTCATTGGTTTAGGGCCCCTTGCGCATCTTGGCTGCAAAAAAGTGCCACACATGTGGTATTGCCGTACTCGGCAGAAGTAGAGCAATGTGTTTTGGGGTGTATTTTTACATATACCCATACTGGGTGTGAAAAATATCTCTGTAAATGACAACTTTTTCCATTTTTTATACAAAGTTGTCAATTTACAGAGATATTTCTCTCACCCAGCATGGGTATATGTAAAAATACACCCTAAACACATTGCCCTACTTCTCCTGAGTATGGCGATACCACATGTGTGGCACTTTTGCAGCCAAGATGCACAAAGGCCCCAATTCCAATGAGTACCTTTTAGGATGGCATTTTTACGCATTTTTCTTCTCACGCTTTAGGGCCCCTAAAATGCCAGGGCAGTATAAATACCCCAAATGTGACCCCATTTTAGAAAGAAGACACCCCAATGTATTCTGTGAGGGGCATGGTGAGTTCATACAAGATTTTTTTTTTTGGCACAAGTTAGCGGAATTTGATTTTTTTGTTTTTCACACAAAGTCTCCTTTCCGCTAACTTGTGACAAAAATTCAATCTTTCATGGACTCAATATGCCCTCAGCGAATACCTTGGGGTGTCTTCTTTCCAAAATGGGGTCACATGTGAGGTTTTGTACTGCTCTGGCATTTGAGGGTCTCCGCAATCATTACGTGTATGGCCAGCATTAGGAGTTTCTGCTATTCTCCTTATATGGAGCATACGGGTAATGAGATTTTTTTCCGTTCAGCCTCTGGGCTGAAAGAAAAAATGAACGGCACAGATTTCCTCATTCGCATCGATCGATGTGGATGAAAGAATCTCTGCCAAAAATATGCAAAAAAAGAGGGCCTGGCGATTGCCAGGACATAGGAGCTCCGCCCAAACATCCATACCCACTTCAGCTTCTATGTCCTGGCAAGCGTGATTTCTCCATTCACATCGATCAATCGATCGTTGTGGAGGAAGACATCTTTGCCAGATTTTTTGATACAAAGTGTTTGCCAAAGCATATGAATTCCAACACCTCTCCTCAGCTCATATGCCTGGGCAAACATACCTGTACTGCAGAGGAGAAATCTCGTCTTGCAGCGCCGCATATACCGACTTCACGTGTCTTCTGACAGCAGCGCAATGCTTCTCTCAGAATTCACATCAGTGCTGTGGCGTTTTCATCGGTTGGTCCGTTGATCTACCTGGAAAATAAAGGGTGGTTAGGGGAAAAATAAATAAAAAGAAGAAAAAACTGGCAGCAGGCACATAACTTGAACGTTACAAACTTTATAAAACATGAATAAAACCTGAACATGAAAAAAAACTGAACTTTTAAAACCTGAACTAACTCAAGATTTTTTTTCTTGCTACCTGTTTAATTTTTTTCTTTTTTAACCATATCACTCTTTATTTTCCTAGCAGAAACCTCTCCTTTCCCATGGGACAATGTGTAAAGTGCAAATCACACAGAGATGGTGAGAAGTACACTATACACGTTATCCCAAGTGAAACGAGAGGTTTCTACCGTTTCACACTTCTGCAGTAGCACAGCAGCACCGTCCCTATGTGTTAGGGTCTCTCAAAACCTAGTATCCTGAGAGACCCTAGAGCCTGATTGTAAAAACTACCTGTGTTGTGCTGTCCCTAGGTCCCTAAGTGTACCTGAGTGTGGTACTTCCGGAAACACTCCCTAGGCATAGGGCAGGGTGGTCAGGACAGTCAGGACAGAAATAACGGGTGTCACGCCTTATTCCACTCCTGCTACAGACACGACATTTTTTCGGGGTGGCGGTTGGGTTGAGGTACCGGTAACGACACTGGGGAAGTGTCGCTCGTGTAGACGGCTCACTACACTGGTGGATGGGGCCACGGAACCTCCTGGATACAGGAGTTCCGAAATGATCTCTTCCTGAAATTTGAGGAAGGATCCTGTTCTCCCAGCCTTACTGTAGAGAACGTAACTATTATAGGCAGCCAATTGAAATAAATATACAGACACCTTTTTATACCAGCGTCTGGTGCGTCGGGAAATCAAATACGGGGCCAACATCTGGTCATTGAAGTCCACCCCTCCCATGTGGAGGTTATAGTTGTGGACTGAGAGGGGCTTTCAACGACACTGGTTGCCCGTTCAATTTGGACTGTCGTGTCTGCGTGAATGGAGGAGAGCATGTAAGCGTCACGCTTGTCTCTCCATTTCACCGCGAGCAGTTCTTCGTTACACAATGCAGCCCTCTGCCCCCTTGCAAGTCGGGTGGTAAGGAGCCGTTGGGGAAGCCCGGCGACTAGGTCGCGCGGTGCCACAGCAGCCAATCTGTTCTAGGAACAAATGCTTGAAGAGGGCCACACTTGTGTAAAAGTTGTCCACATAAAGATGGTACCCCTTGCCGAATAAGGGTGACACCAAGTCCCAGACTATCTTCCCACTGCTCCCCAGGTAGTCAGGGCAACCGACCGGCTCCAGGGTCTGATCTTTTCCCTCATAGATCCGAAATTTGTGCGTATAGCCTGTGGCCCTTTCACAGAGCTTATACAATTTGACCCCATACCGGGCGCGCTTGCTTGGGATGTACTGTTTGAAGCCAAGGCGCCCGGTAAAATGTATTAGGGACTCGTCTACGCAGATGTTTTGTGCGGGGGTATACAAATCTGCAAATTTCTGGTTGAAATGGTCTATGAGGGCCGAATTTTGTGGAGCCGGTCAAAAGCTGGGTGGCCTCTGGGACGGGAGGTGGTGTTGTCACTAAAGTGCAGGAAACGCAGGATGGTCTCAAAACGTGTCCTGGACATGGCAGCAGAGTACATGGGCATGTGATGAATTGGGTTCGTGGACCAATATGACCGCAATTCATGCTTTTTGTAATGCCCATGTTGAGGAGAAGGCCCAGAAAAGTTCTAAATTCGGAAACTTGGACTGGTTTCCACCGGAAAGGCTGGGCATAGAAGCTTCCCGGGTTGGCGTTTATAAATTGAGTGGCATACCGATTTGTTTCTGCCACGACTAAGTCATAGAGCTCCGCAGTGAAGAACAGCTCAAAAACCCCAGCGCCGATCCTATCTGAGCTGTCTCCACCCGAACTCCTGACTGGGCGGTGAAAGGGGAACTACTGGTGCGGCTGAAGTTGGGGGCTGCCAATCAGGATTTGCCAGCACCTCAGGGACTCTAGGGGCTCTACGGGCCTGTCTGCGCGGTGGCTGCGACGGGGAATTACTGCACGTGCCACCGTACCAGCTTCAACTGCCCTTCTGGTGCTCGCCACTTCACCATGTTGTACGGCAGTGCTGGTAGAAGGTCCAGGACGGGCTGCGCTGCTGGTGTATGCCTCACCACGTAATCCGGCAGCGCCAGCCCCACTCTGCTGCCCTTGAAACGGATCCTGCGCTACCTGCGGTCTAGCGACACGGGGCCGGGTACGCCTGGTGGTATCAGGGACCTCAACCTCCTCGTCCGAACTTTGGGTCAGACTGCCACTGCTCTCTACAGGTTCGTATTCTGACCCGCTAGATTCGTCAGATGAGGGTTCCCATTCCTCATCCGACTGGGTCAGAATCCTGTAGGCCTCTTCAGAGGAATACCCCTTGTTTGACATTTGGGCGACTAAATTTAGGGGTATTCCCTGAGACTACCCAAGAAAAAAAGCAAGCCTGTCTTACAAATGGGAGTGTAGCGAAGTACAGAAGCCGCTGCGATTGATAAAAAGATCAAAACTGATTTTTTATCGCCGCAGCGCTTGTGAAGTGATTGTGCAGTGATACAAAAAAAAAATTATTTTGTCACTGCGGCGGGGCGGGCGTGGGTGAACGCAGGTGTGGGCGACCGATCAGGTCTGATCGGGCAAACACTGCGTTTGGGGTGGAGGGCGAACTAAAGTGACAGTAGTACTATTATAGATCTGACCGTGATCAGTTCTGATCACTTACAGATACTATAAAAGTACAAGCGCTGATTAGCGCTACGCTAATCAGCGAATCAGTGACTGCGGTGCGGTGGGCTGGGCGCTAACGCTAACTACCTACCAAAGGGACCTAAACTAACCTAAACCTAGCATTCAATACTGGTGAAAAAAAAAGTGACAGTTCACAAAAGTGACACTGATCACTTTTTCCCTTTCACTATGTATTGACAGGTGATCAAGGGGTTAATTAGGGTGATGGGGGTGATCAGGGCCTGATGTGTAGTGATTGGTGCACTTACTTGGGATCTGTGCTCTGTGCTGGGTCCAACCGATGAAAAGGACCCAGCACATGGCACAGATCCCTATAAATACTATATATTTACAAATAAATCCTACATCTCCATTTTCCATAGGAGATTTTGAAAATCACCAGCCTGCCAGCGCTGATCATTGGCTGGCAGGCTGGTGACACACATGTCCTGAGCCCGGCGGTGCGTTCCATTTGCGTTCCACCGGGCTCAGGAGCGTCTCGCGAGATGACGCCGCGCGTCAGGACGAATAAACCGACCGCCCGCAGGACGCAATCCTGCGTACGGCGGTCGGAAAGAGATAAAGGGCTGTAACATCACAGGGCTGTCTGGCTGCTAATTGGCTGCATGCATTGCATTGTGGGTGACCCCTCATTCCCAGAGTTTCTTGCTCCATGTCCTAACATGTGCAGCAACCATTTTAGGAAAAAATTTGTTACCACTAGGGTTAAGCTGGACCTGAACTGTATAGTTCGGGTTTGTACTGTTCGGAGTTTGTACTGAATTTTGAGGTGCTTCGGGACCCGGACCGAACCCGAACATTTAACATAAAAGTTTGGGTTTGAGCGAAGAAGTTTGTTGCTCGGCTATTACGTCCCACTTTCTGAAGGGCTGCACAGCTGCCAATCAGCAAGCGCTTTGCTTCTTTGCTCTAAGAATCCATCACAGCCATGCCTACTAATGGAATGGCTGTGATTGGCTGAGTGCAGTATGTGACCCAGCCTTTGTTTAAGCTGGAGTCACGTGGCGCCAGACGTTACTCTGCTCTTCTCAGTGTAGGGATAGAGGATGCTGCCGCTTCTGTGAGTTACAGATTAGTGAGAAAATCTGCAAAACCTGTTGTACTTTACTCACAAGATACAGCAAAAAGAGAGGGAGGGGAGCTTCAGCAATCCTACATTTCTGTACCCAGCCACTGCCAAGGAATTTTTTTAAATCCATCTCTTACAGAGGTGGGGTCGTCGACCATTTTATCCTGTGGTGGGTGATATGATGCCTGGTTCTCTGCTGTGGGACCTCTCTCCTTTGTCTGGGTGCTGTGGTCAAAATAATAGTAAGTGACCTTCTCCATTGGTGGGTGACTTGAAGCCTGATTCTGTGCTATGGGACCTCACTCCAATTAATATTGTTTAATTTTTATTTATTTTATGTTAACTCATCATTTCCCTATCTACATTTGTTTGCAGGGGATTTAACTACATTTTGCTGCCTTTTGCAGCCCTCTAGCCCTTTCCGGGTGTGTTTTACAGCCTTTTAGTGCCCAAAAGTTCGGGTCCCCATTGACTTCTATGGGGTTCGGGTTCGGGATGAAGTTCGGTCGAGTTCGGATCCCGAACCCGAACATTTTTCGAAGTTCGGCCGAACTCGTCGAACCCGAACATCCAGGTGTTCGCTCAACTCTAGCCAGAACATGTACAGGAGATAGTAGATTGGGTGGCTGACAGTGCCTCCAGTTCTTTCACAGTATCTTCCACCTCACCCTCTTAAAAATCAGCCAAGCAGTCAGAGCCCCAAATCATGCAGGAAAGTCTCATGCTTTTTGATGACTTTGTTGGCAGGGTTTCCCCGGCCTATCCACCTAGACCTGCCCCAGAAGAGGAAGACCTTGAATGCACTGATGCTCAACCACTTTTGTTGCAGGATGAGGATATGGGAATACCACCTCAAAACGTCTCTGATGATGATGAAACACAGGTGCCAACTGCTATGGATTTTTGCAATGTGCAGACCGACTAGGAGGGCAGGGGTCATGAATGGGCGGAAGATGATGTGGAGGATGATGAAGTCCTAGACCCAGACTGGACTGAAGGTCGTGCTAGCGAGGCGTACAGTTCTGAGGAAGAGGCGGTGGTAGCACAGAGGCAACAGCCCAGCAAAAGAGGGAGCAGGGTGCAAAGCGCAGCGGCCGTTCCAGAGACAGTACGCCTGCTACTGTCCACCGCAACCAGGCACCAAGCACACCAAGGCCTGCTCCAAGGAGTTTATTGGCGTGGCAGTTCTTTCCACAATGTCCTGACGACAAGACAGAAGTGGCTTGCATTTTGTCCCACCAGAGCCTGAAGCGAGGCATAAACGTTCTTAACCTGAGCACAACCTGCATGACCAAGCATCTACATGCAAAGCATGAACTGCAGTGGAGTAAACACCTAAAAAACAAGGAACTCTCTCATGATCCTCCTGCTCCCTTTTCTGCTGCTGGCTCGGCCTCTCCCTTCACCTCTGGCATCACCGTGGCAACTGGCAACCAGCAAAAAGAGAATGTTCCACCAACACCACCACATACAACACCATCACCAAGCATCTCCACCATGTCACACGGCAGCATTCGGCTGTACATCTCCCAAACATTGGAGAGAAGGAGGAAATACTCACCTACCCACCCTGGAGCCCTGGCCCTGAATGACAGCATTTCAAAATTTCTGGCCTTTAAAATGCTGTCATTCTGTCTAGTGGAGACGGACTGTTTCAAACAGCTGATGGCGGTGGCTGTCCTCAAGTACGTTGTTCCCAGCCGCCACTACTTTTCCAGACGAGCCGTCCCTTCCCTGCACAACCAAGTGGAGAATAAAATCAAGTGTGCGCTGCACAACGCCATCTGTGGCAAGTTCCACATAACCACAGATAAATGGACCAGTAAGCACGCCCAGGGTCGCTATATCTCCCTAACTGCACACTGGGTAAACGTAGTGGCGGCTGGGCCTGAGGCGGATAGCAGTTTGGTGCATGTCCTTCCACCACCGAGGATCGCAGAGCATTGTTCTTTGCCTCCTGTTGCTTTCTCCTCATAATCCGCATCATCCTTTTCCTCTTCTACCACCCCCACATCCGGTCATCGAAAGAACCTCACCCCCAACTTCAGCACAGCCCGGGGTAAACATCAGCAGGCGATTTTAAAGCCTGTGTGTTTGGAGGACAAACCCCATACCGCACAGGAGCTTTGGAAGGGCATAGAACAGCAGACTGATGAGTGGTTGCTGCCGGTGAGCCTCAAGCCTGGCCTGGGGGTGTGCAATAATGGGCCAAAATCTCGTTGCAGCTCTGGGACTAGCCGGTTTGACGCAGATCGTTTGCTTTGCGCTTGTGCTGAATCTGGTGGTGCAGAAGTTTCCTTAAAACTAACCAGACATGTCAGAGCTGCTGCTGAAAGTGCGGTCCGTATGTTCTTTCGGCATTCTCACCCTGCTGCTGCTCGCCTGTCTGTGCTGCAGCGTAACTTCGGCCTTCCTGCTCACCGCCTTATATGCGACATGCCAATCAGGTGGAACTCCACCTTACATATGCTGGAAACTGTACGAGCAGCAGCGGGTGATAGTGGAGTTTCAGATGCAGTATGCATGGGTCAGTCGCTCTGCGGATCAGCACCACTTCACCACCAGTGACTGGGCCTGCATGCGAGACCTGTGTACCTTGTTGCGGTCTTTGGATTACTCAACCAACATGGCCAGTGCTGATGACGCCGTTGTTAGCATTACAATACCGCTTCTATGTCTTCTTGAAAAAACTATTACGGCGATGATGGAAGAGAATGCGGCACAGGAGGAGGAGGAAGAGGGGGCATTTCACAGGGTTTTAGGCAGGTCATACAGAAGTGGCTCAGAAGGTGGGTTCCTGCACTAGCAGAGGGTGGGTAAACGAGTAAACAGCCAGGGCACACTTTTGGAGGACGAGGAGGAGGAGGATGATGAGGTAGAGGAGGAGGAGGAGGAACCGGTTTCACTGCAGGGTTGCACCCTACGCAGCTCAGGGCCATCATTGGAGCGTGGCTGGGGGGATACGGAGGACACAGACGATACACCACCTACAGAGGACAGCTTATCGTTACCTCTGGGCAGCCTGGCACACATGAGAGACTACATGCTGCAGTGCCTGCACAACGACAGCAGAGTTGCCCACATTTTAACTTGTGCTGACTACAGGTTGCCACCCTGCTGGACCACCGGTACAAGGACAACGTGCCCACCTTAATTCCCGCACTGGAGCATGATAGGAAGATGCGCGACTACTAGCGCACACTGGTAGACACGCTCCTGAGGGCATTCCTAACTGACACTGGGGGACAAGTGGAAGCACAAGGCGAAGGCAGAGGCGGAGGAGGAAGAGGTCGCCAACGCAGCCGTGTCACGGTCAGCTCCTCAGACAGCAGGTTTAGCATGGCCGAGCTGTGGAAAAGTTTTGTCTCGCGCCACAGCAAACTGCACCACCAGCTGATGGGGAACGTGTTAGCAGGAGGCAGCATTTCAACAATATGGTGGAATAATACATGTGCACACGCCTCAATGTACTGACTGATAGTTCTGACCCATTCAACTTCTGGGTTTCCAAATTGTCCACAAGGCCAGAGCTTGCCCTTTATGCCTTGGAGGTGCTGGCCTGCGGCCAGTGTATTGTCTGAACATGTATTTAGCACGGCAGGGGCGTCATTACAGACCAACGCAGCCGCCTGTCTACAGTTAACGTGGGCAAGCTCACGTTCATTAAAATGAACCAGGAATGTATCCCACAGGATTTGTCCGTACCTTGTGCAGAATAGACATTTATAACTGCCTCGCCCTCAACCATACATTCTTGCACTCCAGGGCACTTCTTTATTTAATCCTCTTTTTTTAACTGTACCATTACTTTGGGGGCAACCCCAAGTTAAATGAACCTCTCCTCTGTCTGGGTGTCAGGGGCCTAAAATTCTGCTAATCGCCTTCCGCTTTGTCGGGTGACATCAAGCTTGATTTTCTGCTATGGGACCTCTCTCCCCTGTCTGGCTGCTAGGGCCTAAATAACTGAAAGTGGACTTTCCATTGCTGGGTGACATGAAGACTGATTTTCTGCTATGGGACCTCTCTCCTCTGTCTGGGTGTTAGGGGCCTACATTTCAGATAATCACCTGTTGCTTTGGTGGGTGACATTAACCTCTTTTTACTGTCAAATGACCGCTCCATTGTGGGAGAGGCCCCATATACTGAACAGAGTGTACCACCAGTTGAGGTTGTGATTAAGAACCGCAAGGTTAAAAAAATGTAATCTCCAACATGAAGAAAAACAGTCCGCGGCACTCACCATCCGATGTTTAAGGTATATTTATTGCAGAGGTACTACATGTACAGGGGCACAGACTCACATGGAGAGAAACAAACAGCTGTTTGTTTCTCTCCATGTGAGTCTGTGCCCCTGTACATGTAGTACCTCTGCAATAAATATACCTCGAACATCGGATGGTGAGTGCCGCGGACTGTTTTTCTTCATGTTGGATGTTTGATACCTATATCCGCCAGGCACCCCGGTCCAGTGAGGTCGCTAAGGCCGGAATTTGGGAGTCTCGTTTTGTATCGGGTTTGAGCAGTGCCACCATTTCTTCCTCTTGCTCCTGTATCGTTAAAAAAATGTAAACCACTGGCACGGTGAAAGAAGGTGTTTGATGTTTGGAGCTATTTTTATGGATTGAAATAAAGTTGCGATTGGAAAAAACCCCTGTTGCGGGAGTATCTTCGAATTTATAGTAACCTCTTTTTACTATCAAATAACCGCCCCATTGTCTGGTTGTCAGGGGCCTATATTTTGTTTCATCACTTGCTGAATTGGTGAGAGACATTAAACCCTTCATACTGTCAAATAAACTCTACATTGTCTGGTTGTCAGGGACCTATATTTGTTTCATCGCTTGCTGCATTGGTTGGAGACATTGACCTCTTTTTACTGTCAAATGACCACCCCATTGTCTGGATGTCAGGGGCCTATATTTTGTTTAATCGCTTGCTGCATTGGTGGGAGACAATAAACTCTTTATACTGTCAAATGACCTCTAAATTGTCTGGTTGTGAAGGGCCTATATTTTGTTTCATCGCTTGCTGCTTTGGTGGGAGACATTAAACTCTTTAAAATGTCAAATGACTTCTGCATTGTCTAGTTGTCAGGGCGTATATTTTGTTTCATCGCCAGCTGTATTGGTGGGAGATATTAAACTCTTTATACTATCAAATGACCGTCCTACATTGTCTAATTTGTCAGGGGCCTATATTTGTTTCATCACGTGCTGCATTGGTAGGAGATATTAAACTCTTTATACTGTCAAATGACCTCTACATTGTCTGGTTGTCAGGGGCCTATATTTTGTTTCATCGCCAGCTGCATTGGTGGGAGACATTAACCTCTTTTACTGTCAAATGACCGCCTCATTGTCTGGTTGTCAGGGTACTAAATTTTGTTTCATTGCTTTCTGCATTGGTTGGAGACATTAACCTCTTTTTACTGTCAAATGACCGCTCCATTGTCTGGTTGCCACTGGGCCTATTTTGTTTCATCGCTTGCTGCATTGGTGGGAGACATTAAACTCATTATGCTGTCAAATGACCGCCCCATTGTCTGGTTGTCAGGGGCCTACAGTATATTTTGTTTCATCGCTTGCTGCATTGGTGGGAGACATTAAACTCTTTATACTGTCAAATGACCTCTACATTGTCTGGTTGTCAGGGGCCTATATTTTGTTTCATCGCCTGCTGTATTGGTGGGAGATGTTAACCTATTTTACTATCAAATGACCGTCCCATTGTCTGGTTGTCAGGGGCCTATATTTTGTTTAATCGCTTGCTGCATTGGTGGGAGACATTAAACTCTTTATACTGTCAAATGACCTCTACATTGTCTGGTTGTCAGGGGCCTATATTTTGTTTCATCGCCTGCTGTATTGGTGGGAGACATTAACCTCTTTTACTGTCAAATGACCGTCCACATTGTCTGGTTGTCAGGGCCTATATTTTGTTTATCGCTTGCTGCATTGGTGGGAGACATTAAACTCTTTATACTGTCAAATAACCTCTACATTGTCTTGTTCTCAGGGTCCTATATTTCGTTTAATCGCTTGCTGCATTGGTGAGAGACATTAAACTCTTTATCCTGTAAAATGACCGCCCCATTGTCTTGTTGTCAGGGGCCTATATTTCATTTAATCGCTTGCTGCATTGGTGGGAGACATTATGCTCTTTATACTGTTAAATGACCTTTACATTGTCTGGTTGTCAGGGGCCTATATTTTGTTTCATCGCCTGCTGTATTGGTGGGAGATGTTAACCTATTTTTACTATCAAATGACCGTCCCATTGTCTGATTGTTAGGGACCTAAGTTTTTTTAATCACGTGCTGCATTGGTGGGAGATATTAAACTCTTTATACTGTCAAATGACCTCTACATTGTCTGGTTGTCAGTGGCCTATATTTTGTTTCATCGCCTGCTGTATTGGTGGGAGACATTAGCCTCTTTTACTATCAAATGAGCGTCCCATTGTCTGGTTATCAGGAGCCTATAATTTGTTTTATCGCTTGCTGCAATGGTGGGGAGACAATAAACTCTTTATACTGTCAAATGACCTCTACATTGTCTGGTTGTTAGGGGCCTATATTTTCTTTCATCGCTTACTGCATTGGTTGGAGATATTAACCTCTTTCTACTGTAAATGACCACCCCTTTGTCTGGTTGTCAAGGTCCTATATTTTGTTTTATCGCTTGCTGCATTGGTGGGAGACATTAAACTCTTTATACTGTCAAATGACCTCTACATTGTCTGGTTGTGAAGAGCCTATATTTTGTTTCATCGCCTGCTGTATTGGTGAGAGATGTTAACCTATTTTTACTATCAAATGACCGTCCCATTGTCTGATTGTCAGGGGCCTATATTTTTTTAATCACATGCTGCATTGGTGGGAGATATTAAACTCTTTATACTGTCAAATGAACTCTTCATTGTCTGGTTGTCAGGGGCATATATTTTGTTTCATCACCGGCTGTATTGGTGGGAGACATTAACCTCTATTTACTGTCAAATGACCGCCCCATTGTCTGGTTGCCAGGGGGCCTATATTTCGTTTCATCGCTTGCTGCATTGGTGGGAGACATTAAACTCATTATGCTGTCAAATGACCGCCCCATTGTCTGGTTGTCAGAGGCCTATATTTTGTTTCATCCTTGCTGCATTGGTGGGAGACATTAAACTCTTTATACTATCAAATGAACTCTACATTGTCTGGTTGTCAGGGGCCTATATTTTGTTTCATTGCCTGCTAAATTTGCGGGAGACATTAAACTCTTTATACTGACAAAGGACCTCTACAGTGTCTGGTTGTCAGGGTCTATATTTTGTTTCATCGCTTGCTGCATTGGTTAGAGACATTAACCTCTTTTTACTGTCAAATGACCGCACCATTGTCTTGTTGTCAGGGGCCTATATTTCGTTTAATTGCTTGCTGCATTGGTGGGAGACATTAAACTCTTTATCCTGTCAAATTAACGCCCCATTGTCTTGTTGTCAGGGGCCTATATTTCATTTAATCGCTTGCTGCATTGGTGGGAGACATTATGCTCTTTATTCTGTCAAATGACCTCTACATTGTCTGGTTGTCAGGGGCCTATATTTTGTTTCATCGCCTGCTGTATTGGTGGGAGATGTTAACCTATTTTTACTATCAAATGACCGTCCCATTGTCTGATTGTCAGGAACCTAAGTTTTTTTAATCACGTGCTGCATTGGTGGGAGATATTAAACTCTTTATACTGTCAAATGACCTCTACATTGTCTGGTTGTCAGTGGCCTATATTTTGTTTCATCGCCTGCTGTATTGGTGGGAGACATTAGCCTCTTTTTACTATCAAATGAGCGTCCCATTGTCTGGTTATCAGGAGCCTATAATTTGTTTTATCGCTTGCTGCAATGGTGGGAGACAATAAACTCTTTATACTGTCAAATGACCTCTACATTGTCTGGTTGTTAGGGGCCTATATTTTCTTTCATCGCTTACTGCATTGGTTGGAGATATTAACCTCTTTCTACTGTAAATGACCACCCCTTTGTCTGGTTGTCAAGGTCCTATATTTTGTTTTATCGCTTGCTGCATTGGTGGGAGACATTAAACTCTTTATACTGTCAAATGACCTCTACATTGTCTGGTTGTGAAGAGCCTATATTTTGTTTCATCGCCTGCTGTATTGGTGAGAGATGTTAACCTATTTTTACTATCAAATGACCGTCCCATTGTCTGATTGTCAGGGGCCTATATTTTTTTAATCACATGCTGCATTGGTGGGAGATATTAAACTCTTTATACTGTCAAATGAACTCTACATTGTCTGGTTGTCAGGGGCATATATTTTGTTTTATCACCGGCTGTATTGGTGGGAGACATTAATCTCTTTTTACTGTCAAATGACCGCCCAATTGTCTGGTTGTCAGGGTACTATATTTTGTTTCATTGCTTTCTGCAGTGGTTGGAGACATTAACCTCTTTTTACTGTCAAATGACCGCCCCATTGTCTGGTTGTCAGGGGGCCTATATTTCGTTTCATCGCTTGCTGCATTGGTGGGAGACATTAAACTCATTATGCTGTCAAATGACCGCCCCATTGTCTGGTTGTCAGGGGCCTATATTTTGTTTCATCCCTTGCTGCATTGGTGGGAGACATTAAACTCTTTATACTATCAAATGAACTCTACATTGTCTGGTTGTCAGGGGCCTATATTTTGTTTCATTGCCTGCTAAATTTGCGGGAGACATTAAACTCTATTTACTGTCAAATGACAACCACTTTGTCTGGTTGTCAGGGGCCTATATTTTGTTTCATCGCTTGCTGCATTGGTGGGAGACATTAAACTCTTTATACTGACAAAGGACCTCTACAGTGTCTGGTTGTCAGGGTCTATATTTTGTTTCATCGCTTGCTGCATTGGTGGGAGACATTAAACTCATTATGCTGTCAAATGACCGCCCCATTGTCTGGTTGTCAGGGGCCTATATTTTGTTTCATCCCTTGCTGCATTGGTGGGAGACATTAAACTCTTTATACTATCAAATGAACTCTACATTGTCTGGTTGTCAGGGGCCTATATTTTGTTTCATTGCCTGCTAAATTTGCGGGAGACATTAAACTCTATTTACTGTCAAATGACAACCACTTTGTCTGGTTGTCAGGGGCCTATATTTTGTTTCATCGCTTGCTGCATTGGTGGGAGACATTAAACTCTTTATACTGACAAAGGACCTCTACAGTGTCTGGTTGTCAGGGTCTATATTTTGTTTCATCGCTTGCTGCATTGGTGGGAGACATTAACCTCTTTTTACTGTCAAATGACCGCACCATTGTCTTGTTGTCAGGGGCCTATATTTCGTTTAATTGCTTGCTGCATTGGTGGGAGACATTAACCTCTTTTTACTGTCAAATGACCGCTCCCTTGTCTCATTGTTAGGGGCCTATATTTCGTTTAATCACTTGCTGCATTGGTGGGAGACAATAAACTCTTTATACTGTCAAATGACCTCTAAATTGTCTGGTTGTGAAGGGCCTATATTTTGTTTCATCGCTTGCTGCATTGGTGGGAGACAATAAACTCTTTATACTGTCAAATTACCTCTACATTGTCTGGTTGTCAGTGTCCTATATTTTGTTTCATCGCTTGCTGCATTGGTTGGAGACATTAACCTCTTTCTACTGTCAAATGACCGCCGCATTGTCTTGTAGTCAGGGGCCTATATTTCGTTTAATCGCTTGCTGCATTGGTGGGAGACCTTAAACTCTTTATACTGTCAAATGACCTCTACATTGTCTTGTTGTCAGAGGCCTATATTTTGTTTCATCGCTTGCTGCATTGTTTGGAGACATTAAACCCTTTATACTGTCAAATGACCTCTACATTGTCTGGTTGTCAGGGGCCTATATTTTGTTTCATTGCCTACTGTATTGGTGTGAGATGTTAACCTATTTTTACTATCAATTGACCGTCCCATTGTCTGGTTGTCAGGGGCCTATATTTCATTTAATCGCTTGCTGCATTCGTGGGAGACAATAAACTCTTTATAATGTCAAATGACCTCTACATTGTCTGGTTGTCAGGGGCCTATATTTTGTTTCAACTCTTGCTGCATTGGTGGGAGACATTAAACTCTTTTTACTGTCAGATGACCGCCCCATTGTCTGGTTGTCAGGATCCTATATTTTGTTTCATTGCTTGCTGCATTGGTAGGAGACATTAAACTCTTTATACTGTCAAATAACCTCTACATTGTCTGGTTTTCAGGGGCCTATATTTTGTTTCATCGCTTGCTGCATTGGTGGGAGACTTTAAACTGTTTTTACTGTCAAATGACCGCCCATTGTCTGATTGTCAGGGTCCTATATTTTGTTTCATTGCTTGCTGCATTGGTGGGAGACATTAAACTCTTTATACTGTCAAATGACCTCTACATTGTCTGGTTGTCAGGGGACTATATTTTTTTCATCGCTTGCTGCATCGGTGGGAGACATTAAACTGTTTTTACTGTCAAATGACCGCCCCATTGTCTGGTTGTCAGGATCCTATATTTTGTTTTATTGCTTGCTGCATTGGTGGGAGACATTAAACTCTTTATACTGTCAAATGACCTCTAGATTGTCTGGTTGTCAGGGTCTATATTTTGTTTCATCGCTTGCTGCATTGGTGGGAGACTTTAAACTCTTTTTACTGTCAATTGACCGCCCCATCGTCTGGTTGTCAGGTTCCTATATCTTGTTTCATTGCTTTCTGCATTGATGGGAGACATCAAACTCTTTATACTGTCAAATTACCTACATTGTCTGGTTGTCAGTGGCTTATATTTTGTTTCATCGCTTGCTGCATTGGTGGGAGACATTAAACTCTTTATACTGTCAAATGACCTCTACATTGTCTGGTTGTCAGGGGCCTATATTTTGTTTCATCGCTTGCTGCATTGGTTGGAGACATTAACCTCTTTTACTGTCAAATGACCGCCCCATTGTCTGGTTGTCAGGGGCTTATATTTTGTTTCATCGCTTGCTGCATTGGTGGGAGACATTAAACTCTCTTTACTGTCAAATGACCGCCCCATTGTCTGGTTGTCAGGATCCTATATTTTGTTTCATTGCTTGCTGCATTGGTGGGAGACATTAAACTCTTTATACTGTCAAATGACCTCTACATTGTCTTGTTGTCAGGTGTCTATATTTTGTTTCACCGCTTGCTGCATTGGTGGGAGACTTTAAACTGTTTTTACTGTCAAATGACCGCCCCATTGTCTGGTTGTCAGGGTCCTATATTTTGTTTCATTGCTTTCTGCATTGGTGGGAGACATCAAACTCTTTATACTGTCAAATGACCTCTACATTGTCTGGTTGTCAGGGGCTTATATTTTGTTTCATTGCTTGCTGCATTGGTTGGAGACGTTAACCTCTTTTTACTGTCAAATGACCGCCCCATTGTCTCGTTGTCAGGGGCTTATATTTTGTTTCATCGCTTGCTGCATTGGTGGGAGACATTAAACTCGTTATACTGTCAAATGACCTCTACATTGTCTGGTTTTCAGGGGCCTATATTTTGTTTCATCGCTTGCTGCATTGGTTGGAGACGTTAACCTATTTTTACTGTCAAATTTCCCCCTTGTCTGGGTGTCAGGGGCCTACATAAATGATAATGGTGTGTTCCATTGCAGGTTGACCTGAGGCCTGTGTTGCTGTTACTGGGACCGCTCTCTCCTTTGCGGGTGCCATGGTCCTGAATTAGTGAATCAGGCCTGTGGTACTACTGGGTGAAATCAATACTGTTTTGGCATGATTATAACTCTCCTCTTCATGGGTGACATGGGTCTGAATCTGTGAATGAGGCCTGTGGCATTTCTGGGTAAAATCAATACTGTCTTGGCATGATTTTAACTCTCCACTTTAATGAGGCCTGTGGCCCTGCCGGCAGACATGATTCCTTCTTGGCTGTGATGACAACTTCAACTCCTATGTATGATTGCCATTGGCCTGAGTCTGTGAGTGAGACTCCCATAGCATTCCCACCTGACGCCACCCCAACCTCCTATTCCACCTCTTCCTTCAATTTGCCAATTGATATTGGTTAATTTTTATTTATATTATTTTATTTGAAGTCATTTCCCTATCCACATTTGTTTGCAGGGGATTTATCTACATTTTGATGCCTTTTGCAGCCCTCTAGCCCTTTCCAGGGCTATTTTACAGCCTTTTTAGTGCCCAAAGGTTCGGGTTCGGGGTCAAGTCCGAGTCGAGTTCGGTTCCCGAACCCGAACATTTTCGTGAAGTTCGGCTGAATTTCTCGAACCCGAACATCCAGGTGTTCGCTCAACTCTAGAGAAAACCCTAGGAGTTATTAGTTTAAATAGTAATTTTTTAAAGATTCTCTAGGTCAGGGATCAGCAACCTTCGGCACCCCAGCTGTTGTGAAACTACAATTCCCAGCATGCTTCATTCATTTTTATGACAGTTCTGAGAAGAGTAGAAGAATTATGCATGCTGGGAGTTATAGTTTCACAACAGCTGGAGTGCCAAAGTTTGTATAAGGTTCGGACCGCGCATGTATAAGTAGGTGATATAAAACAGTTTTTTTCTCCCTTCAGAAAAGTTTTGAGGTCTGCAGATGTCCTATTAGTGGATATCCTGCAAATTGGTAAAAGAATGCAATAGTGTAAATACGTATGATTATGCCGCCCGTAGTGCACAGATTGTACTTACACGGCACTTTACTGACAAGAGGCGTATCAGAGGAGTCCTCCGCAGTTTGTTGGATTCCTCGTGGCGTGGGTCCACGTTCACACGCCGGCACACAGGGCTAAACAGCGGACTTAACTGCAACCGACACACGGTGGGTCTGCTAGTGTTCCCAACTTCTTTTCATTCAAATAATTCCTGTGGATACAAGTGGCTCCCACCGTAGTGAAGCTCCGATAACTGTTTAAAATATTTTTAATCAGTACATACTTACAAACATGCACTTTAAAATCGCAATGTAAAATCCCAGTGTCTTTTTCCTTTGCCCGACCCAGGTTTCGCTCCTTGAGCTTCGTCAGGGGCACACGTCATCTCTCCCTCCCCTTCTCTTTTATTCATCAGGTTAGCACCAATCAAGCACCTGACGTGTCATTCAAAACGCCTCCTATTTTATCCTCATACTTCACCCTACACTTGTATCTCTTTAATGGGAAGCCGCAGATCTCTAAGTCCAAATTCATATGGGGACAGTTATCCTGCCAACTTCTGGGTCTAATTTAAAACTGCCTGCAAATCAAAATCTAAGTTCAGGCCCCCAGGTTGCAGCGTGCTCAATTCATATATCCACCTGCTCTCTTTTTTGTTGATTTTCTCTAAAAAACTATCTCCCCTCCAGTGGTTTTGCACCAATTCTAGTGCAAAACCACTGGAGGGGAGGATAAAATAGGAGGCGTTTTGAATGACACGTCAGGTGCTTGATTGGTGCGAACCTGATGAATAAAAGAGAAGGGGGAGGGAGAGATGACGTGTGCCCCTGACGAAGCTCAAGGAGCGAAACCTGGGTCGGGCAAAGGAAAAAGACACTGGGATTTTACATTGCGATTTTAAAGTGCATGTTTGTAAGTATGTACTGATTAAAAAAAATTGTAAACAGTTATCGGAGCTTCACTACGGTAGGAGTCACTTGTATCCACAGGAATTATTTGAATAAAAAGAAGTTGGGAACACTAGCAGACCTACCGGGTGTCGGTTGCAGTTAAGTCCGCTGTTTAGCTCTGTGTGGCGGCGTGTGAACGTGGACCTACGCCACGAGGAATCCAACAAACTGCGGAGGACTCCTCTGATACGCCTCTTGTCAGTAAAGTGCTGTGTAAGTACAATCTGTGCACTATGGGGCGGCATAATCATACGGATTTACACTATTGCATTCTTTTACCAATTTGCAGGATATCCACTAATAGGACATCTGCAGACCTCGAAACTTTTCTGAAGGGAGAAAAAAACTGTTTTATATCACCTACTTATACACGCGCGGTCCGAACCTTATATGTACATTTGCTTGAAAGTGTGATTGATCCCACAACACTCCTCGGACCTGCAGCTGATTCTTGCGGACTGGTGATTAAGTATTTTTTCCTTTACTGGAGTGCCAAAGTTTGCCTAACCCTGCTCTAGGTACTGGTAATGGTACAGTGCCAAGTGATTGGCGCAAGGCAAATGTGGTGTCCATATACAAAAAAGGATCTAGGTCCTCCATAGGTAATTATAGACCTATAGGCTTGGAAAGTGTACTTTGTAATTGGATTGAAAACTGGCTGAAAGACCGTGTACGTGTTCAGAGAGCCGTGGTCAATGATTCCTATTTAGAATAGTCCCAAGTTATAAGTGGTGTACCCCAAAGTTCAGTGCTGGGTCCTCTATTATTTAATTTATTTATTAATTATATTGAGGATGTGATTAATAGCATCATTTCTATTTTTGCAGATGACAATAAGCTATGTAGTACTGTACAGTCTATGGAATATGTCCATAAAATACAAGCGGACTTGAACACTCTGAGTGATTGGGCATTTACTTTGCAAATAAGGTAAGTGTGGATAAATGTAAAGTTATGCATCTTGGTAGTAATAATCTCCATGCTTCATATATCCTAGGTGATGTAACACTGGGAGAGTAACTTATAAAGAAGGATTTGGGTGTCCTTGTAGATGATAGATTGAATAACAGCATACAACGTCAATTAGCTGCTTCTAAGGCCACCAGGATATTGTCATGCATTAAACAAGGCATGGACTCGCGGGAAAGGGATGTAATATTACCACTTTAAAAAGCGTTGGTGCGTACTCATCTGGAATACGCAGTTCAGTTCTGGGCATCAGTTCAGAGAAAGGACGCTGATAAGGGGCATGGAGGGTCTTACTTAAGAAGATTGCAGGACAAAACATACCAGGAAAGGTTAAAGGACCTTAACATGTATAGCTTGGAAGTAAGAAGAGACAGAGGGGATATGATAGAAACTTTTAAATACATAAAGGGAATCATCACGGTAAAAGAGGAGAGAATATTTAAAAGAAGAAAAACTGCTACAAGAGGACCTAGTTTTAAATTAGAGGGGCAAAGGTTTAAAAGTAATATTAGGAAGAATTACTTTACCGAGAGAGTAGTGGACGCATGGAATAGCCTTCCTGCAGAAGTGGTAGCTGCAAATACAGTGAAGGAGTTTAAGCATGCATGGGATAGGCATAAAGCCATCCTTCATATAAGATAGGGCCTGGGGCTATTCATAGTATTCAGCATATTGGGCAGACTAGATGGGCCAAAAGGTTCTTATCTGCCGACACATTCTATGTTTCTATGTTTCTAAGAAGAAAGATTAAAAGAATTACATTTATTTAGTCTTAAGAAGACAAATATATAAATAGGTCATACAAAAAATACGCTGTAAAACTGTTCCATGTCAAATGCCCTCAAAAGACAAGGGGGCATTGCCTCCGACTGGAGAAGAAAAAGTTCAGTCTCCAGAAGCATCAAAACTTCTTTACTATAAGAACTGTGAATCTGTGGAATAGACTTCCTCAGGACGTGGTCACAGCAGGAACAGTGGACAGTTTTAAAAAGGGTTTAGATGAAATATTGAAAGTTAATGACAATAATGCTTATAATTATGTGTAGAAATCTCAATTCCTTCTGGGATTCGCGTCCTCATGTATCCCTTGGTTAAACTTGATAGAGTTATGTCTTTTTTTTAACCCTATTAACTATGTAACTTTTTAAATACCCTAAGAGCATGTTCCCATAATGCAGGATGTAGTACGCAATTGAAAAAGCTATTTAAATTGTAATAATTGCTGATATGGTTATTTTAGATAGAAGATAGAAGGATTGCTTTTAGGAGTTTTTGCTAATGGTAACGAAGGGGAGGGGCTTAAAAAGGCAAGAGATGGATTTTTTATTTGAAACATCTGAGGAAGCAAGACGAGAACCAGTTCGGGTGTTCTAACTGTGGTTATTTATCATGCGTTTTTACACTTCAAATGTGTGAATAGAATAACATTGGAGACATTCTACTTTTGAGCCGAATTGTAGAATGAAAGACGTAAAAGAACGTGGTTGTCCGTGAAAGAAGACATAAGAAGTGCGTCTTTTGACATGCATGATTGCACTGTAACTGTTTAAGTAGGGATCAGTGTGTGTCTGTTATCCGATGAATTGGTACTTTTACTATTGGAAGAATAACTTTTTTTAAGGGGTGCTGAGAAGTGAAACTAGGATCGTAGTTCTGAACATATACCGATGATTAATTTCATAGATTGAAAAATGCTTCTACTCTTAATTAGAGTTGAGCGAACTTGTATTTTAAGTTCGGCGTCCAAAGTTCGGGTTCGGGTTATCGAAGAATCCCGTTATGGATTCCGCTACCACTGACCATAACGGCATTTGGAATCTATAAGGGGATTCTTCAATGAACCCGAACCTTGGACAACACTAAAGACCTAGGGTGACGTCACCGCCATGTGATTAGTGCAGGGGGCGTGGCTCAGTACTGGATCACCACTTATCCAATCCAGTGCTGAGCCAGGCCCCCTGCACTGATCACATGACGGTGACGTCACCCCAGGTCCTTAGTGTTGTCCAAGGTTCGGGTTCATTGAGGAATCCCCTTATGGATTCCAAATGCCGTTATGGTCCGTGGTAGCGGAATCCATAACGGGATTCTTCGATAACCCGAACTTTGGACGCCGAACTTAAAATACAAGTTCGCTCAACACTACTCTTAATCTATAAATCTAGTGAAAGAGCAGCGTGGATCTGGTATTCATGTAAAATTCCATTATTGGGGAAAGGACTAGCATGGTTCTGGAGTGCTTAGTTTTGTGGACTGGAAATAAGGTTTTTGTTATTTTGCATTTTTCCAAACTCATGCAGAATATATATATATATATATATATATATATATATATATACATATTGCATTATTGTCAATGCATAGACAATATTTCTGTTGTCAGCACTAAAAAGCTGAAGGTTTCTAACAGGTTATGGACTAAAATGAAAATGTATCCAATATTTCTACCAACTATTATTCAGTACAATGCAGTTCTTAATTCAACAGATCAGGTTTCTCTCTTCATTTTCTTAACTTAATCTGATTGGTCAAACAGACAAATTTGTAAAATCTTTCATAGCCAAGATGGGAATAACCCACAGTAAGCACCTGCCCTAGGGAGGTGTTTACTGTGAGTTATTTCCATCTAGTCCATAAAAGGCCAAAATGGGTCTATCCCTTTAAATGTGACTCTCACAGGAATATAGTGGAGCTCATGTATACAATGGCCCAGATCCGAACTTATTAACCCTTATATGCCGAGGTCAGCACTGACCGCGGCATATCCAGGGCTTGTGGAGGCTATAGGCTCCCATCCCCATCTCCAATGGTTTCCTGAGCTGTGGCGACGGGAAATCAGTGGCTAAGAAGGCTGCCCAATGCCTTGCACAAGCATTGGGGCCTCTCACAGAAGCTTATGACATCCAGCCCGGAGGATGGGTCTCATAAACACTTTGTCAGTGTAAAAGCTGACAGGTAATGCATTACAGTACGGGATGTATTGAAATGCATTGCAGAGGGGATCAGACCCCCAAAAGTAGATAATAAAAAAATGAAAGTATCAAGTAAAAAAAGTAAATGCCCCTTTCCCGTAATAAAGACATATAAAAGTGTAAAACATAGAAAAAAAAGAAAAGCAGACATACAGTAATGGGTATTGCTGTGTCTGTAACAACTGTCACTATAAAAATATAACATAATCCAGACCATCAAGTGAACATGGTAAAAAATAAAAAATGTGCAAAAACAGGCATTTTTTGGTCACATTTCCTCACAAAAAGTGTAATACTAAGTGATCGAAAAGTCATGTGTACCCCAATATGTAACCAAACAGTCACCTCATCCAGCAAAAACGAGCACCAACACAAGGCGATCGGCAGAAAAATAAAAATAAATGGCATTCAGAAATTGACAACACAAAAATAAGATTTTCTCTTTTCAAAAATGCTTTTACTTTGTAAAACTAAACAAAATAAAAATAAAATATATATACATATTAGGTATTGCTACATCTGTAAACACCTGCTCTATAAAAATACTGCATGATCTAACCCCCAAAGTGAATGGCGTAAAAAAACTATTAAAATTGTGAAAAACAGTGATCCACACCATCAGGTGAACACGGTGAAAAATGAAAACTGTGTAAAAACAGCCATTTTGAAGGTCGCCATGACAACTATCTATAAGTAATGCACCCCAGTAGAATCTTATGCTGCAGGACAATATCAGTGACAGCCGATTGGCTTCACATAACCATACGTAGGCCGTTTATGCAGAAATGCCCATGACACACCCAGCGCCTCTGATGTAGCATAAATGGCATCCTTGCGCCATAACCCATCATCCCTGATGAAGACACATCATGCGGTGAAACATGTTGGGAGGGTTTTGCGAGTGAATGTTTTAGGCTAGTTGACCTTCAATATTTTGCATGAAAGCCAGAGAGGCAAATGGCATGGAATTATGTGGAGCAGCACTACTTTCACAGCTTGAACAATATCTGATGCTACATGTGATAGCCTGCGGCTGTGGGTATACATTTATGGCCTACAGGTGGCTATAACAGGGATTGTCATAGATAACTATCGTATTTTTCGCCCTATAAGACGCACCTGCCTATAAGACGCACCTAGGTTTTTGAGGAGGAAAATAAGAAAGAAAATATTTTGAACCAAAAGGTGTACTTTTGGTGGGTTTTTTACTAATGGTGTTCTGTGCATGACACTATTATGATGCACTGTTATGGGGGATCTGTGGATGACGCACTGTTATGGGGGATCTGTGGATGACGCACTGTTATGGGGGCATCTGTGGAGGACACACTGTTATGGGGGCATCTGTGGAGGACACACTGTTATGGGGGCATCTGTGGATGACGCACTGTTATGTGGGGATCTCTGGTTAACCGCTGTTATGTGGGGAGCTGGGGATGGCACTGGTATGGGGGCATCTGGGGATGGCACTGTATGGGGGAATCTGTGGATGGCACTGTATGGGGGAATCTGTGGATGGCACTGTATGGGGGGCATCTGGGAATGACACTGCTATGGGGGGAATCTGTGGATGACTCATAGCATCTTATGCTATGTGTCATCAACAGATTCCCCCCCCCCCATAACAGTGGCTACGATGACCCCCAATACAGGGGCTGTGGGCGGCATCTTGTTTGCTAATGACAGCGGGCCCGTGCAGTAACTGTATTCTACTACACCGGGCACTCTGTAGTAATGTTATAGGTGATGTTTAAAACTATCATCTTGATTAAACTTAATGCTGGCAGTATTACCCTACCTCCTATAATCTACGATCGCAGGCAGGACTGGAGTCAGGAGGCCGGACGGGCAGGAGGCGGCAGCATGACATCATGCGCCTGTGCCGTCTGCTTCATTCATAAAGTGGGCGGAGCAGGCGCGTGACGTTACAATGCCGCCTCCTGCCCGTCCGGCCTCCTGATTCCAGTCCTGCCTGCGATCGTAGATTATAGGAGGTAGGGTAATACTGCCAGCATTAAGTTTAATGAAGATGATAGTTTTAAACATCGCCTATAACATTACTACAGCGGGCCGGTGTAGTAGAATACAGTTACTGCACCGGGCCCCGCTGTCATTAGCAAGCAAGATGCGGCCCACAGCCCCTCCTCAGTGATGCACACGCCGGCTGCGCTCTTCAGCAGCGCGGCGGTGTATCAGTGTTTGCCGCATTCGCCCCATAAGACGCAGCACTATTTCCCCCCCACTTTTCGGGGGGGAAAAGTGCGTCTTATAGGGCGAAAAATACGGTATATATAACATCAGTTGCAAGTGAGGTAATTGGTTTTCTATATCTCAGTCACCTCTCTCACTATGTCATTGCTTCATATGCTGATAAATCGGCATCCATGCATCTTTAGCTCTGGACTTAGAATTACATATATGGGCCATCTGATAGTTTTCCATTTATTTTACTTATTTTTTGACACTTTTTTGTTTTTATACATATCGAAATAAAGGGTACACTTTAAACCTTATCTGAGAAGATCCCTAGTCGGATTTTTTGCGATCTAGTAGATCTCTGGGTTCTTATAATCCTTGCAGGAAAAATGGATTAAAATGGAAAATCTGCCAAAAAAAGTGAAATTTCATCTCCATTTTCCATTCATTCTTGTGGAACACCTATAGGGTTAACAAAGTTTGTAAAAATCTGTTTTGGATAACCTGCAGGGTGTAGTTTCTAAAACAGGGTCATTTATGGGTGGTAAATGAACTACTGTAGTCTAGTGATGAGCGGCAGGGGCTATATTCGAATTTGCGATATTTCACGAATATTTGGGTGAATATTCGTCATATATTCGTGAATTTGAGATTATTTTCTTGATTGCGAAAAATCAGCAATGTAATATTCCCATAATGCACGCGAAATACAGGCATGGGTCACTATTGCTACATTTTCCAAGCTGCTAAAAGTTTCCTGAGACTGGAGAAAATGGTTGGCATGGCAGAACATTAAAAATGGCTTTATATGCAGTTTGAGTGCTCCAATAAATTCACGATTGCGCTAATTGGCACTAATGATCCGAATATTGTGGCACAATACATGACTTCGTGACTTCACATTTTAGCAATTCTGCATGTATGTATGGACAGTAGAACCTATCACACTACCTAACACACTGCACTGCAACAGCTACACTATATCAGGATATAACCTACACTGACTATCTCCCAATATTTATCTGTAATATATATATAAGCTATCTAACTATCTATCTAATGTAGTGTGGAAAGCACAGAGCACAGCAGTGACAATGCTGTCTCTCCCTGAACTTTAAAAACTGTAGAAAATGGCTGAGAAATGGGGAGGTTCTTATATAGTAATGGGTAGGCAACGTTCCCTTTGGTTGCTAGGGATATTGCTAAGCTCAGAAAAAGACATTGCAGCCTTATCATTGGCCCACAAGCAAGAAGAGAGGTTACTGATAGAGTTGAGCGAACACCTGGATGTTCGGGTTCGACGAGTTCGGCCGAACTTTCGAAAATGTTCGGGTTCGGGATCCGAACTCGACCCGAACTTCATCCCGAACCCGAACCCCATAGAAGTCAATGGGGACCCGAACTTTTGGGCACTAAAAGGCTGTAAAACACACCCGGAAAGGGCTAGAGGGCTGCAAAAGGCAGCAAAATGTAGTTAAATCCCTGCAAACAAATGTAGATAGGGAAATGATGAGTTAACATAAAATAAATAAAAATTAAACAATATTAATTGGAGTGAGGTCCCATAGCACAGAATCAGGCTTCAAGTCACCCACCAATGGAGAAGGTCACTTACTATTATTTTGACCACAGCACCCAGACAAAGGAGAGAGGTCCCACAGCAGAGAACCAGGCATCATATCACCCACCACAGGAGTAGGCCACCATTTAGTTACTTTGACCCCTACACCCAGACGGAGGAGAGAGGTTACACAGCAGAGAATCAGGCATTTAGATCACCCACCACAGGAGTAGGCCACCATTGAATCAGACCCCGGCAACCATGTCAGATGGCACAAGCATAAGCTTTATATCAATCAGCACAGGAGAAGGCGACTTTGACAGACTTTGACCCCTACACCCGGACGGAGGAGAGAGGTTTCAAAGCAGAGAATCAGGCATTTAGATCACCCACCACAGGAGTAGGCCCCAATTTAATGGGACCCCGGCAACCATGTCAGATGGCACAACCATCAGCTTCATATCAATCAGCACAGGAGAAGGCGACTTTGAAAGACTTTGACCCCTACACCCAGACGGAGGAGAGAGGTTTCACAGCAGAGAATCAGGCATTTAGATCACCCACCACAGGAGTAGGCCCCCATTGAATCAGACCCTGGCAACCATGTCAGATGGCACAACCATCAGCTTTATATCAATCAGCACAGGAGAAGGCGACTTTGAAAGACTTTGACCCCTACACCCAGATGGAGGAGAGAGGTTTCACAGCAGAGAATCAGGCATCATATCAACCACCACAGGAGAAGCCACCATTTAGTTACTTTGACCCCTGCACCCAGGAAGAGGAGAGAGGCACCACAGCACATATTCTGGCATCATATCAGCCACCACAGGAGAAGCCACCATTGAGTTACTTTGACCCCTGCACCCAGGAAGAGGAGAGAGGCCCCACAGCACATATTCTGGCATCATACTAACCACCACAGGAGAAGCCACCATTGAGTTACTTTGACCCTGCACCCAGGAAGAGGAGAGAGGCCCCACAGCACATATTCTGGCATCATATCAGCCACCACAGGAGAAGCCACCATTGAGTTACTTTGACCCCTGCACCCAGGAAGAGGAGAGAGGCCCCACAGCACATATTCTGGCATCATACTAACCACCACAGGAGAAGCCACCATTGAGTTACTTTGACCCCTGCACCCAGGAAGAGGAGAGAGGCCCCACAGCACATATTCTGGCATCATATCAGCCACCACAGGAGAAGCCACCATTGAGTTACTTTGACCCCTGCACCCAGGAAGAGGAGAGAGGCACCACAGCACATATTCTGGCATCATATCAGCCACCACAGGAGAAGCCACCATTGAGTTACTTTGACCCCTGCACCCAGGAAGAGGAGAGAGGCCCCACAGCACATATTCTGGCATCATACTAACCACCACAGGAGAAGCCACCATTGAGTTACTTTGACCCCTGCACCCAGGAAGAGGAGAGAGGCACCACAGCACATATTCTGGCATCATATCAGCCACCACAGGAGAAGCCACCATTGAGTTACTTTGACCCCGCACCCAGGAAGAGGAGAGAGGCACCACAGCACATATTCTGGCATCATATCAGCCACCACAGGAGAAGCCACCATTGAGTTACTTTGACCCCTGCACCCAGGAAGAGGAGAGAGGCACCACAGCACATATTCTGGCATCATATCAGCCACCACAGGAGAAGCCACCATTGAGTTACTTTGACCCCTGCACCCAGGAAGAGGAGAGAGGCCCCACAGCACATATTCTGGCATCATATCAGCCACCACAGGAGAAGCCACCATTGAGTTACTTTGACCCCTGCACCCAGGAAGAGGAGAGAGGCACCACAGCACATATTCTGGCATCATATCAGCCACCACAGGAGAAGCCACCATTGAGTTACTTTGACCCCTGCACCCAGGAAGAGGAGAGAGGCACCACAGCACATATTCTGGCATCATATCAGCCACCACAGGAGAAGCCACCATTGAGTTACTTTGACCCCTGCACCCAGGAAGAGGAGAGAGGCACCACAGCACATATTCTGGCATCATATCAGCCACCACAGGAGAAGCCACCATTGAGTTACTTTGACCCCTGCACCCAGGAAGAGGAGAGAGGCCCCACAGCACATATTCTGGCATCATATCAGCCACCACAGGAGAAGCCACCATTTAGTTACTTTGACCCCTTCACCCAAACAGAGGAGAGAGGTTCCACATCAGAGAATCAGGCATCATATCAGCCACCACAGGAGTAGGCCACCAATTTAATGGGACCCCGGCAACCATGTCAGATGGCACAACCATCAGCTTCATATCAATCAGCACAGGAGAGGCGACTTTGAAAGACTTTGACCCCTACACCCAGACGGAGGAGAGAGGTTTCACAGCAGAGAATCAGGCATTTAGATCACCCACCACAGGAGTAGGCCCCCATTGAATCAGACCCTGGCAGCCATGTCAGATGGCACAACCATCAGCTTTATATCAATCAGCACAGGAGAAGCCACCATTGAGTTACTTTGACCCCTGCACCCAGGAAGAGGAGAGAGGCCCCACAGCACATATTCTGGCATCATATCAGCCACCACAGGAGAAGCCACCATTGAGTTACTTTGACCCCTGCACCCAGGAAGAGGAGAGAGGCCCCACAGCACATATTCTGGCATCATATCAGCCACCACAGGAGAAGCCACCATTGAGTTACTTTGACCCCTTCACCCAAACAGAGGAGAGAGGTTCCACATCAGAGAATCAGGCATCATATCAACCACCACAGGAGTAGGCCACAATTTAGTTTATTTGACCCCTGCACCCAGGAAGAGGAGAGAGGCCCCACAGCACATATTCTGGCATCATATCACACACCACAGGAGAAGGCCTCTTTCAGTGATTTAGGCCTTTGGACCCAGACAGAGGAGAGAGGTCAGAGATTAGCTTCATATCCCCCAGCACAGCAGAAGACCGCTTTATTTGACTTAGGCCTCAGCACCCAGACAGAAGACAGAGGTAGCATGGCAGAGGTTATGGCTTCATGTCACCCGTTAGTTTAACCGGCCACTTTCATCTGGTTAGGCCCGGCGCCCAGACAGAGAAGAGTTTCATTCAACTGTGGGTTTCATAAAATTTGTATCAAATAAAGAAGTGGCCCGTAGCACAACAAGACATGTTTTAGGCAGTTAATAAGGACTACTCTGCACAAGGGAGGGACAGGTCCTGTGGGATCCATGCCTGGTTCATCTTTATGAAGGTCAGCTTGTCCACGTTGGCTGTGGACAGGCGGCTGCGCTTGTCAGTAATGACGCCCCTGCCGTGCTGAATACGCGTTCAGATAAAACGCTGGCCGCCGGGCAGGAAAGCACCTCCAAGGCATAACATGCTAACTCTGGCCACGTGGACAATTTCGAAACCCAGTAGTTGAATGGGGCCGAACCATCCGTCAGGATGTGGAGAGTGTGCAGACATACTGTTCAACCATGTTAGTGAAATGCTGCCTCCTGCTAACACGTTCCGTATCAGGTGTCGGTGCAGATAGCTGTGGCGTGGAGACAAAACCTTTCCACATTTCTGCCATGCTAACCCTGCCCTCAGATGAGCTGGCCGTGACACAGCTGCGTTGGCGACCTCTTGCCACTCCTCTGCCTTCACCTTCCACCTGTTCCCCTGTGACATGTGGGAATGCTCTCAAGAGCGCCTCTATCAGCGTGCGCTTGTACTCGCGCATCTTACGGTCGCGCTCCAGTTCAGGAATTAAAGTGGGCACATTGTCTTTATACCGGGGATCCAGCAGGGTGGCCACCCAGTAGTCTGCACACGTTAAAGCGTGGGCAACTCTGCTGTCGTTGCGCAGGCATTGGAGCATATATTCGCTCATGTGGGCCAGGCTACCCATGGGTAAGGACAAGCTGTCCTCTGTGGGAGGCGTATCGTCATCGTCCACCGTATCCCCCAGCCACGCACCAGTGATGGGCCTGGGCTGCCACCCCGCTGTGAACTTGCGTCATCCTCGTCCCCCTCCACCTCCTCCTCCTCATCCTCCTCGTCCTCCAGTACAGTGCCTTGGCTGGCGACTTGTGAACCTGTCCTCTGCTGCTTAAACAAACCTCCCTCTGAGCCACTTCGAACAGACTGGCCCGAAAGTGTTAGAAACGAGCCCTCATCCTCCTCCTCCTCCTCCACCTGGGCCACCTCCTCTAACATCATTGCCTAAGTGTTTTCTCAAGGAGACATAGAAGTGGTATTGTAACGCTGATAACAGTGTCATCGCCACTGGCCATGTTGGTGGAGTACTCGAAACAGCGCAGCAGGGCACACAGGTCTCGCATGGAGGCCCAATCATTGGTGGTGAAGTGGTGCTGTTCGGCAGTACGACTGACGCGAGCGTGCTGCAGCTGAAACTCCACTATGGCCTGCTGCTGCTGCACAGTCTCTCCAGCATGTGCAAGGTGGAGTTCCACCGGGTGGGCACGTCGCATATGAGGCGGTGAGCGGGAAGGCCGAAGTTCCGCTGTAGCGCAGACAGGCGAGCAGCGGCAGGATGTGAGCGGCGGAGCGCGCACAGACGGCCCGCACTTTATGCAGCAGCTCTGACATGTTGGGGTAGTGGTGAATGAACCTCTGCACCACCAAGTTCAGCACATGCGCCAGGCAAGGGATGTGCGTCAAACCGGCTAGTCCCAGAGCTGCCACGAGATTTCGCCCATTATCGCATACCACCAGGCCTGGCTTGAGGCCCACCGGCAGAAACCACTCGTCGGTCTGTTGTTCAATACCCCGCCACAACTCCTTTGCGCTGTGGGGCCTGTCCCCCAAACATATGAGTTTCAGAATGGCCTGCTGACGTTTACCCGGGCTGTGCTGAAGTTGGTGGTGAAGGTGTGTGGCTGACCGGATGAGCTGGTGGAAGCAGTGGAGGAGGAAGCCGAGTAGGAGGAGGAGGCTACAGGAGGCAGAGAATGATGCCCTGCGATCCTAGGGGCGGAAGGGCGTGCGCCAAGGAACTGTCCGCCGGGGCCCAGCCGCCACTACATTCATCCAGTGTGCAGTTAGTGAGATATAGCGTCCCTGGCCGTGCTTACTGGTCCACGTATCTGTGGTTAGGTGGACCTTGCCACAAATGGCGTTGCGCAGTGCACACTTGATTTTATCGGACACTTGCATGTGCAGGAAGGCACGGCTGTCTTGGAGAAGTAGTGGCGGCTGGGAACCACATACTGCGGGACAGCCATGGCCATCAGCTGTTTGAAGCTGTCTGTGTCCACCAGCCGGAATGACAGCATTTCAAAGGCCAGCAGTTTAGAAATGCTGGCGTTCAGGCCAAGAGGCTCGAGGGTGACTCGGGGAATTTGCGCTTCCTCTCTAAGGTTTGAGATATTGAGAGCTGAACGCTGCTGTGTGATATAGTGGAGGCGCTAGTTGACGGTGGCGGTGGTGGTGGTGTCGGTGGCACATCCTCTGTTTGCTGCTCGGCAGGTGGCAACATTCCTCTCGAGGCGGAAGCCGAGGCAGCAGCGGTAGAGGAGCAGGGGAGCCTCAGCGAGTGCCTGGTTTTTAAGGTGTGTACCCCACTGCAGTTCATGCTTTGCATGTAGATGCCTGGTCATGCAGGTTGTGCTGAGGTTCAGAACGTTAATGCCTCGCCTCAGGCTCTGATGGCAGAGCGTGCAAGTCACTCGGGTCTTGTCGGTAGGACATTGTTTAAAGAAGTGCCATGCCAGGGAACTCTTTGAAGCTGCCTTTGTGGGGCTGGGTCCCTGTTGGCGATGTCCAGTAGCAGGCGAACTCTGGGCGGCGGCTCGTCTGCTTTGGCCCCCTGCTCCCTCTTTGGCTTCGCTGTTGTCTCGGTCTCACCACTACCTCTTCCTCTGAACTGTGAAAGTCATCGCCACGACCTTCAGTCCATGTGGGGTCTAAGACCTCATCGTCCTCTGCATCGTCTTCCACCCAGTCTCCTCCCTGACCTCCTCCTGTTCAGTCTGCACACTGCAAAAGACGCGGCAGTGGGCACCTGTGTTTCGTCATCATCAGAGAGTCGGTGACTCTGCTGTGAGTGGTATTCCCATGTCCTCTTCATCTGGAGACATAAGTGGTTGTGCGTCAGTGCATGGTATGTCTTCCTCCACTGGGAAGGAGCTAGGTGGACGCCCCTGGGAAACCCTGGAAGCAGAGTCTTCAAACAGAAGAAGAGACTGCTGCATAACTTGTGGCTCAGACCGTTTCCCTGATATGCTTGGGGGTGATGTGACAGACTGATGGGCTTGGTTTTCAGGTGCCACCTGTGCGCTTTCCGCAGAAGACTGGGTGGAAGACCATGTGGTGAACGTGCTGGAAGCACTGTCGGCCACCCAATCGATTAATGCCTGTACCTGCTCAGGCCTTACCATCCTAAGAGCGGCATTGGGCCCCACGAGATATTGCGGTACATTCTGCCGGCTAGTTGAGGAGTTCGTTCCCTACTGTGTGCGCCTGGGGCCGAGCGGCCACGTCCTCTACCAGCAACAGAGGCTCCACGGACACCACCACGACCGCGTCCTCGTCCCTTAATAGTATTTTTCTTCATTGTTGCGATTCAACTCGCACCACAATGAAATATATTATTTTTATAAGCAAAATCCCTCACTGGAATACTTTCAGTCTTTTGACTGTATGGATTACAGATGGAATGACTGTTATATGTGAGTACCGCTTTCTTTGACAGATTCTAGTATGGGTACATATATGTTTTCCCAACCCCAGCACATTAGTTTGCTAATTCCAGATGTATGAAACGCATGAGCCTAACTGTATCTAGTATATTGAGCATCAGATAAACTAACTTGGCCTTTTTTAAATAAAAAAAATTCCCTCACTGGAATACTTTCAGTCTTTTGACTGTATGGATTACAGATGGAATGACTGTTATATGTGAGTACCGCTTTCTTTGACAGATTCTAGTATGGGTACATATATGTTTTCCCAACCCCAGCACATTAGTTTGCTAATTCCAGATGTATGAAGCATGAGGCCTAACTGTATCTAGTATATTGAGCGCCAGATAAACTAACTTGGCCTTTTTAAATAAAAAAATTCCCTCACTGGAATACTTTCAGTCTTTTGACTGTATGGATTACAGATGGAATGACTGTTATATGTGAGTACCGCTTTCTTTGACAGATTCTAGTATGGGTACATATATGTTTTCCCAACCCCAGCACATTAGTTTGCTAATTCCAGATGTATGAAACGCAGGCCTAACTGTATCTAGTATATTGAACGCCAGATAAACTAACTTGGCCTTTTTAAATAAAAAAAAATTCCCTCACTGGAATACTTTCAGTCTTTTGACTGTATGGATTACAGATGGAATGACTGTTATATGTGAGTACCGCTTTCTTTGACAGATTCTAGTATGGGTACATATATGTTTTCCCAACCCCAGCACATTAGTTTGCTAATTCCAGATGTATGAAACGCATGAGCCTAACTGTATCTAGTATATTGAGCGCCAGATAAACTAACTTGGCCTTTTTAAATAAAAAAATTCCCTCACTGGAATACTTTCAGTCTTTTGACTGTATGGATTACAGATGGAATGACTGTTATATGTGAGTACCGCTTTCTTTGACAGATTCTAGTATGGGTACATATATGTTTTCCCAACCCCAGCACATTAGTTTGCTAATTCCAGATGTATGAAAGCATGGGCCTAACTGTATCTAGTATATTGAGCGTCAGATAAACTAACTTGGCCTTTTTTAAATAAAAAAATTCCCTCACTGGAATACTTTCAGTCTTTTGACTGTATGGATTACAGATGGAATGACTTGTTATATGTGAGTACCGCTTTCTTTGACAGATTCTAGTATGGGTACATATATGTTTTCCCAACCCCAGCACATTAGTTTGCTAATTCCAGATGTATGAAAGCATGGGCCTAACTGTATCTAGTATATTGAGCGCCAGATAAACTAACTTGGCCTTTTTAAATAAAAAAATTCCCTCACTGGAATACTTTCAGTCTTTTGACTGTATGGATTACAGATGGAATGACTGTTATATGTGAGTACCGCTTTCTTTGACAGATTCTAGTATGGGTACATATATGTTTTCCCAACCCCAGCACATTAGTTTGCTAATTCCAGATGTATGAAACGCATGAGCCTAACTGTATCTAGTATATTGAGCATCAGATAAACTAACTTGGCCTTTTTTAAATAAAAAAATTCCCTCACTGGAATACTTTCAGTCTTTTGACTGTATGGATTACAGATGGAATGACTTGTTATATGTGAGTACCGCTTTCTTTGACAGATTCTAGTATGGGTACATATATGTTTTCCCAACCCCAGCACATTAGTTTGCTAATTCCAGATGTATGAAGCATGAGCCTAACTGTATCTAGTATATTGAGCGTCAGATAAACTAACTTGGCCTTTTTAAATAAAAAAATTCCCTCACTGGAATACTTTCAGTCTTTTGACTGTATGGATTACAGATGGAATGACTGTTATATGTGAGTACCGCTTTCTTTGACAGATTCTAGTATGGGTACATATATGTTTTCCCAACCCCAGCACATTAGTTTGCTAATTCCAGATGTATGAAACGCAGGCCTAACTGTATCTAGTATATTGAGCGCCAGATAAACTAACTTGGCCTTTTTAAATAAAAAAAATTCCCTCACTGGAATACTTTCAGTCTTTTGACTGTATGGATTACAGATGGAATGACTGTTATATGTGAGTACCGCTTTCTTTGACAGATTCTAGTATGGGTACATATATGTTTTCCCAACCCCAGCACATTAGTTTGCTAATTCCAGATGTATGAAACATGAGGCCTAACTGTATCTAGTATATTGAGCGCCAGATAAACTAACTTGGCCTTTTTAAATAAAAAAATTCCCTCACTGGAATACTTTCAGTCTTTTGACTGTATGGATTACAGATGGAATGACTGTTATATGTGAGTACCGCTTTCTTTGACAGATTCTAGTATGGGTACATATATGTTTTCCCAACCCCAGCACATTAGTTTGCTAATTCCAGATGTATGAAACGCAGAGCCTAACTGTATCTAGTATATTGAACGCCAGATAAACTAACTTGGCCTTTTTAAATAAAAAAATTCCCTCACTGGAATACTTTCAGTCTTTTGACTGTATGGATTACAGATGGAATGACTTGTTATATGTGAGTACCGCTTTCTTTGACAGATTCTAGTATGGGTACATATATGTTTTCCCAACCCCAGCACATTAGTTTGCTAATTCCAGATGTATGAAACGCATGAGCCTAACTGTATCTAGTATATTGAACGCCAGATAAACTAACTTGGCCTTTTTAAATAAAAAAATTCCCTCACTGGAATACTTTCAGTCTTTTGACTGTATGGATTACAGATGGAATGACTGTTATATGTGAGTACCGCTTTCTTTGACAGATTCTAGTATGGGTACATATATGTTTTCCCAACCCCAGCACATTAGTTTGCTAATTCCAGATGTATGAAACATAGGCCTAACTGTATCTAGTATATTGAGCGCCAGATAAACTAACTTGGCCTTTTTAAATAAAAAAATTCCCTCACTGGAATACTTTCAGTCTTTTGACTGTATGGATTACAGATGGAATGACTGTTATATGTGAGTACCGCTTTCTTTGACAGATTCTAGTATGGGTACATATATGTTTTCCCAACCCCAGCACATTAGTTTGCTAATTCCAGATGTATGAAACGCAGGCCTAACTGTATCTAGTATATTGAGCGTCAGATAAACTAACTTGGCCTTTTTTAAATAAAAAAAATTCCCTCACTGGAATACTTTCAGTCTTTTGACTGTATGGATTACAGATGGAATGACTGTTATATGTGAGTACCGCTTTCTTTGACAGATTCTAGTATGGGTACATATATGTTTTCCCAACCCCAGCACATTAGTTTGCTAATTCCAGATGTATGAAAGCATGGGCCTAACTGTATCTAGTATATTGAGCGCCAGATAAACTAACTTGGCCTTTTTAAATAAAAAAAAATTCCCTCACTGGAATACTTTCAGTCTTTTGACTGTATGGATTACAGATGGAATGACTGTTATATGTAAGTACCGCTTTCTTTGACAGATTCTAGTATGGGTACATATATGTTTTCCCAACCCCAGCACATTAGTTTGCTAATTCCAGATGTATGAAACGCAGGCCTAACTGTATCTAGTATATTGAGCGCCAGATAAACTAACTTGGCCTTTTTTAAATAAAAAAATTCCCTCACTGGAATACTTTCAGTCTTTTGACTGTATGGATTACAGATGGAATGACTGTTATATGTGAGTACCGCTTTCTTTGACAGATTCTAGTATGGGTACATATATGTTTTCCCAACCCCAGCACATTAGTTTGCTAATTCCAGATGTATGAAACGCATGAGCCTAACTGTATCTAGTATATTGAGCGCCAGATAAACTAACTTGGCCTTTTTAAATAAAAAAAATTCCCTCACTGGAATACTTTCAGTCTTTTGACTGTATGGATTACAGATGGAATGACTGTTATATGTGAGTACCGCTTTCTTTGACAGATTCTAGTATGGGTACATATATGTTTTCCCAACCCCAGCACATTAGTTTGCTAATTCCAGATGTATGAAACGCAGGCCTAACTGTATCTAGTATATTGAGCATCAGATAAACTAACTTGGCCTTTTTAAATAAAAAAATTCCCTCACTGGAATACTTTCAGTCTTTTGACTGTATGGATTACAGATGGAATGACTGTTATATGTAAGTACCGCTTTCTTTGACAGATTCTAGTATGGGTACATATATGTTTTCCCAACCCCAGCACATTAGTTTGCTAATTCCAGATGTATGAAACGCATGGCCTAACTGTATCTAGTATATTGAACGCCAGATAAACTAACTTGGCCTTTTTTAAATAAAAAAATTCCCTCACTGGAATACTTTCAGTCTTTTGACTGTATGGATTACAGATGGAATGACTGTTATATGTGAGTACCGCTTTCTTTGACAGATTCTAGTATGGGTACATATATGTTTTCCCAACCCTAGCACATTAGTTTGCTAATTCCAGATGTATGAAAGCATAGGCCTAACTGTATCTAGTATATTGAGCGCCAGATAAACTAACTTGGCCTTTTTAAATAAAAAAATTCCCTCACTGGAATACTTTCAGTCTTTTGACTGTATGGATTACAGATGGAATGACTGTTATATGTGAGTACCGCTTTCTTTGACAGATTCTAGTATGGGTACATATATGTTTTCCCAACCCCAGCACATTAGTTTGCTAATTCCAGATGTATGAAACGCATGAGCCTAACTGTATCTAGTATATTGAACGCCAGATAAACTAACTTGGCCTTTTTAAATAAAAAAATTCCCTCACTGGAATACTTTCAGTCTTTTGACTGTATGGATTACAGATGGAATGACTGTTATATGTGAGTACCGCTTTCTTTGACAGATTCTAGTATGGGTACATATATGTTTTCCCAACCCCAGCACATTAGTTTGCTAATTCCAGATGTATGAAAGCATGGGCCTAACTGTATCTAGTATATTGAGCGTCAGATAAACTAACTTGGCCTTTTTAAATAAAAAAATTCCCTCACTGGAATACTTTCAGTCTTTTGACTGTATGGATTACAGATGGAATGACTGTTATATGTGAGTACCGCTTTCTTTGACAGATTCTAGTATGGGTACATATATGTTTTCCCAACCCCAGCACATTAGTTTGCTAATTCCAGATGTATGAAACATGAGGCCTAACTGTATCTAGTATATTGAACGCCAGATAAACTAACTTGGCCTTTTTAAATAAAAAAATTCCCTCACTGGAATACTTTCAGTCTTTTGACTGTATGGATTACAGATGGAATGACTGTTATATGTGAGTACCGCTTTCTTTGACAGATTCTAGTATGGGTACATATATGTTTTCCCAACCCCAGCACATTAGTTTGCTAATTCCAGATGTATGAAACGCAGGCCTAACTGTATCTAGTATATTGAGCGCCAGATAAACTAACTTGGCCTTTTTAAATAAAAAAAATTCCCTCACTGGAATACTTTCAGTCTTTTGACTGTATGGATTACAGATGGAATGACTGTTATATGTGAGTACCGCTTTCTTTGACAGATTCTAGTATGGGTACATATATGTTTTCCCAACCCCAGCACATTAGTTTGCTAATTCCAGATGTATGAAAGCATAGGCCTAACTGTATCTAGTATATTGAGCGCCATATAAACTAACTTGGCCTTTTTAAATAAAAAAATTCCCTCACTGGAATACTTTCAGTCTTTTGACTGTATGGATTACAGATGGAATGACTGTTATATGTGAGTACCGCTTTCTTTGACAGATTCTAGTATGGGTACATATATGTTTTCCCAACCCCAGCACATTAGTTTGCTAATTCCAGATGTATGAAACGCAGGCCTAACTGTATCTAGTATATTGAGCGCCAGATAAACTAACTTGGCCTTTTTAAATAAAAAAAAATTCCCTCACTGGAATACTTTCATGGCTTTTCACTGTATGGATTACAGGTGGACTGGTATTAGTAGGGGTGACACAAGCACACCCAAGTCCCTGATGTAGGATTTCTATGGCACAGACCACTATTACAAGTGATTAATGGGCGTTGGGAGAGATTGTGCTGCAGCACTAGTCCCAAGATGGCCGCCGCCTATCAGCCCAGTAACATGTGCCACAAAATGGTCTGCACAACCTTTAAAAAAATAGCCTTGGACTGTGCTGCTAAATCGCTATTGGTCTGAATCCCAGGTGTAGATGTCTGACTTGTTTGGAGCTTTGGAATGCACACTGTGGCAGCTTCTGCTGCAGCACTACAAGTCGCAAAATGGCGGCCGGCGGTCAGCCTAGGTACATGTGGATGGAAAAATCACTCTGGCCACTCTAAAAATAGCCAATCCCTATCAAAAAAGCAGCTCAGCTGCAGTTGTTCAGATGAATCACAGGTGGAGGAGAGAAATTTGCTTCCAGTTATTCAATTATCCCTGCCTATTCTCGCCCTAGCATCAGCTGCGTCTATCCCTGTTCTATTCACATCGGGAGTGAGCACGTCCCGACGTGCGCACAAGCTTATAAAGAGGCTGAGTCACATGCTGCACTTGGCCAATCACAGCCTTGCCAATAGTAGGCATGGCTGCGATGGCATCTTAGGGCAAGTAGTATGATGCATGTTGATTGGCTGCTTTGCAGCCTTTCAAAATGCGCCAAAATACATGCCGAACGACGAACCCGAACTTTTACGAAAACGTTCGGGTTCGGGTCCGTGTCACGAACACCCCAAAATTCGGTACGGACCCGAACTATGCTCGAACTGTTCGCTCAACACTAGTTACTGATGAAAAAAAAATCTCGAATATTCAAAATGACGAATATATATCACTATATTCTAAATATTCGCAAATTCTCGAAGTGCCGATATTCGTGATTAATATTCGCGATTCGAATACTCGCGCCCAACACTACTGTAGTCCTTAAAAAAGTGTGTTTTGGATTTTTTTTTTTTAAAGTTTAAGAATTGCTTTTAATTCTAAGCCTTCTAACGTCCTAAAATAATAAAATGATATTTACACAATGGTGCCAACATAACGTAGACATATGGGAAATGTAAAGTAATAACTATTTTATGAGGTATCACTATCTGCCTTAAAAGCAGACAAATTCAAATTTAGAAAATTGCGAATTTGTCCACATTGTCTATACATTTTGGATGTTTTTTCAAAATATAGGTAAAACATATTGACTCAAATTTATCACTGACATAGAGTACAATGTGCCCGACAAAATTATCTGAGAATAACTTGGATAAGTAAAAGCATTCCAGAGTTATCACTATAAATGAGCGAATTTCTCAAAAAAAAAAAATTTAGTTCAATCCGAATATATTTGTGGCGAATTGAGATAAAGAAACAGCTATTTCCTGGCTGCAGAGAGCCTTTATAGTGGTGTAGAACTCTGTGCCTTACAGTAACACGCATAGGGAGTCTGCTATGGTAGTAAAACAATACTGTGAGTTAGTAGGACATGTAGATGACAGACGTCACTCTTAGAATCACTGCACACTTCACTTGTTTGGGCAGTTAGGGGGCCAAAACTGACCAAATAAATCAAGTGTAAACTCAGCTTTACAGGTCAATGTTAGCGCCAGGTATAAAGAACCGTGCAGAGGCCCAAGATCCGCAAAAGAGTGCACTTCTTTTACACCAATTCACTCATTCCACATAGATTTCTACATAACCTGTTTTATTAAACGCTTATATAAGTAAATCCCCTGACAGAGTGGAGTGGGTGTCAGCAGTAAGTTTGTGTTGATGTCACTGCTTATTTTGCCTTATCTCTGATCCGTCAGAACAATAACCCCCAAAGACAGATCCTGTCTGTGGAGCATCCGTCTTCACTCGGTCAGCATTTGGTCAGTAATCCATTAGTATTGCTAAAGCCAAAAAAACAGGAGTGGATCCAAAATCGAGATGACACGTGAATTAAATATTTGCATGTCTTCTGTGTTTTGTACTCACTACTGCTTTTGGCTACCAAATCATAAGCCAATTCTGATGCAAAATAGGGACCATGCCATGCAGGCCTTACAGCTGTTACATAGACAGGATCCGTTGTGCATCTCATTTTTCCTTCCTTCTGACAGATCAGAAGAAGGATCTAATAAATGATGATGTCAGCCAGGCCAATAGGCAAAAAAGTGGCCCAGTCATGAAGTGGGGAGGGTGGGAATAGCAAGAGAAGTCCGCAGAATGGCCCTATGACATAGTGGTTAGGTGGAAGCAGCATGAGGAGACCACAGAGTTTCCCAGTGACAAAGACTGGAGGTGTCAGCTGAATTAGGAGGAGGCCACAGAGTGGCACAATGACAGTGTGGAGGTGGCAGAAGCATCAGGAGGCCACCAGAGTGGCACAATGACAGAGTATGGAGGTGGCAGCAGCATCAAGAGGAGGACACATAGTGGTACAATGACAGAGTGTGGAGGTGGTGGCGGCAGCAGCATCAGGATGCCACAGAGTGGCACAATGACACAGTGTGGAGGTGGAAGCAGCAGCATCAGGAGGAGGCCACATAGTGGTACAATGACAGAGTATGGAGGTGGTAGCAGCAGCATCAAGAGGAGGCCACATAGTGGTTCAATGACACAGTGTGGAGGTGGAAGCAGCATGAGGAGACCACAGAGTTTCCCAGTGAAAAAGACTGAAGGTGTCAGCTGAATTAGGAGGAGGCCACAGAGTGGCACAATGACAGTGTGGAGGTGGCAGAAGCATCAGGAGGCCACCAGAGTGGCACAATTACAGAGTATGGAGGTGGCAGCAGCAGCATCAAGAGGAGGCCACATAGTGGTACAATGACACAGTGTGGAGGTGGAAGCAGCAGCATCAGGAGGAGGCAACAGGGTGGCACAATGATAGTGTGGAGGTGGCAGCAGCAGAATAAGGAGACCTGAGTGGTAAGGTGACAGCAGCATCAGGACACCACAGAGTGACCCATTGACATAATGGGGAGGTGGGTGGCAATACTAGTATCAGCTGAAGATGGTGGGTGAAAGAAGTAGCACTTGGAATCAGATGTGTGGCATCAGATAGGTGGCAGCATCAGAATAGTAGCTGAGGCAAGTAGCCAGAAGAAACCGGTCTCTTTTGTCAAAGTGTTAGTGTCGCACCACGGATGACCTAGTCTGATGCATCAGGCATTGGTGGGTGTAAATCCAGGCTAAACTACGCCTGATTCATCTTGACAAAGGTCAGTCTCTCCACATTTTGGGTGGACAGGCGAGTTCCTCTTCGGGTAAGTATGGCCCCCGCCACACTAAACACCCCCTCTGCTGCCACACTACTGGCTGGGTAGGACAGCTTTTCCAGGGCAAACTCTGCCAGTTGCAGCAACAAATCCAGTTTAGCTGCCCAGTAGTCCACCGGATCTTCAATGTGGGGTGGCAGGGTGTTGTTCAAGTATGTCACAAGCTGCTGGTTCAGGTCCTGCTCCAGGTCTAGTAGTGAGTAGTGAGTGGTGAGTAGTTTCTTCACTAGGCGGGTGAAGAAAGCTGCTCATCAGCGACTCTGGACTTAAGTTGCTGCTGATGGAGGTGAAACTGCTCCTACCCCCTCCCCAACCTGCCACAGCAGCCAAAGCAGAGGAATGTGAGCACAGAGGGCCCCCGGTCAGACCTGCAAGAGGATGGACAATGGCGCAGATAGGCAGAGGCCAACTGACTACATAGGATGTCTCTGTAGTAGTTCAGTTTTTCCTCCCTCTCAGCAGGTGTAAAAAGCTCCCATTTTGGACCAGTAGTGAGGGTTCAACAAGGTGGAGATCCAGAAGTGATCCCTCTGCCAAATGTTGACAATTCAGCTCTCAAGCAAGTGAGCATGCATTTAGCGATTTTTGCAAGTGACTTGGAGGGACTCTCTGCCTCCATCTCCACCTCATACTGCTACAGTGTGTTTGGGTCCTCTGCCTCGTCTTCCTCATCACTGTGTAGCTGATCTTGGCTGCTCCTGCTCCTACACTCCTGTCACCTGTGTAGAATAACCACCCATTTCGCTACACATTGCTTGTTCTCCAATGTTCTCCTCCTTCTCAGGTCAGCCCCCAAAGGGTTCATGTGACCATGAGATCTAGACGCCGCGTATCCAGTCTCCTGGCCAGCCAGATTTACCAGCATCTGTTCCAGGACATGAAGCAGTGGAATGACGTTGTTTATCCCGTAGTCCTGGCGACTGACAAATAATGTGGCCTCCTTAAAGGGCCTGAGTAAATGGCAGGTGTCACATATGAGCTGCCACTGGCTGAAAATTGAAGTTACAGAGGGGAGTACTCCTGTCCGCTTGGATCATCAAGAAATCGTTTATGGCTTTTCTCTGTTCATATAGTCAGTCCAACATATGGAGGGTGAAATTCCAAAGGGTGTGGAGGCTGAGGCTGGCAGAGGGTGGTGGAGGATGAGGAGGCAGAGGCGGACATTGTTGCAGGACCAATGGCGTAAGAACGTGGAGGTGAAAGCGACGTCACCTGGCCAAGTTGCTAGTTTGGCTGTGAAGAAAACACATTTACTCAGTGGACCATACAGGACATATATTGTCCTTGACCGTAGTTACAACTTTCACCAGTGAATGGCTATTCAACGCAATTACTCAGTCCCTACAGAAGAAAGTCTATATTCACTAACCAATTTTCACTAACCGGCTAATAAGACGTATTCTTTTTCCTATTAATACACCCCAAAAAAATATATATAACAATCACAATTCATTGCAGAATGGGTAATAGGATGTACGTTCCTATCCTATTAATACACTCCGTAAATGACTGTAGTACAATGGAACTTCACCGCTGAACTGCAAATAATTTTTTTTTTGGCACTAATACACTCCAAAAAGGGCTGTAATTTTCCTAATTCACCACACAAGGGCTAATAAGTAGGGTTGGTCAAGCACCAAAGTGCTAGAGTAGAATACTTGGGTTGATCGGGTGCTCTACCGAGCACTCGAGTACAATGGAAGTCAATGGGAGAACCCGAGCATTAAACCAGGCACCCCCTGCTCAGAAGAGAGGAGGGTGTCTGGTTCACAGGAAAAGGTCAGAAATTTATGGAAAGGCCACTGAAATGGTTCGGGAACAGCATGGGGAGAATGTCTGGATGCATCTTGGACTCCCATGTTGCTGCTGGGAATGATGTTGTCTGAGTAATACGCCACTTTTACAGACTGACAATAATACGCACAAAACCGAAGATAAAATAGCTTTTAGAGGAAAAATTGTTAGGAAACATTCTCTCCTGTATATTTACTTGTATATAAAGTGCAAGTACTACCAAAAATTACAAGAGGCACTCCTATACAACCTTTTTATCACATAAAGGAGGGCCTCATTCACATTGTGGTACAATTGTTCAGGTAGTGAGACTCCTACACTCATAAAGCCTATGCAGTAAGTGAAAGGGCTGCCAAAAATGACAAGGAACCGGCAGTCCAAAACACCCATTGTTACACATAAAGGAGAGCATCACACACACCCTTGAAATTATGATTGGTGGCCTGCTGGTGACCCTGTAAAACTTTAGGGCGAGGGCCTGCTGCTGAACTCACCATCTAAAACATTTTGGGTGAGTGCCTGCTGCTGATCTGACCATCTAAAACATTAGGGGTGAAGGCTTGCTGCTGAGCTGACCATCTAAAACATTATGGGTGAAGGCCTGCTGCCGAGCTGACAATCTAAAACATTATGGGCGATGGCCTGCTTCAGAGCCGCCCATCTAAAAAATTAGGGGTGAGGGTCTGCTGCTGAACTGACCCTCAAAAACATTAGGGATGAGGGCCTGCCGAGCTGATCATCTAAAACATAAGGGGTGAGGGCCTGCTGCAGAGCTGACCATCTGAAACATTAGGGGCAAGTGCCTGCTGCTGATCTGACCATCTAAAACATTAGAGATGAGGGCCTGCTGGTGACCCTCAAAAACATTACGGACGAGGGCCTTCTGGTGATCCTCAAAAACATTATGAGTGGGGGCCCGCTGCTTGCTGACCCTCTAAAACATTTGGAGCGAGTGCAGCCTAATAAGCATGTTGATATGATGGAGGAGGACGACGATAAAAGGGAGATTGAACTATATACCCTTTTTGGTGGTGGAAGGGGTGCATGGGAATACAGTGTATTCAATACACCATAACAGCCACATTTAGAGTGCCTTTATATTCCACCACTTTCCTCTGGTGGAGTAGAGAAGTCAGGGGCAATCCAGGCCTTGTTTATTTTTATAAGAGTCTACGGGTCAGCATTTTCAGTTGACAGGCGGATGTGCTTATCAGTTATTATGCCCCCAGCAGCACTACATACACGGTCTGACAAAAACGCTGCCAGCAGGGCAGGCCAGCACCTCCATGGCGTAGAGGTGCCAAAGGGATCACCGTGGGCGCTGACACGGTCTGCTACATACTCCTTCAACATTTTCCTAAATTTTCCCTGCTTGTGACACTAGGCCGCACATCAGGTTAAGGGTGCTGGCGGGGTGTCATGAAACTGTCCCAGTCCTTGGAGAGTGTTGGCCTGCCTCTGTTGGAACTGCTGTGTGTTCCCCTTGTCTCCCCTCCTCGGTTGCCCAAGGAACTACGTACTCTTCAGCCACCGTTGTCAGCTGGAAATTTTTGGAGCAATTTTTCCACAAGGACATTCTGGTATTGCACAAGTTTGCTCGTCCATAAAGTCAGCCATGTGTGCCAGAGCCCCAACAGACATGACTTAGCTGTCCTCATAAGGAGGATGACTCTCCAATTTCCTCATCCTCTTCCTCCTCTTCTACCCATCCATGCTGAACAGATGGAATAAAACTTCCATGGGTACTACCCTCTGTAGCACCCTCGATAGCAGAGGCAACCGTCTCCTGCTCGTCCTCCTCATCATCATCCAATTTGCGCTAAGAAGACAAACTGAAAGTGGTCTGGCTATTACCCATTGTACTCTCTTCCCCCATTTCCACCTCTTCCACATGCAAAGCGTCCGCCTTAATTGTGAGCAGTGAGCGTTTGAGTAGACAGAGAAGTAGGATGGTTACGCTGATAATAGCGTTATCGCCACTCACTATCTGTGTTGATTCCTCAAGGTTGCGTAAAACCTCACAGAGGTCAGACATCAATAGCCACTCATCACTTGTGAAAAGCAGAAGCAGCTGGTATTCAACTACTGCCCTCTGCTACTCACAAAGCCTGGCCAACATATGGAACTTCGAGATCCAGCATGTGCTCACATCGCATAACAGTCGGTGAGCTGGCAATTGCAAGCGCTGCTGCAGCATTGCCAGACCGGTGGAAGCTTTCGATGACTTGCAGAAATGGGCACACACGTGGTGCACCTTCACCAGTAGCTCATGCAAATTGGGGTAGGTTTTGAGAAACCGCTGAACCACTAGGTTAAACACGTGGGCTACGCATGGTATGCCGATCTCCAAAGCCTCACACCAAGTTATGGCCATTATCAGACACAACCATGCCTTGTTGTAGGTTGAGTGGCGAGAGCCACAGATCAATCTTGTCCCTTATCCCGTGCCATAGCTCTGCGGAGGTGTGCTGTTTGTCACCTAAGCAGATCAGTTTAAGCATGGCCTGTTGACACTTCCCCACTGCAGTGCTACCCTGCTTCCAGCTACTGACTGATGGCTTACTGGTGTTGCAAGATGATAATTCAGAGGTGGAAGTGGAGGCGGAGGAGGCGGAGGAGGAGAAGAGGGGTTGCAGCCATCAATGTAGGTGGCGGCGTAAACCCTGATGGAAGTAGGGCCCACAATCCTTGGCGTTGGTGGCACCTGTGCCATCCCAGGGTACGACTTGCTCCCAGCCTCCACAACATTAACCCAGTGCGCTGTCAGGGAAATACAGCGTCCTGGCCAAAATCACTTGTCCATGTGTCAGTTGCAGTTATTGGGAAGTGGACCTTCCTAATAACTGCTTTGGTCAGAGACACGGGTGATGTTAGGGGACACATGCTGGTGTATAAAGTAAAGGATCGAGCACTCAAACTCCAGGATGTGTGTCTAAGATTGATAGGCAGTGCTATCAAACCTTATGCCAGCATAATAGTTAATAAAACAAACATTAAAAATGCACATAAAAGGTAATAAAATATTCGAACAGGTCGGTAAGGACCAGTACACACGTATCCTCCGGCGTTTTATGGGCTAATGTAGGCACTACAATGCCCTCATCCTATATATAGTTCACACTCCAATATGGCTTACAATGTCTCCATAAAAATAATTTGTTAGATTGTGATGTGACAGGAAATCAAGCAGTATATGCACTCCGGTATTCTCTCCAATAAATTGCTTACATATGCATAGTTCAATCCCTTAGCCGTACTAGGAGTACAGTATATTGCAATTATTTCAGACAGAATGGATGTACACTTATCTTTCTTGTGTTTCCTTTAAACATCCAGAGGACTTAATGGCTTCTCCACACCACTCCTACACGGCCGCTGCAGGTGAGTAGTGTGCTGCTCTGTTTGGTATGTGATGATAAGTCTCCCGAGTCCCGATCAGCTGACCAGATGACGTAATCTTTATGGGAACTTCAAATTGTATCAAACTAACAGCGCTGTAGTTTCTCTCCAAGTCTCTTTATCCAAACAGCTGATGCATCAGTAAAGGGTATGGGTCCACTTGCCAGGATTGAGCGTCAAGCGCGTTTTGGGGTCCTTCTCCAACCCCTTCCTCAGTGACCAAACCCGGCAGTGGATCGCACCCTATTTATACCCTCATTAGTCCATAGTAAAGTCCAGAATGGATTCCAACAAACTGAATCAAGTGTTTCCATCTTTCACACATTAATAAGTAGTTGCATAAAAATTCTAGTAGTCATAATAATCATCATAAAACCTTCCATTCAACATTTTCCGCCATAAATACACGTATTCAATCCAAAATGTGCCAAAAATATATAAACTAACGCACATGCGTTTTCTATGCATTTTTTTGCTATTCATGAGTTGTTCCAAAAGACACTGCTGAAATAACGTTTTATTGATTAGGCGAGTTAATTAGGATTTGGGAGCACCTGCATCCACCTTTCTCATTGCCTGTGAGCCAACCCATTCTCTTGTTTCTAAACATGCTGGTGTAAGGCTGGGACTGCACACCGTGAAAAATATTGGCGGCTGGGGACAGAGTAACGCGGGATGGTTGCCGAAATCAGTCTGCGGAAAGCCTCAGTGTCCACAAGCCTAAATGGCAACATTTCCAGGGCCAGCAATTTTGAAAGGTGCACATTTAGTGCTTTGGTCTGTGGGTGGGTGGCTGGGTATTTGCGCTTTCGTTCAAAGGCCTGGGGTATAGATATCTGTACACTGCGGTGGGACACAGAAGTGGATGTGCTTGCTGATGGTGCTTGTGATGGTCCAGGTGCATGGCGGGAGGCATCCAGGCCTGCGTCCTGGACAGGGGATTGGCTAGCACATAACACAGGGGAAGAGGAGGCAGTAGTGTGACCCGCAGACACTGATTGTGGACCCAGGCGTTCGGCCCACCTATTAGGGTGCTTGAATGCCATTTGGCGGATCATGCTGGTGGTTGGTGAGGTTCTTAGTGTTCATACCCCTGCTCATTTAGGTACAGTACAGGTTTCAAATGACAATTCTTTTATCGTTCGCACAATACTCAAAAAGCACCAGACTGCGGAACACCTACCCCTTGGCAAGGGAGATTTCCGCAAGGGGTTCTCCTGGTAACAGTTGCAGGCCTTTTGGTGTGACCTGCCGTCTTCCTTTTGCCAACCCACTGCCTCTTCCAGCCTGTTGCAGTGCTGCAGATCCCTCCCCCTCTGTACTGCTGTCCTCGCTTGGCTTGCCACCTTCCCAGGTTGGGTCAGTGACTTCATCGTCCACCACCTCCTCTTCCACTTCCACACTCTGGTCAACCTCAGTTATTGACAACTGTGTCTCATCCTCATCATGAACCTCTTGAGACACTAATTGCGGTTGACTTATTGGCAACTGTGTTTCATCATCATCATCCACCTCGTGAAACATTACTGTTCCCGACCATCATCTTCTTCTGACTGTGGATGCTTAAGATTTTGGGAATCAGGGCACAAGATCTCCTCAGGTCCCTCTTCAAGGCTTAATAAGCCCGTTTTCTTCTTCCCCACTAATACACTTCAAAACGAAGTGCAGCATGTGACCCAGCCTCTAAGCTGGAGTCACGCTCGCGCCGCACGTCACTCTGCTCTGATTAGTGTAGGGATAGGATGCAGCTGCTGTTAGGGCGAGATTAGGCAGGGATTAACTCAGCAAAAACACTTAATGAAGTGATCGATCTACAGCTGTGAATCATTCAACTTCTGCTAGTTAATTGCTCACTGTTTTCAGGCTGCCCATTAATCCATCACTAGTAGGGTTTTTTCTTCTATATCCTATATCAGGGGCTTGGCTGTTCTTATTGTCACCCCTAGAAACTCAGGATAGAATTTTCTATATTTTATTGAGAAGTGAAATTCAATTAAAAAATAGCAATCCCTAAATCGGGTGTTCCAGCTGTGGCTAGCCAAGTATAATACTGTCTTGCAAAGAATATATATTTTTTCTGGGGTGAAATTCAATTACCAAAAATAGCAATACCGTAAATCTGGTGTTCCAGCTGTGACTGGACAAGTTTCAAAGTGTCCGTCAAAGGATATATTATATTCTGGGGTGAAATTCAGAGGCAAAAATAGAAATTCAGTAAATCTGGTGTTCCAGCTGTGGCTAGCCAAGTGTAATACTGTTTGCCAAAGAATATATTTTTTCTGGGGTGAAATTCAATTACCAAAAATAGCAATACCGTAAATCTGGTGTTCCAGCTGTGACTGGACAAGTTTCAAAGCGTCCGTCAAAGGATATATTATTTTCTGGGGTGAAATTCAGAGGCAAAAATAGAAATTCAGTAAATCTGGTGTTCCAGCTGTGGCTAGCCAAGTGTAATACTGTCTGGCAAAGAATATTTTTTTTTTCTGGGGTGAAATTCAATTGCCAAAATAGCAATACTGTAAATATGGTGTTCCAGCTGTGACTGGACAAGTTTCAAAGCGTCCGTCAAAGGATATATTATTTTCTGGGGTGAAATTCAGAGGCAAAAATAGAAATTCAGTAAATCTGGTGTTCCAGCTGTGGCTAGCCAAGTGTAATACTGTCTGGCAAAGAATATTTTTTTTTCTGGGGTGAAATTCAATTGCCAAAATAGCAATACTGTAAATATGGTGTTCCAGCTGTGACTGGACTAGTTTCAGAGTGTCCGTCAAAGGATAAATTATTTTCTGGGGTGAAATTCAGTTGCAAAAATAGAAATTCAGTAAATCTGGTGTTCTAGCTGTGGCTGGACAAGTAGTTTAATAGTATCCGTCAAAGGATATATTTTGTTCTGGGTTGAAATTCAATTACCAAAATAGCAATACCGTAAATCTGGTGTTCCACCTGTGACTGGACAAGTTTCATAGTGTCCGTCAAAGGATATATTTTGTTCTGGGGTGAAATTCAATTGCCAAAATAGCAATACTGTAAATCTGGTGTTCCAGCTGTGACTGGACAAGTTTCATAGTGTCCGTCTAAGGATATATTATTTTCTGGGGTGAAATTCAGTTGCAAAAATAGAAATACAGTAAATCTGGTGTTCTAGCTGTGGCTGGACAAGTAGTTTAATAGTATCCGTCAAAGGATATATTTTGTTCTGCGGTGAAATTCAATTGCCAAAATAGCAATACCCAAAATCTGGTGTTCCAGCTATTGCAGGCAAAGTGTAAATCTGTCCGTAAAGGGTATATTACACTCAGCGTGCATCCCCAAGTGTATTTCTTTCCGTAAAGGGTATAGTACACAAAGTGTTAAATTACAATTGCTGAAATCATAATCCTTTAAATTTGCACGCACTATTGTGCATCTCATAGTGTATTTCTGTCCGTAAAAGGGTATATTACACTCAAGGTGTAAATAAAAGTGTATTTCTTTCATTTAAAGGGTATATTAGAGTAAGTGTTAAAATACAGCATAATCCTCTACATTTGCACACACTGTTTTGCATCTCTAATTATATTTCTTTCCATTAAAGGGTATATTACACAAAGTGTTAAAATACAAGTGCTGAAAGCATAATCCTATATATTTTTTCACACGCTACTGTGCATCTCCAAGTGCAAATCTGTCTGTAAAATGATACAGTACCTTTCATCCAGGGCCTAGATACTAGGCCTACAATTGATATTCCCTAAATCAGTGGTTACTGCTGTGCCTGGATTTGTGTAATACGGTACATAAATAGATAGCCAGATAGTGTTAGGTGCCTGTAAAAAAAGGCCTGAATTTCAATTCAATACATTGGGCCAAATAATTTTTTCTTATTGTGGTGAACGGTAACAATGAGGAAAACATTTAGTAAGGGCCCATAACTGGTGCATGGCTGGGGGAAACGGAGGACAATGACGATACGCCTCCCACAGAGGACAGCTTGTCCCTACCTCTGGGCAGCCTGGCACACATGAGCGACTACATGCTGCAGTGCCTGCGCAACGACAGCAGAATTGCCCACATTTTAACCTGTGCGGACTACTGGGTTACCACCCTGCTGGATCACCGTTACAAAGACAATGTGCCCACCTTACTTCCTGCACAAGAGCATGATAGGAAGATACGCGAGTACAAGCGCACGTTAGTAGACGCGCTACTGAGAGCATTCCCAAATGTCACAGGGGAACAACTGGAAGCCCAAGATGAAGGCAAAGGAGGAGCGAGAGGTCGCCAACGCAGCTGTGTCACGGTTAGCTCCTCTGCGGGCAGGGTTTGCATGGCAGAGATGTGGAAAAGTTTTGTCACCATGTCACAGCTAACTGCACCACCACCTGATACGGAACGTGTTAGCAGGAGGCAGCATTTGACTAACATGTTGGAACAGTACGTGTGCACACCCCTTCACGTATTGACTGATGGTTCGGTCCCATTTAACTTCTGGGTCTCCAAATTGTCCACGTGGCCAGAGCTAGCCTTTTATGCCTTGGAGGTGCTGGCCTGCCCGGCGGCCAGCGTTTTGTCTGAACGTGTATTAAGCACAGCAGTGGGCGTCATTACAGACAAACGCAGCCGCCTGTCCATAGTCAATGTAGACTAGCTGACGTTCATAAAAATGAACCAGGCATGGATCCCACAGGACCTGTCCATCCCTTGTGCAGATTAGACAATTATAACTACCTCCCCTTACCATATATTCTTGTACTCCAGGGCACTTCTTTATTGAATCCTCTTTTTAATTTTACCATTATATTGCGGGGCAACCCAAAGTTGAATGAACCTCTCCTCCGTCTGGGTGCCAGGGCCTAAATATCGTAAAGTGGCCTGTTCCAATGGTGGGTGACAAGAAGCCTGATTCTCTGCTATGCGACCTCTCTCCTATGTCTTGGTGCCGGGCCTAAATATCTGAAAGTGGCCTGTTCCATTTGTGGGTGACATGAAGCCTGATTCTCTGCTATGCAACCTCTCTCCTCTGTCTTGGTGCCGGGGCCTTAATATCTGAAATTGGCCTGTTCCATTGGTGGGTGACATGAAGCCTGATTCTCTGCTATGCGACCTCTCTCCTCTGTCTTGGTGCCGGGGCCTAAATATCTGAAAGTGGCCTGTTCCAGTGGTGGGTGATATGAAGCCTGATTCTCTGCTATGCAACCTATCTCCTCGGTCTGGGTGCTGGGGCCTAAACAAGTAAAAGTGGCCTTCTCCATTGGTGGGTGACATGAAACCTGATTCTCTGCTATGGGACCTCTCTCCTTTTCTGGGTGCTGGGGCCTAAATAACTGAAAGTGTCCTTTTCGGTTGGTGGGTGACATGAAGCCTGATTCTCTGCTATGGGACCTCTCTCTCTGTCTGGGTGCTGGGGACTGAATAAGTAAAAGTGGCCTTTCCATTGGTGGGTGACATGAAGCCTGATTCCCTGCTATGGGACCTCTCTCCTCTGTCTGGGTGCTGGGGCCTAAACAAGTAAAAGTGGCCTTCTCTATTGGTTGGTGACATGAAGCCTGATTCTCTGCTATGGGCCCTCTCTCCAATTGATGTTGGTTAATATTTATTTATTTTATTTTATTTTAATTCATTTCCCTATCCACATTTGTTTGCAGGGATTTACCTACATTTTGCTGCCTTTGCAGCCCTATATGTAGCATCCCCAAGTCAGAGGAGTATGAGGGACCGACCTGGGGAATGCCAGTGATGGAGAGGCTGGCACGTGGATCCTCTGGGGCACTCTCTGGGTTCTTGAGGGACACAGCCAGGTGTAGTGTGAGGTGCCCTTGGTGTTTGTAGATTAACGTGCCGGTGGCTGGGTGTCCCTGATGTCCGTGACGCCAGTGCCGGTAACGGTGGCACACCGATTTGATAGGAGGAATAATTGAGGTGCAGGCTTGGAACTTCACTTTACTGAACAGTAATAAACAGCATACACTTTCGACAGTTCCTCAGAAGACGATTGGTTTCAGCAAGCTTTAAGTTACAGTACATTAATGGCAGGCTTACATTTAGCAAGGTGATCACAGAGGGTTAAAAGCAGGACTTGCAGTACAGGCGGCTTGCACACATTCCCTGACTGATCCTGACTAGGAATATATTCTTCTCCAAGGCCCCAATGCCCTCTCTCAGCTTATATCCTTGGGATAACAATTACTGAGTACCTCCTCTGGTATTTGTAGTACCTCTTACTTTCTGGAATTCTTGGCTCTGCCTTCCCTCAGCTTACGCAGGCTGGTGACCAGTGATGCTCCTGCAGGGATCCTTATCCTGTTTGCAGCTTGACTAAGGAGGCAACACTTCTCCACTAGTCCTAGGGTCTGGACTGCTCCTCCCAGGAATGACTCTTCCTAGGCTGGACCCTCTCAGGCTATAGGGCCTGGGCAGACTTCAACAGGCTCAGGGCCTGAACACTGAACACCTTCACAGGCTCATGGCCTGGACTGGACTGCCTTCATCAGGCTCAAGGCCTGAACTTCGCCTTCACAGGCTCATGGCCTGGACTCAACTGCCTTTCCCTGACTGAGCCTGAATATATAACCTAGGGATCCCTAGCTCCCTCTACTGACCTAGAGCAGGAATGACATCCCTAGCAGGCCTGTACATAGCAATACATTCACAGTAACAGGGTGATAGGATATATATATAGGCATTACATTACATAACATTTACTGAAAATGACATTGACTAATCTCCCCACAAATGAGGGGAACGTACGCACTCTAGTGACCCTTCTGTAGTGTCGGGCATCACAACTCCCGTACACTACATATAGCCCTTTCCTGGGCTATTTTACAGCCTTTTAGTGCCCAAAACTTCGGGTCCCCATCGAACCCGAAACTCCAGGTGTTCGCTCAACTCTAGTCACTAATACATGGCAAAAGGGCTTTAATTTTCTCACTTCACCACACAACGGCTAATAAGCCCTTTTTCTCCCCCTTCCCCTAATACATGACAAAAAAGGCTTTAGAACGTATAACTGCGGCCTTGGGTAGATCCAGGGGCAACCACCAAAACTGCATGCCAGCCCTCTGGCATGGCAAAATACCTGAAGGAACAAACAGGCGCTCCAGCTCCTATAGAGGCCAAGATGGCGACGGCAGCGTGCCGATCTCAGGAAGCAGCTACTGAGGGTATCTCGGAGGCAGATAGTGAGGGAGAGGAAATTACCGAGACCCGTAGCCTCTCTGTCTCACGCCGCTTTATTAAACAGGCACTTGAAGAAGCCTTGGGGCCAATTAAACAAAAGTTGACGTTGGTGGCCCAAGAGATACAGCATATAGGGCACCGGGTCGACACCTTGGAAGGTGTGCAGGCATCCGCTATTGAGCACAGTAAAGCGGTCTCCCAGTCTCTGTGCCAATCTCACATTAGCTCTCTATAGACATCTCTTGAAGATCAAGAAAACCGCAGCAGGAGAAATAATCTCCTATTTAAGGGACTCCTGAAACAGTGGCTGCAGATGATATTCCTGCAGCGGTTATACGGATCGCTACCTCACTACTTGGCGAGGAGAAATACTCCACCATTATAATAAAAGGGCTCACAGAGCACTTCGTCAGCACTCCAAAGATTCTGAACCACCAAGAGACATTATATGTAGATTTTTTAACTTTCAAGACAAGGAGATGATTCTCAATCTCAATTTACCAGGACCTCCCTTCCCATACTTTACTGAAAAGGAGGCCCTTAAACCGCTCACAAACCTTCTCAGGTTGAAGAGGGTCCTGTATCGCTGAACTTTTCCATTTGGATTAGTCTTTACAATCTCTGGCTACAACGCTTTGGACATTCCAATTATGGTGATAGAGAACTGGGACAGAGTCTCAGATGTGGCCACCTTACCGGCCCTCCCCAATCTACAACATTGGGAACAAGCTACCACTCCTAAACAGCAACGTGTCAATAGGAAGATTGGCCTCTGAATGACACTTGAATACATGGATCCTAGGCTGTGGGTCTGATCAATGTTCCTACTCCTCTCATAGACCTTTCGGGGCATTGCCTGTTTCTTATACCTACTGTATTTATAGCACTTACTATTGTTTTACTCGTCATGCCCTTATGACAACTCCTCTTCCTCCTCTAACTTATTTTTCACCAGCTGACACTTCCTCCTTACCTGTCCCTCTCCATTACCAGAGCTCAACAATACATCTCTGTTATGTTAAGAGGCTTAGAGCACCTCCACTGATCTGCAGGTCTATAAAGTTGTTTACTTCTTTCTCCCCCCACTCCAAGAAGAAGGCCCTCAGAGGCTTTTACACCTCCTGTTCAATTGCACTATGTCCATCGCTTGGATTACCTATTGTTTTGTTCTTGTTTTTGGTAATGTTTTATTTGTTATCACGCATAGGTTGCTTGAGATGCTACCAGTGTGTCATTTCCTCAGGCCGCTAAGTGTGGTGCTCCTTCTCGAGGCGGATCCGACTCCTTCTCATCTCTGGTATGGTATAAGTATTTTTCCACCCTAGCTCTAAATTCTCCTAGTCCTCAGTATAACCAACCCTTATGACGGACTTAAGAATTGCCTCTTATAACGTCAAGGGTCTGAGGTCCCTTTCTAAGAAATCATAGATCTTCTCTCTATTGGAAAAATTAAAAAGCTCAATTATTTTGCTTCTGGAAACTCATTTTAAATGTGGCAAATATCCCAATCTCTCTTTCTATAGATTCCCACTTGGTATCATTGTGGCGTGGGAGAGGCTGCCTCCAGAGGAGTCAGTATTGGTTTTCGTATATTCAACTATAAGCATCATTTACAAGACCCTGAGGTCCGCTATATTTTTCTGAAGGGCCAAGTGGGACAAACTCTGTATGCATTTGTTAATGCCTACGCCCCAACACTGATCAAATTAGTTGGCTTCTATCCCTCACCTCACTAGTGAAAACCCATAGAGAAGGAATCCTTGTACTGGCCAGGGACTTTAATGTGGCCCTCAATCCCCTGATCAATACTTCCTCTAAAAGATCTTCTCACTCATCCAAAGCCCTTAAAGCAATTCATGTCAAACTTTTCAATCTGGGAATGCTTGATGTGTGGCGCTGCCTTACCCCTGATCTAATTGACTACTCTTTTACTCAGCAGCAAACAACTCATATAGTAGGATGGACTACATCTTTGTGTCAAGGGAGTATCTGCAGTTCTGCTCCTCCTCCTGGATTGGTGACATGACGCCTCTGACCACTCCCCTGTCTTTTGCGACATTCGTCCACTCCCTGGGTCTAGTAAGAACTCATGTTGGAGGTTCAATGAGTCACTGCTGGGCAATGAGAAGCATAAAACACAAATAGCTTCCTTCTTGGAGGAATATTTTTAATCAACAACACCCCAGAGATATCCCCCGGGTCCTGTGGGACGCTCACAAAGTTTATATTAGATGCAGGTTAGTCAGTCTTTGCTCTTTCCTTAAGAAGGAGTCGGAGAGAAAACTATCAACATTGCTGTCACAGATACATAATCTGAAAAAGGCACACAAACAATCTTTATTAGCACAACAACTTGCAGAACTTTCTTCTATTAGAACCAAGCTGAAAAACTTTCTTAATGGACGTTCTGCTAAGTTTTTCCTGTCTTCTCAACAAAAATTCTTTGCTCATGGTAACGAAGTGTCAAAGTTCATAATGCAGAGAATAAAACAAAGAAGAAATTTGGGCTATGTTCAGTGAATCAAGTCCCCACAGGGCACCCAATTATTCAAAGTCTCTATACAACCTTCCCCCTTTAACTTACCTGATTCTTCCCTAGGAGGGAGGCCAATATCAGGTCATTCTTAGATAATCTAAAACTTACCTCTCTATCCCCGCTCAGTATAACTCTCTAACTGAAACCTTTCACCATCTCTGAACTAACCCATGCAATTAATTCATCCCCTCCAGGAAAATGCCCTGGCCCTGATGGCCTCCCCGATCTTAGTACTCCTCCTTCAAAGAGACTCTTTTCCATTCCTCCTCCAGGTCTGTAATCTTACAATGCAAAATCAGTCAGCCTCTGCTGACATGACAAGAGCCACCATCACTATTATCCCTATGAAAGGCAAAGACCTTACCTCCTGCTCCAACTACTGCCCTATCTCCTTGCTAAACATTGACTTCAAATTATTAGCCAAAATGCTAGCCACTAGACTACAAACTCGATTACCTGAACTGATCTGCCCGGACCAGCTGGGTTTTGTTAAAGGATGTCAGTGGAAGGACAATACCACCAAGGTCTTAAATGCCCTATACTACGCCTTCTGCAGACACATCCCGTTGGTCTTGCTTGGTACAGACACCGAAAAGGCATTTGACCGTATCGACTGGTCTTATATCAAACTAGCTTTGTCTAAGTTTCATATTCCAAAGCCTTTTATTAGCGCTATTTATGCTATGTATTCCAACTCTATGGCATCTGTATCTGTTAATAGAGAGTTTCCCATAGTAAAGCATTGGGAGGCTATTACGTATGCGTGGCTTAATAGAGATGCTTTGAATCAATGCATTTCTATTAGGAGTGTTTAGCATGAATGCCAGTGTTGCACGTTGTGCAACACTGGACTATGGAGCACCTCTAGTGGCCATCTGATGAGTGGCCACTAGAGGTGTTTTTTTCTCAAAAGGCAGTATTTACATTAAAAGCTCGCAGAGACATGCTATAGACACCAGAACTACTACGTTTAGCTGTTCTGGTTTTGGTGACTATAGTGTCTCCTAATATAGAGAAAAAATAAAATCAGTACAAAAGTATCAAATAAAATAGCTGTATCATGATTCTAAAATTTTAAAAAGCACAACTCCTGACACAAATATATAGTATTTTGCAGATTACTTATTTTTTTTTAACAATGTGCAGTACTGTACTACTAACCCCTCCCTCCCTCTTCTCCATCCCCCCATTCTCTAACATCCAGCATCCTACTCTCATAAAACAAGTAATATATATATTATAGCTTACAGTGAATTACGGTAAATACTTACAGTTCTGAAGACTCCAGCAGGCTTATGATCAGTGCTCTGGGCAGCTGGGCTCAGGGCTGGAAGTGCGCACCTCTCTGCAGTTCAGGAAGGAGACCGGGCTCAGCTCACCCTTGCGCTGCAGTGCCCCCACATGACATCACAGCGGCGGCGTATGCAAAGGGCAGGGAGGTCGGGAGAAGGAGCAAGCAAGTAAATCCTTCACTATGCGAGCCATGCCCTTCACATAGTGATGGATAGTATCAGGACACAGAGCCGGCGGAGCGGAGGCAAGATATTTCTACGACGATGTTATTGAAATTGTGGGCAGTGGCCAGTGGCAGTGGCGTAGCGTGGGTTGCCAGCACCCGGGCAAGCCAAGTATTGCACCTCCCCAACCTGTGACCATGCCCCTTTTACAGATAATGTAGTATATATCACTTGCAGTCATACGTAACACCACAAATAACACAGTGATAACTCTCTGAGCACAGATAATGTAGTAGATGGGTGTGAGCTCCCAGAATTTAGAACACACACAGTGTGACCTGAAGTCTGGGGCCAGGCTGCTACAGTGTGGGCCAAATTCATATCAACCCCCATTACTACAGAACATACAGAGTAATACAGCACCCCATACCTCTTACATCCAGAGACGTCTTCTTTGATGTAGATGTTCTCTTTCCTCGTCTTCTCCTTTCAGACCTTCAGACCAGACCACCATTTTTCAGCCATTTCGTCTCTGCAGTTTGACAAAAAAAAACTTAGTTTACTACTTTTCCATCATCTACCCATATTCTGGACAAATCATCCTATCTCCCCAATAATATACTGCAGAAACCGATAATCCCCTGATAATACTAGTATCACACAGACAATGCCCCTTCAATAATTATTGGCACACAGTGCCCTAAAATAACTGTGCCCAGAAAATAGTGACCCTGACACTATTAGCGTAAACATAACGTCCACCCCAAAAATTGTGATAAGCTGATACTGTGCCAAGGTGCCCCCACAGTAATAGTGCTCCCAAAAGTCCCACCAATAGTAATAATTCTCTGCTAGAGCACACATGGTAGTAATTTTGCTCCAACAGTGCCCCCAACATGTCCCCACTGTTCCCCAGAAGTAATAATGCTCCCATAGTGCCCATACTAGTAATGATGTTCCCCATATACCCCCAGTAGTAATAAAGCCCATCATAATGCCCCCAGTAGTAATAATTCTCCTTATAATGTGCCAGTGCAAAAAAAACCCTTTTAATGCACCCAGTTGAGCTAATGTGACCCTAGTGCCCCCATAATGTGCCAGTAAAAGTACCCCTAAATAGTGCCCCCAGTAAATTCCCTCATAGTGCTCCTCTCCCCTTCCTCCTAGTGCCCCCATAATGTACCAGTATAAAATGCCCTATATATAGTGCCTCAGTAGATGCCCTCCATAATTTGCAAGTATAAAATACCCCTTCTTAGTGCCTCCCATAGATGAGTCCATAGTACCCCTCTCTCCCCTTCCTCATAGTACCCACCATAAGTATAACATGCCCCTATACAGAGCCCTCCATATAAAATACCCCTTCTTTGTGGCCTCAGTAGAAGCCCCCATAGTGTTCCTCTCCCCCTTCCCCATAGTGCCCCCATATAAAATACCCCTTTTTGTGGCCTCAGTAGATGCCCCCATAGTTCCCCAATAATGTGCCAGTAACAAGTGCCCCCATAGATGCCCCCAATCATGTGCCTGTAACAAGTGCCCCATAGATGCCCCCATAGTGCCAATCAATAATATGCCAGTAAAAAGTACCACCAATAATATGCCAGGAAGAGGTGCCCCCATAGATGCCCCCACAGTGCCCCCCAATAGTATGCCAGTAAGAAGTGCTCCCATAGATGCCCCTTCAATCATGTGCCAGTAAGAAGTGCCCCTATAGATGCTCCCCAATCATGTGCCAGTAACTAGTACGATATAAAAAATACACTTATACTTACCTCCATCAGGCTGGAAGTGATGTGATGCAGGCCTCTTCGGGCCTGTGTCCCATGCTGTATGACTCAGTAGGTGCAATAACGTCAGCCTATCAGAGGAACGGGAAGGGAGGCGCCTCTCCCTGCCCCACAGCATCAACTGTATCGCTCTCCTGAGGACGGCGATAGAGATGACTATGGAGATGAGCGCTTCCACAATGAAAGCGCTCATCTCCCTGTGCCGTGATGCCTAAGCCCCCCACTTGTCACTAGGGACGCGTCGCCTGAGGACATCGCCTCACCTTGCCTAATAGGCGTGCGGCCCTGCTAGTGCCCCCTTGAAATTTTGCTCCAGGGGCAATGGCCCCCGCCCCCCACGCTACGCCACTGGCCAGCGGGGCTCAAGATGCAGCTGTCTTGGGCCCCCAGGAGCAACTGGACCTGGGGCGGCTGCCCTTTGCCCCAGGTTAAAGACGGCTCTGGCACTTAGGTCTCTTGCACACGGGCGTCATGTTTGACGCCCGGATAAGAGGCGGGTGCGATGCGGGAATATGCGCGTTTTCCAGCGTGGGTGCAAACGTTTGCAACACGTTTTGCACGCGCGTGAGAAAAACGCCATGTTTGGTACCCAATCTGAAGCCGGACTTCATCACTGAAGTCGGTTGGATCTACTGAGAATTGATTATTTCCCTTATAACATGGTTATAAGGGAAATAATAGCATTCTTAATAAAGAATGCATTGTTAAATGAAGGGACCTGATCTAAAGGACCTGTGATGACGTCACATCACATGGTCCAATCACATGGTCCATCACCATGGTAAGATGGACCATGTGATTGGACCATGTGATGTGACGTCATCACAGGTCCTTTAGATCATAGATGCTGCAGGGAAAGAGAGGACAGATCGCGACTACGCGATCAAGTGGCTAAGGTAAGTTAACTTTTATTATTTTTAACCCTTCCTCTTCTTTAACAATGCATTCTTTATTAAGAATGCTATTATTTCCCTTATAACCATGTTATAAGGGGAAATAATAGAGATCGGGTCCCGTTGCTAAGCAACCATGCGGGAAAATCGCAACGCATCCGCACTTGCTTGCGGATGCTTGCGATTTTCCACAGCCCTATTCACTTCTATGGGGCCTGCGTGCGTGGAAAACGCAGAAACTGGAGCATGCTGCGATTTTCACGCAACGCAGAAGTGATGCATGAAAATCACCGCTCATGTGCACAGCCCCATAGAAATGAATGGGTCCGGATTCAGTGCGGGTGCAATGCGTCCTCCTCACGCATTGCACCCGCGGAAAACTCGCCCGTGTGAAAGGGGCCTTAGTATACTGGAAAATGGCTGAATCCAAGATGTCTGAGACTATTTAACCATTTCAGCCCCCTAGCTTAAACACCCTTAATGACCAGGCCACTTTTACAATTCTGCACTACACTACTTTCACCGTTTATTGCTCGGCCATACAACTTACCACCCAAATGAATTTTACCTCCTTTTCTTCTCACTAATAGAGCTTTCATTTGGTGCTATTTCATTGCTGCTGACTAGTGTTGAGCGAACAGTTCGAGAATAGTTCGGGTTCGTACCGAATTTTGGGGTGTCCGTGACACGGACCCGAACCCGGACATTTTCAAAAAGTTCGGGTTCGAGTTCGGAGTTCGGAATGTTCTCTCGGCGCATTTTGAAAGTACTATATAGCAGAATAGTACAGGCTTAAAACTGAAATCGCATTACGATTACAACTTTGAGCTACCGATCACCATGGGAACGCCTCCTCCAGTAGAATGTACAGTAGGATGTTTGAATTACGTTGAAATCGCAATGCGATTCTTATATATTTGCTTAATCGCATTGCGATTTCAACTTCTCAAATCCGACAGTACATTCTAGCATTTTTCCCATGGTGATGTAGACGCTCCATTAGCACGGAATTCGGCTGAAGCAGAAATCGCAATGCGATTCTTAGAACTCAAATAAATCGAATCACACTACACGTTCTAATTGCATTCGATTTTAACTTTACTGTTTGGTTTTGTATCGCGATAATACAAAATTTGAATAATCGTGTGCATGCTGTTCTAGCACGCAGTGCTATTCGTATCCCACTATTAAGTTCTAATCGCATTCGATGTTAACTTATGCATTTTTTTATTTTTGCCAGGCATCAAATAGAATGCGATGCCTGTCAAAAAAGCATAAGTTAAAATCGAATGTGATTAGAACTTAAGAGTGGGATACTGAATAGCACTAGTGTTGTTGTTGAGCGCACATTTCGAGAATAGTTCCGGTCCGTACAGAATTTTGGGGTGTTCGTGACACGACCCGAATCCGAACATTTTCATAAAAATTCGGGTTTGGTTTTGTAGTTCGTCATTTTTGTGGCGCATTTTGAAAGGCTGCAAAGCAGCCAATCAACATGCATCATACTACTTGCCCTAAGATGCCATTGCAGCCATGCCTACTATTGGCAAGGCTGTGATTGGCCAAGTGCAGCATGTGACTCAGCCTCTTTATAAGCTTGTGCGCACGTCGCGATGTGCTCACTCCCGCTGTGATTAGACCAGGGATAGATGCAGCTGCTGTGAGGGCGAGATAGGCAGGGATAATTGAGGAAGAAAACCTGATAAGAAGTGAATGATCTAAACCTGTGCATCAGAACAACTCAGCTGAGCTGTTCACTGAAAGTTTATTTTTTTACACTGGCCAGATCGATTTTTACCGGCACATGTAACTGGGCTGACCGGCGGCGGCCATTTTGGGACCTGTGGTGCGCCAGCTCAAGATGCCACAGAGTCCAAAGAAAAGCTCCAAAGAATTGAAAAATCTACTCCTGTGACACAGAACAACAGCGATTCAGCTGCTCAGTCAAAGTCTATTTTTTTTTTTTTTGGGCAGACCATTTTCTGGCACATGTTACTGGGCTGATAGGCGGCGGCCATTTTGGGACTTGTGGTGCTACAGCAAAAGCTGCCACAGCGTCCATTAATCTCATGTAATAGTCGATTTTTCATAGATATACTACATCAGGGGTTTGGCTGTGCTTGTGTCACCCCTACTAACTGCCAATATATTTAATATATCAGTGGTGAAACTGAAAGTAACCCACTTGGATAGCAAATCCCATGAATGTGCTGTTCCAGCTAGGCTAGCCAGTGTCACTACAGCCAGGTCCAATACTGTCAGCCAGAAATTAAATTTTTATTTTTTTGCCAGAAATATAAATTAAAAAAATCTTTCCCTGTAACAAACATAATTCTGGTGTTAGACCAGAAGAAGCACTTCTTCAGTAAATAATACTGTAAAAAGGTTTAGGCAATAATTCTCCCAGTGTGGGCAATTTATGTACCAAAACGAGCATTTTAAAAATTCCAGTGTTCTGAAATACCAGCAGTCCTCTTGTAATTAATACCAGAAAAAGGCATTATAGTGTCCAGTGTTGTCATTTTGGTTCCAAAAGGCCAATTTAATCAATCTGGTGTTGGTGACACCCGAAATAGTAGGCCGCACGTTGTTACTCCTTTGAAAAGGAAATAGTTCTCCCACTGTGGGAATTCATTTAACATAAGTAGCATTTAAAAATTCTGGTGTCCAATTTGCAGCAGTCCTCTTGTAATTAATACCAGAAAAAGGCATTATAGTGTCCAGTGTTGTCATTTTGGTTCCAAAAAGGCCAATTTAATCAATCTGGTGTTGGTGACACCCGAAATAGTAGGCCGCACGTTGTTACTCCTTTAAAAAGGAAATAGTTCTCCCACTGTGGGAATTCATTTAACATAAGTAGCATTAAAAAAATTCTGGTGTCCAATTTGCAGCAGTCTTCTTGTAATTAATACCAGAAAAAGGCATTATAGTGTCCAGTGTTGTCATTTTGGTTCCAAAAGGCCAATTTAATCAATCTGGTGTTGGTGACACCCGAAATAGTAGGCCGTACGTTGTTACTCCTTTAAAAGGAAATAGTTCTCCCACTGTGGGAATTCATTTAACATAAGTAGCATTTAAAAATTCTGGTGTCCAATTTGCAGCAGTCCTCTTGTAATTAATACCAGAAAATGGCATTATAGTGTCCAGTGTTGTCATTTTGGTTCCAAAAGGCCAATTTAATCAATCTGGTGTTGGTGACACCCGAAATAGTAGGCCGCACGTTGTTACTCCTTTAAAAGGAAATAGTTCTCCCACTGTGGGAATTCATTTAACATAAGTAGCATTTAAAAAATTCTGGTGTCCAATTTGCAGCAGTCCTCTTGTAATTAATACCAGAAAAAGGCATTATACTGTCCAGTGTTGTTATTTTGGTTCCAAAAAGGCCAATTTAATCAATCTGGTGTTGGTGACACCCGAAATAGTAGGCCGCACGTTGTTACTCCTGTAAAATGGAAATAGTTCTCCCACTGTGGGAATTCATTTAACATAAGTAGCATTTAATAAATTCTGGTGTCCAATTTGCAGCAGTTTTCTTGTAATTAATACCGGAAAAAGGAATTACGGTATATCTTCCAGTGTGTGAATTTTGGGGCTAAAAAATAATATATTTTATTGTGGTGCGAGTTGAATCGCAACAATGAGAAAACATTCTATTAAGGGACGAGGACGCGGTCGTGGTGGGGTCCGTGGAGTCTCTGTTGCTGGCAGAGGACGTGGCCGTTCGGCCTCAGGCGCACAAAGTAGTGAACCAACTCCCTCAAGTTGCCGGCAGAATTTACAGCGATATTTGGTGGGGCCCAATGCCGTTATGAGGATGGTAAGGCCTGAGCAGGTACAGGCATTAGTCGATTGGGTGGCCGACAGTGCTTCCAGCACGTTCACCACATTGTCTTCCGCCCAGTCTTCTGCGGAAAGCGCACAGGTGGCACCGGAAAACCAAGCCCATCAGTCTGTCACATCACCCCCATTCATATCAGGGAAACTGTCCGAGCCTCAAGTTATGCAGCAGTCTCTTCTTCTGTTTGAAGACTCTGCTGGCAGGGGTTCCCAGGGGCGTCCACCTAGCCCTTCCCTAGCGGTGGAAGACATACCATGCACTGACGCACAACCACTTATGTATCCAGATGATGAGGACATGGGAATACCACCACAGCAGAGTGACCGAGTGTCTGATGATGACGAAACACAGGTGCCCACTGCCGCGTCTTATTGCAGTGTGCAGACTGAACAGGAGGAGGTCAGGGAGGAAGACTGGGTGGAAGACGATGCAGAGGACGATGAGGTCTTAGACCCCACATGGACTGAAGGTCGTGCCGCTGACTTAAATAGTTCAGAGGAAGAGGCAGTGGTGAGACCGAGACAACAGCGAAGCCAAAGAGGGAGCAGGGGGCAAAAGCAGAACACCCGCCGTCCCGAGAGTTCGCCTGCTATTGGCCAGTGCCAACAGGGACCCAGCACCCCAAAGGCATCTTCAAGGAGTTCCCTGGCATGGCACTTCTTCAAACAATGTGCTGAGGACAAGACCAGAGTGGTTTGCACGCTGTGCCATCAGACCCTGAGGCGAGGCATTAATGTTCTTAACCTGAGCACCACCTGCATGATCAGGCATCTACATGCAAAGCATGAACTGCAGTGGAGTGCACACCTCAAAAACAAGGAACCCGCTCAGGCTCCCCTGCTCCCTCTACCGCTGCTGCCTCGGCTTCCGCCTCGAGAGGAATGTTGCCACCTGCCGAGCAGCAAACAGAGGATGTGCCACCGACACCACCACCACCACCGTCACCTTGCGTCTCCACTATTTCACACAGCAGCGTTCAGCTCTCCATCTCTCAAACCTTTGAGAGGAAGCGCAAATTCCCACCTAGTCACCCTCGAGGCCCTTGGCCTGAATGCCAGCATTTCTAAACTACTGGCCTTTGAAATGCTGTCATTCCGGCTGGTGGACACAGACAGCTTCAAACAGCTGATGGCCATGGCTGTCCCCCAGTATGTGGTTCCCAGCCGCCACTACTTCTCCAAGACAGCCGTGCCTTCCCTGCACATGCAAGTGTCTGATAAAATCAAGTGTGCACTGCGCAACGCCATTTGTGCCAAGGTCCACCTAACCACAGATACGTGGACCAGTAAGCACGGCCAAGGACGCTATATCTCACTAACTGCACACTGGGTGAATGTAGTGGCGGCTGGGCCCCAGGCGGAGAGTTCCTTGGCGCACGTCCTTCCGCCACCTAGGATCGCAGGACATCATTCTCTGCCTCCTGTAGCCTCCTCCTCCTACTCGGCTTCCTCCTGCACTGCTTCCACCAGCTCCTCCTGTCAGCCACACACCTTCACCACCAACTTCAGCACAGCCCGGGGTAAATGTCAGCAGGCCATTCTGAAACTCTTATGTTTGGGGGACAGGCCCCACACCGCGCAGGAGTTGTGGCGGGGTATTGAACAACAGACGGACGAGTGGTTGCTGCCGGTGGGCCTCAAGCCAGGCCTGGTGGTATGCGATAATGGGCGAAATCTCGTGGCAGCTCTGGGACTAGCCGGTTTGACGCACATCCCTTGCCTGGCGCATGTGCTGAATTTGGTGGTGCAGAGGTTCATTCACCACTACCCCAACATGTCAGAGCTGCTGCATAAAGTGCGGGCCGTCTGTGCGCGCTTCCGGCGTTCACATCCTGCCGCTGCTCGCCTGTCTGCGCTACAGCGGAACTCGGCCTTCCCGCTCACCGCCTCATATGCGGCGTGCCCACCCGGTGGAACTCCACCTTGCACATGCTGGAGAGACTGTGCGAGCAGCAGCAGGCCATAGTGGAGTTTCAGCTGCAGCACGCTCGCGTCAGTCGTACTGCGGAACGGCACCACTTCACCACCAATGATTGGGCCTCCATGCGAGACCTGTGTGCCCTGCTGCACTGCTTTGAGTACTCCACCAAAATGGCCAGTGGCGATGACACTGTTATCAGCGTTACAATACCAATTCTATGTCTCCTAGAGAAAACGCTTAGGGCAATGATGGAAGAGGAGGTGGCCCAGGTGGAGGAGGGGAGGAGGTGGCCCAGGTGGAGGAGGAGGAGGAGGGCTCGTTTCTAAGACTTTCAGGCCAGTCTGTTAGAAGTAGCTTAGAGGGAGGTTTTTGAAGCAGCAGAGGGCAGGTTCACAAGTCGCCAGCCAAGGCACTCTAATGGAGGACGAGGAGGATGAGGTGGAGGAGGACGAGGATGAAGCAGGTTCACAGCGGGGTGGCAGCCCACACAGCTCAGGCCCATCACTAGTGCGTGGCTGGGGGATACGGTGGACGATGACGATACGCCTCCCACAGAGGACAGCTTGTCCTTACCTCTGGGGAGCCTGGCACACATGAGCGATTACATGCTGCAGTGCCTGCGCAACGACAGCAGAGTTGCCCACATTTTAACGTGTGCTGACTACTGGGTGGCCACCCTGCTGGATCCCCGGTACAAAGACAATGTGCCCACTTTACTTCCTCCACTGGAGCGTGATAGGAAGATGCGCGAGTACAAGCGCACGCTGGTAGACGCGCTCCTGAGAGCATTCCCAACTGTCACAGGGGAACAGGTGGAAGGCCAAGGCAGAGGAGGAGCTAGAGGTCGCCCACGCAGCAGTATCACGGCCAGCTCCTCTGAGGGCAGGGTTAGCATGGCAGAAATGTGGACAAGTTTGGTCTCCACGCCACAGCTAACTGCCCCACCACCTGATACGGAACGTGTTAGCAGGAGGCAGCATTTCACTAACATGGTTGAACAGTATGTCTGCACACCCCTCCATGTACTGACGGACGGTTCGGCCCCATTCAACTTCTGGGTTTCAAAATTGTCCACGTGGCCAGAGTTAGCATGTTATGCCTTGGAGGTGCTTTCCTGCCCGGCGGCCAGCGTTTTATCAGAACGCGTATTCAGCACGGCGGGGGCGTCATTACTGACAAGCGCAGCCGCCTGTCCACAGCCAATGTGGACAAGCTGGCGTTCATAAAGATGAACCAGGCATGGATCCCACAGGACTTGTCCCTCCCTTGTGCAGAGTAGTCCTTAATAACTGCCTAAAACATGTCTTGTTGTACTACGGACCACTTCTTTATTTAATACAAATTTTATGTAACCCACAGTTGAATGAAACTCTCCTCTGTCTGGGCGCCGGGGCCTAACTAGATGAAAGTGGCCTGTTAAACTATCGGGTGACATAAAGCCATAACCTCTGCCATGCTACCTCTGTCCTCTGTCTGGGTGCTGAGGCCTAAGTCAAATAAAGCGGTCTTCTGCTGTGCTGGGGGATATGAAGGCCTAAGTGACTGAAAGAGGCCTTCTCCTGTGGTGTGTGATATGATGCCTGAATATGTGCTGTGTGGCCTCTCTCCTCTGTCTGGGTGAAGGGGTCAAAGTAACTAAATGGTGGCCTACTCCTGTGGTGGTTTATATGATGCCTGAATATGTGCTGTGGGGCCTCTCTCTCTGTTTGGGTGAAGGGGTCAAAGTAACTTTATGGTGGCTTCTCCTGTGGTGGTTGATATTATGCCTGATTCTCTGCTGTGGAACCTCTCTCCTCTTCCTGGGTGCAGGGGTCAAAGTATCTAAAATTGTCCTTCTCTTGTGATGGTTGATATGATGCCTGAATATGTGCTGTGTGGCCTCTCTCCTCTGTCTGGGTGAAGGGGTCAAAGTAACTAAATGGTGGCCTACTCCTGTGGTGGTTGATATGATGCCTGAATATGTGCTGTGTGGCCTCTCTCCTCTGTCTGGGTGAAGGGGTCAAAGTAACTAAATGGTGGCCTACTCCTGTGGTGGTTTATATGATGCCTGAATATGTGCTGTGGAACCTCTCTCCTCTTCCTGGGTGCAGGGGTCAAAGTAACTTTATGGTGGCTTCTCCTGGGTGATTCTCTGCTGTGGGACCTCTCTCTTTGTCTGGGTGCTGGGGTCGAAATAATAGTAAGTGACCTTCTCCATTGGTGGGTGACTTGAAGCCTGATTTTGTGCTATGGGACCTCACTCCAATTAATATTGTTTAATTTTTATTTATTTTATGTTAACTCATCATTTCTACCTATCTACATTTGTTTGCAGGGGATTTACCTACATTTTGCTGCCTTTTGCAGCCCTCTAGCCCTTTCCGGGTGTGTTTTACAGCCTTACCAAAAACCTTACCAGATCTAGCACATAAACCAGTTTGAACTTGAAACCCTTACAGTAATGAAAAATAATTATTAATATGGGCAACACTATCTGTACCCTTTGTTTCCAATCAAACAAAACGCAATAAATTTGATTTAACATTATAGTTTTATAAAATAATCTTTAACAAAATAGAATTATTTTTTAACATAAATATATAAATAGCCAAAAAAATTAGGGTAATTTTTTAATTTTTCTCTGCTCCTCCAGCAGATCATCGATGTCCTTAAGATGAGCCTCCTCCATGGCTCGCATTTGGTGGGAGAACTGCATCTTGAGCTGCCTCATCTTCCTGGTTTGCTGCTCCCTGAACTGCTGCATTCGCAGCTGGTGCTTCCTTCCCATTGTTTTTATTTTTTTAACATGATGTTGTCAGCTGTAAAATAAATGAAATACAATTTGGAAATGTACATTAAAATACAATCATTAATTGTTATATAAAGCAGATGATATTTTTTTCTTGAAATCTGTTATATATTGGTTTAGGTAGGATTAATAATAGTTCCTTTTAGTTTTGGGTTATTGACTTAGTAGTTACGTTAATGGTTTTGCTGTTGATCAATTACTTTTTAGTGTTTATTTTTATATTACTGTTATGTGTTGTACTTTATTTGTTGCCTGTTTTATTATATTTTCTTCATTTAAAAAAATAATATAGTTTGTTAAAATATATTCTTAGAAAAATGTATATATTGCATGCTTGTTATATCGTACTTCCAAAAATGGATGTGGCAGTTAGATACGTTATGGAAATCAGTACTCCCACCCGTAACATTAGCTTTCTGGGACACTGAATAAATAAAAATATCCACATCATCCATTTACCTTCTTGTCGGGGTAGTGACCATCTCCTCTTCTGCCTCCTCAGAGTCATCACCCTCCTCCACTGCAGCAGGTGGGCTATGGGCCCGATAGCCTGATGGCCCTGCCTCTTCCTGCTCCTCCTCGTCCGAGTGGTCTGTCTCCTCCTCCACCTCCACCGCCTTCTTCTTTTTAGAGAGCTTGGCTCTCACTTTGGGAAGCGGAGCATCTGTAATGATGATGACCAAATTTTTAAAAATGCCAAGATAAACAAGTAAAGCCAAATTACAGTTAAAGGTACACAAATTAATCTATGGTAGTGTCTGGATGGCATAATAATTAACTTTCTTCTTTCTTCTCCTTTTGGCTTAGATCAAGTGTAGTATCATCAGTGTCTGCCTTGACCTGCCGGACCAGGACCCTGTGGGTACCCCCTGCACTCTGCCTTTGAGCATCGTTGATTAAGTTCAGCTTCAACTCACTGCTGCTATTGGGTGTTGGGCCACTCCCCAGGGAACAAGAGTGATTCGAGTCTATGACTTCATTTGGGCATGTGGCCTAATTGTCCTGATCGATGCTTGTTGTCTACACTCGTCCAGACGTGCGAGGAGTTTGGACAAGCTTCAGGGGCCAAAGTCAACTGTGTAAAGTCAAAAAACATATGTGGCCCAGAAAGAGGTCTCATATTGCCACCTTTAGCACCCTTTCCCATCAGTTCAACACCACTGTACTAAGTGATTTATTGTAAAGGGTTAAAAAATACTTATTTCTCTCACCAACATATTGTTATCTATCTGCTCAGTTATGCAAATAAGTATTGTACCTGGAAAAGATTTATCTCGGATCTTAGTGATCAGATCCATCCTGTGGCGCTTCAGATCTGACCACTTTTTAGAATCGCATCCTTCCGATGAGTGCACCCATTCTTCTGCCACAGATGGAAAGCAATTCTCCGCACTATGGCCTGCTTTTCGCCCCTTGACCTTCTGCGGTCGTACCCCTTCTCCAACATTTCCTGCAAGATAACAATTAAATCATGTAATCCCACAGTTCTAAAATACAATTATTAGTTATCATAGTCATAAGAACCATCAAAAATAACATTTAATATCAAAACAGTCAAGAGTAGAACATCGCCATCCCTTTAAAAGTGACTTGAACATCGCCATCCCTTTAAAACTGACTTGAACATCGCCAATTCTCCATCCCTTTAAAAGTGACTTGAACATTGCCGCCCCTTTAAAAGTGACTTGAACACTGCAGCCCCTTTAAAAGTGACTTGAACATCGCCATCCCTTTAAAACTGACTTGAACATCGCCAATTCTCCATCCCTTTAAAAGTGACTTGAACATTGCCGCCCTTTAAAAGTGACTTGAACACTGCAGCCCCTTTAAAAGTGACTTGAACATCGCCATCCCTTTAAAACTGACTTGAACATCGCCAATTCTCCATCCCTTTAAAAGTGACTTGAACATTTCCACCCCTTTAAAAGTGACTTGAACATCGCCATCCCTTTAAAACTGACTTGAACATCGCCAATTCTCCATCCCTTTAAAAGTGACTTGAACATTGCCGCCCCTTTAAAAGTGACTTGAACACTGCAGCCCCTTTAAAAGTGACTTGAACATCGCCATCCCTTTAAAACTGACTTGAACATCGCCAATTCTCCATCCCTTTAAAAGTGACTTGAACATTACCGCCCTTTAAAAGTGACTTGAACACTGCAGCCCCTTTAAAAGTGACTTGAACATCGCCATCCCTTTAAAACTGACTTGAACATCGCCAATTCTCCATCCCTTTAAAAGTGACTTGAACATTGCCGCCCCTTTAAAAGTGACTTGAACACTGCAGCCCCTTTAAAAGTGACTTGAACATCGCCATCCCTTTAAAACTGACTTGAACATCGCCAATTCTCCATCCCTTTAAAAGTGACTTGAACATTGCCACCCCTTTAAAAGTGACTTGAACACTGCAGCCCCTTTAAAAGTGACTTGAACATCGCCATCCCTTTAAAACTGACTTGAACATCGCCATCCCTTTAAAAGTGAATTGAACATTGCGATCCCTTTAAAAGTGACTTGAATATTGCCGCCCCTTTAAAAGTCACTTGAACATCGCCATCCCTTTAAAAGTGACTTGAACATTGCGATCCCTTTAAAAGTGACTTGAATATTGCCACCCCTTTAAAAGTGACTTGAACATCGCCATCCCTTTAAAAGTGACTTGAACATCGTCATCCCTTTAAAAGTGACTTGAACATTGCCACCCCTTTAACAGTGTCTTTCACTAATCACTCATGTAGCTGTGCAGTCTGCTAAAGCCTGTGATGAGTTTATGTTACCAAGCAGTAGGACATGTGACAGTGTAAGGCAGTTATGAGATCAGTGAAGGCCTGCAGGCTTCTTGGCTAATAAAAATCATTAATAAGTTTAAATCACATTACTGAATTACACACTAACTAAGTTCAATTACTTTTTACTTACAGTTATTAAGAAATCCAGCTCTTCTTTAGAGAAATTACTTTTCGCCATAATCGCTGGGACAGTCACCAATCTCTACTCTCGTCTCTCTCGATCCGATCCGAGGTAACGCACACACGTACAGACGCACGTACACGATTCTTGAATAGTTGTATTATCGCGATAATAAAACTAACAGTGTAAAGTGGACTGTATTGCTCTAAGTTATATTCGCGTACGAATGTAACTTCAATTACAGCACACCAATACTAAAACTGACTAAGAGACAGCTTTAAGTTCTATTCGAACGCGATTATGCGATTCTTATATATTTGCTTAATCGCATTGCGATTTCAACTTAGCATTGCTAAATAATTCCATCCATATCGTTAACTTACTGACTCAGTAAGTTAACAATATGGATGGAATTATTTAGCAATGTTAAGTTGAAATCGCAATGCGATTAAGCAAATATATAAGAATCGCATTGCATTTCAACTTAATTCTCAGATCCGACAGTACATTCTACTGGAGGAGGCGTTCCTATGGTGATCGTTAGCTCAAAGTTGTAATCGCAATGCGTTTATTGCGGTATATTATCCCTCTGGGTGTCTTTTACAGGTTAATTTTTATTTATTTTATTTTATTTTAATTCATTTCCCTATCTACATTTGTTTGCAGGGGATTTACCTACATTTTGCTGCCTTTTGCAGCCCTCTAGCCCTTTCCGGGAGTCTTTTACAGGCTTTTTAGTGCCCAAAAGTTCGGGTCCCCATTGACTTCTATGGGGTTCGGGTTCGGGATGAAGTTCAGGTTGAGTTCGGATCACGAACCCGGACATTTTCCGGAAGTTCGGCCGAACCTCTCGAACCCGAACATTCAGGTGTTCGCTCATCTCTACTGCTGACATTTTTACTTTTTTTGATATTTTGCTTTTTTTTACGAAATTTTATCAAAAAATTGACATTTTTCAGTTTCTGTTTGAAAATTTGTCAAATAAAACTACATTTCTCCACAAATTTTTCTCAAAATTTATTGTTCTACATGTCTTTGATAAAAAAAAAAAAATGCAATAAGTGTATACTTATTGGTTTGGGTAAAAGTTATAGCTTTTACAAACTATGGTGCAAAAAAGTGAATTTCCGCACTTTGACTTTCTGAGCACCTGTCCTGTTTCCTGACGTACTACAATGCCCAGACAGTAGAAACACCCCATAAATGACCCCATTTCGGAAAGTAGACACCATAAGGTATTCACTGAGGGGCATAGTAAGTTCATGGAAGTTTTTATTTTTTGAAACAAGTTAGCGGAAATGTTTTGTTTTTGTTTTTTTTCAAAAAATTTCATTTTCCGCAAACTTGTGACAAAAAATAAAAACTTCCATGAACTCACTATGCCCATCAGCGAATACCTTAGGGTGTCTACTTTCCGAAATGAGGTTACTTGTGGGGTATTTTTACTGCCCTGGCATTTTAGGGGCCCCTAAAGCGTGAGATTCCAAATGCGTAAAAATGCCCTGTGAAATCCTAAAGGTACTCATTGGAATTAGGGCCCCTTTGCGCATCTTGGCTGCAAAAAAGTGGCACAAATGTGGTATCGCCGTACTCAGGAGAAGTACGGCAATGTGTTTTGGGGTGTATTTTTACATATACCCATGTTGGGTGAGAGAAATATCACTGTAAATTGACAACTTTATATAAAAATTTTTAAAAAGTTGTTGTTTACAGCGGTATTTATCACACAAAGTATGGGTATATATAAAAATACACCCCAAAAGTCATTGCCCTACTTCTTCTGAGTACGGCGATACCACATGAGTGACACTTTTTGGCAGCCAAGATGCGCAAAGGGGCCCTAAAACCAATGAGTACCTTTAGGATTTCACAGGGCAATTTTACGCATTTGGATTCCAAACTCCTTCTCACGCTTTTGTGGCCCCTAAAATGCCGGGACAATAAAAATACCCCACAAGTGACTCCATTCCGGAAAGTAGACAGCCTAAGGTATTCGCTGATGGGCATAGTGAATTCATGGAAGTTTTTATTTTTTGTCACAAGTTAGCGGAAATTGTTTTTTTTTTTTTTTTTCTTACAAAGTCTCATATTCCACTAACTTGTGATAAAAAATAAAATTTTACATGAACTCACTATACCCCTCACAGAACACCTTGGGGTGTCTACTTTCTTAAATGGGGTCACTTGTGGGGTATGTTTACTGCCCTGGCATTTTAGGGGCCCCTAAAGCGTGAGAAGCGGTTTGGAATCCAAATGAGTAGAAATGTCCTGTGAAATCCTAAAGGTACTCATTGGATTTAGGGCCCTTTGCGCATCTTGGCTGCAAAAAAGTGCCACACATGTGGTATTGCCGTACTCGGCAGAAGTAGGGCAATGTGTTTGGGGTGTATTTTTACATATACCCATACTGGGTGTGAAAAATATCTCTGTAAATGACAACTTTTTCCATTTTTATACAAAGTTGTCAATTTACAGAGATATTTCTCTCACCAGCATGGGTATATGTAAAATACACCCTAAACACATTGCCCTACTTCTCCTGAGTATGGCGATACCACATGTGTGGCACTTTTGCAGCCAAGATGCACAAAGGCCCCAATTCCAATGAGTACCTTTTAGGATGGCATTTTTACGCATTTTCTTCTCACGCTTTAGGGCCCCTAAAATGCCAGGGCAGTATAAATACCCCAAATGTGACCCCATTTTAGAAAGAAGACACCCCAATGTATTCTGTGAGGGGCATGGTGAGTTCATACAAGATTTTTTTTTTTGGCACAAGTTAGCGGAATTTGATTTTTTGTTTTTCACACAAAGTCTCCCTTTCCGCTAACTTGTGACAAAAAATTCAATCTTTCATGGACTCAATATTCCCCTCAGCGAATACCTTGGGGTGTCTTCTTTCCAAAATGGGGTCACATGTGAGGTTTTTGTACTGCTCTGGCATTTGAGGGTCTCCGCAATCATTACGTTTATGGCCAGCATTAGGAGTTTCTGCTATTCTCCTTATATGGAGCATACGGGTAATGAGATTTTTTTTCCGTTCAGCCTCTGGGCTGAAAGAAAAAAAGAACGGCACAGATTTCCTCATTCGCATCGATCGATGTGGATGAAAGAATCTCTGCCAAAAAATATGCAAAAAAAAAAGAGGGGCCTGGCGATTGCCAGGACATAGGGGCTCCGCCCAAACATCCATACCCACTTCAGCTTCTATGTCCTGGCAAACGTGATTTCTCCATTCACATCGATCAATCGATCGTTGTGGAGGAAGACATCTTTGCCAGATTTTTTTATACAAAGTGTTTGCCAAAGCATATGAATTCCAACACCTCTCCTCAGCTCATATGCCTTGGCAAACATACCTGTACTGCAGAGGAGAAATCTCGTCTTGCAGCGCCGCATATACCGACTTCACGTGTCTTCTGACAGCAGCGCAATGCTTCTCTCAGAATTCACATCAGTGCTGTGGCGTTTTCATCGGTTGGTCCGTTGATCTACCTGGAAAATAAAGGGTGGTTAGGGGGGAAAAAATAAATAAAAAGAAGAAAAAACTGGCAGCAGGCACATAACTTGAACGTTACAAACTTTATAAAACATGAATAAAACCTGAACATGAAAAAAAACTGAACTTTTAAAACCTGAACTAACTCAAGATTTTTTTTTCTTGCTACCTGTTTAATTTTTTTTTTTTTTTAACCATATCACTCTTTATTTTCCTAGCAGAAACCTCTCCTTTCCCATGGGACAATGTGTAAAGTGCAAATCACACAGAGATGGTGAGAAGTACACTATGCACGTTATCCCAAGTGAAACGAGAGGTTTCTACCGTTTCACACTTCTGCAGTAGCACAGCAGCACCGTCCCCTATGTATTAGGGTCTCTCAAAACCTAGTATCCTGAGAGACCCTAGAGCCTGATTGTAAAAACTACCTGTGTTGTGCTGTCCCTAGGTCCCTAAGTGTACCTGAGTGTGGTACTTCCGGAAACACTCCCCTAGGCATAGGGCAGGGTGGTCAGGACAGTCAGGACAGAAATAACGGGTGTCACGCCTTATTCCACTCCTGCTACAGACACGACATTTTTTTCGGGGTGGCGGTTGGGTTGAGGTACCGGTAACGACATTGGGGAAGTGTCGCTCGTGTAGACGGCTCACTACACTGGTGGATGGGGCCACGGAACATCCTGGATACAGGAGTTACGAAATGATCTCTTCCTGAAATTTGAGGAAGGATCCTGTTCTTCCAGCCTTACTGTAGAGAACGTAACTATTATAGGCAGCCAATTGAAATAAATATACAGACACCTTTTTATACCAGCGTCTGGTGTGTCTGGAAATCAAATACGGGGCCAACATCTGGTCATTGAAGTCCACCCCTCCCATGTGGAGGTTATAGTTGTGGACTGAGAGGGGCTTTTCAACGACACTGGTTGCCCGTTCAATTTGGACTGTCGTGTCTGAGTGAATGGAGGAGAGCATGTAAACGTCATGCTTGTCTCTCCATTTCACCGCGAGCAGTTCTTCGTTACACAATGCAGCCCTCTGCCCCCTTGCAAGTCGGGTGGTAAGGAGCCGTTGGGGGAAGCCCCGGCGACTAGGTCGTGCGGTGCCACAGCAGCCAATCTGTTCTAGGAACAAATGCTTGAAGAGGGCCACACTTGTGTAAAAGTTGTCCACATAAAGATGGTACCCCTTGCCGAATAAGGGTGACACCAAGTCCCAGACTATCTTCCCACTGCTCCCCAGGTAGTCAGGGCAACCGACCGGCTCCAGGGTCTGATATTTTCCCTCATAGATCCGAAATTTGTGCGTACAGCCTGTGGCCCTTTCACAGAGCTTATACAATTTGACCCCATACCAGGCGCGCTTGCTTGGGATGTACTGTTTGAAGCCAAGGCGCCCGGTAAAATGTATTAGGGACTCGTCTACGCAGATGTTTTGTGCGGGGGTATACAAATCTGCAAATTTCTGGTTGAAATGGTCTATGAGGGGCCGAATTTTGTGGAGCCGGTCAAAAGCTGGGTGGCCTCTGGGACGAGAGGTGGTGTTGTCACTAAAGTGCAGGAAACGCAGGATGGTCTCAAAACGTGTCCTGGACATGGCAGCAGAGTACATGGGCATGTGATGAATTGGGTTCGTGGACCAATATGACCGCAATTCATGCTTTTTTGTAATGCCCATGTTGAGGAGAAGGCCCAGAAAAGTTCTAAATTCGGAAACTTGGAATGGTTTCCACCGGAAAGGCTGGGCATAGAAGCTTCCCAGGTTGGCGTTTATAAATTGAGTGGCATACCGATTTGTTTCTGCCATGACTAAGTCATAGAGCTCTGCAGTGAAGAACAGCTCAAAAAACCCCAGCGCCGATCCTATCTGAGCTGTCTCCACCCGAACTCCTGACTGGGCGGTGAAAGGGGGAACTACTGGTGCGGCTGAAGTTGGGGGCTGCCAATCAGGATTTGCCAGCACCTCAGGGACTCTAGGGGCTCTACGGGCCTGTCTGCACGGTGGCTGCGACGGGGGAATTACTGCACGTGCCACCGTACCAGCTTCAACTGCCCTTCTGGTGCTCGCCACTTCACCATGTTGTACGGCAGTGATGGTAGAAGGTCCAGGACGGGCTGTGCTGCTGGTGTATGCCTCACCACATAATCCGGCAGCGCCAGCCCCACTCTGCTGCCCTTGAAACGGATCCTGCACTACCTGCGGTCTAGCGACACAGGGCCGGGTACGCCTGGTGGTATCAGGGACCTCAACCTCCTCGTCCGAACTTTGGGTCAGACTGCCACTGCTCTCTACAGGTTCGTATTCTGACCCGCTAGATTCGTCAGATGAGGGTTCCCATTCCTCATCGGACTGGGTCAGAATCCTGTAGGCCTCTTCAGAGGAATATCCCTTGTTTGACATTTGGGCGACTAAATTTAGGGGGTATTCCCTGAGACTACCCAAGAAAAAAAGCAAGCCTGTCTTACAAATGGGAGGATAGCGAAGTACAGAAGCCGCTGCGATTGATAAAAAAGATCAAAACTGATCTTTTTATCGCTGCAGCGCTTGTGAAGTGATTGTGCAGTGATACAAAAAAAAAAAAAAATTTTGTCACTGCGGCGGGGCGGGCGAACGCAGGTGTGGGCGACCGATCAGGTCTGATCGGGCAAACACTGCGTTTGGGGTGGAGGGCGAACTAAAGTGACAGTAGTACTATTTTAGATCTGACCGTGATCAGTTCTGATCACTTACAGATACTATAAAAGTACAAACGCTGATTAGCGCTACGCTAATCAGCGAATCAGTGATTGCAGTGCGGTGGGCTGGGTGCTAACGCTAACTACCTACTAAAGGGACCTAAACTAACCTAAACCTAGCATTCAATACTGGTGAAAAAAAAAAGTGACAGTTCACAAAAGTGACACTGATCACTTTTTCCCTTTCACTATGTATTGACAGGTGATCAAGGGGTTAATTAGGGTGATGGGGGGTGATCAGGACCTGATGTGTAGTGATTGGTGCACTTACTTGGGATCTGTGCTCTGTGCTGGGTCCAACCGATGAAAAGGACCCAGCACATGGCACAGATCCCTTATAAATACTATATATTTACAAATAAATCCTACATCTCCATTTTTCATAGGAGATTTTGAAAATCACCAGCCTGCCAGCGCTGATCATTGGCTGGCAGGCTGGTGACACACATGTCCTGAGCCCGTCGGTGCGTTCCATTTGCGTTCCACCGGGCTCAGGAGCGTGTCTCGCGAGATGACGCGCCCGCGCGTCCAGGACGAATAAACCGACCGCCGCAGAACGCAATCCTGCGTACGGCGGTCGGAAAGAAGTTAAAGGGCTGTAACATCACAGGGCTGTCTGGCTGCTAATTGGCTGCATGCATTGCATTGTGGGTGACCCCTCATTCCCAGAGTTTCTTGCTCCATGTCCTAACATGTGCAGCAACCATTTTAGGAAAAAAATTTGTTACCACTAGTGTTAAGCGAACCTAAACTGTATAGTTCGGGTTTGTACTGTTCGGGTTTGTACTGAATTTTGAGGTGTTCGGGACCCGGACCCGAACCCGAACATTTAACATAAAAGTTTGGGTTTGAACGAAAAGTTTGTTGCTCGGCTATTCGTCCCACTTTCTGAAGGGCTACACAGCTGCCAATCAGCAAGCGCTTTGCTTCTTTGCTACTAAGAATCCATCACAGCCATGCCTACTAATGGAATGGCTGTGATTGGCTGAGTGCAGTATGTGACCCAGCCTTTGTTTAAGCTGGAGTCACGTAGCGCCAGACGTTACTCTGCTCTTCTCAGTGTAGGGATAGGATGCTGCCGCTTCTGTGAGTTACAGATTAGGGAGAAAATCTGCAAAACCTGTTGTACTTTACTCCACAAGATACAGCAAAAAGAGAGGGAGGGAGCTTCAGCAATCCTACATTTCTGTACCCAGCCACTGCCAAGGAATTTTTTTTTTAAATCCATCTCTTACAGAGGTGGGGTCGGCGGCCATTTTAGCCTTTGCAGTGTACTGCATGTGTGTATACCGTGTATATACCGTGTATATTCTTGCTTCACAAAGCAGTTGTGCATACAGCATACAAATACATATTGAATATTTCTGCAGGGAAATAGTGCATCAGTGTGTTTCCTGGGTGAAAAAAACGCTATTCCCGGTCCACAACAGTTTGAAATACCCCGCTCAAATACACATTTGACATTTCTGCCGTGAAATAGAGCCTCAGTGTATTTTTGCGAAAAATAGAAGTATTCATGGTCCACAAAGCAGTTCCAAATACACCACCCAAATACACATTTGACATTTCTGCAGTGAAATAGTGATTTAATTTTTTATTTTTTTGTGGAAAAAAGCAATATTCTTGCTTCACAAAGCAGTTGTGCATACAGCATAGAAATACCAACGTTTTTCTGTGTTTTATTAATAAAATCCTTATTCTGGTTCCACAAACCACTTGTGTATACAGCATAGAAATACCAACGTTTTATTAATAGCAGTGAAATACTGCTTTTCTTTGTTTTATTAAAAAATCAGTGTTCTGGGTCCACAAACCACTTTTGCATAAACCGTAGAAATAGCTAAGTTTTATTAATAGCAGCAAAATACTGCTTTTCTGTGTTTTATTAAAAAAAATCCTTGTTCTGGGTCCACAAACCACTTGTGTATACAGCATAGAAATACCAACGTTTTATTAATAGCAGTGAAATACTGCTTTTCTGTGTTTTATTAAAAAAAATCCTTGTTCTGGGTCCACAAACCACCTTTGCACAAACCGTAGAAATAGCTAAGTTTTATTAATAGCAGTGAAATACTGATTTTCTGTGTTTTATTGAAAAAATCAGTGTTCTGGGTCCACAAACCACTTTTGCATAAACCGTAGAAATAGCTAGGTTTTATTAATAGCAGCAAAATACTGCTTTTCTGTGTTTTATTTAAAAGAATCCTTGTTCTGGGTCCACAAACCACTTGTGTATACAGTATAGAAATACCAACGTTTTATTAATAGCAGTGAAATACTGCTTTTCTGTGTTTTATTAAAAAAAAAATCCTTGTTCTGGGTCCACAAACCACCTTTGCACAAACCGTTGAAATAGCTACGTTTTATTAATAGCAGTGAAATACTGATTTTCTGTGTTTTATTGAAAAAATCAGTGTTCTGGGTCCACAAACCACTTTTGCATAAACCGTAGAAATAGCTAAGTTTTATTAATAGCAGCAAATACTGCTTTTCTGTGTTTTATTAAAAAAAATCCTTGTTCTGGGTCCACAAACCACCTTTGCACAAACCGTAGAAATAGCTACGTTTTATTAATAGCAGTGAAATACTGATTTTCTGTGTTTTATTGTAAAAATCAGTGTTCTGGGTCCACAAACCACTTTTGCATAAACCGTAGAAATAGCTAAGTTTTATTAATAGCAGCAAAATACTGCTTTTCTGTGTTTTATTAAAAAAAAATCCTTGTTCTGGGTCCACAAACCACTTTTGCATAAACCGTAGAAATAGCTACATTTTATTAATAGCAGTGAAATACTGCTTCTCTGTGTTTTATTACAAAAATCCTTGTTCTTGGTCCACAAACCACTTGTGCAAACAGCATACAAATACCAATTTTAAATTAGTGCTTTACTGTGTTTTACGGGGAAAAAAAAGTGTTCTGGGTTCACCAAATAGTTGTGCAGACAGCGGAGTGCACTTATTTGTTGACAATTGGCAGTTAAATTGACACCGGAAGGAAACCATCTTTCAGCTTGGTGGGTGAACGCAATAAAATGAGGAGAACATCAAATAAGGGACGTGGGAATGGTCGTGGTGGTGTTGGTGGAGCTTCTGATGCTGGGAGAGGACATGGTCGTTCAGCACCAACTACCGGTCCAAGTGAAACACCTTCCTCTGGGGCGAGTAGGCAACAGAACTTGCAGCGTTATTTGGTAGACCCGAATACCGCTCCACGGATGGTGAGGCCAGAACAAGTACAGGCGATAGTAGATTGGGAGGCTGACAGTGCCTCCAGTTCCTTCACAGTATCTCCCACCTAGTCCTCTGCAGAAAGCTCAGATGTGGCACCTGCAGCCCATGCTCATCAGTCTTTCACCTCACCCCCTTGCAAATCAGCCAAGCAGTCAGAGATCCAAGTCATGCAGCAAACTCTTATGCTTTCTGCAATGTGCAGACCGACGAGGAAGGCAGGAGTCATGAATGGGTGGAAGATGATGTGAAGGATGATGAGGTCCTAGACCCAAACTGAACTGAAGGTTGTGCTAGTGATGTGTGCAGTTCAGAGGAAGAGGCTGTGGTCGCACGGAGGCAACAGCACAGAAAAAGAAGGAGCATGGTGCAAAAGCGGAGCAGCCGTTCTGGAGACAGTATGCCTGCTACTGCCCACCGCCCCCAGGCACCGAGCACACCAAGGCTTGCTTCAAGGAGTTCATTGGCATAGCAGTTCTTCACACAATGTCCTGAAGACAAGACACGAGTGGCTTGCACGGTGTGCCATCAGAGCCTAAAGCGAGGCATAAACGTTCTTAACCTAAGCACAACCTGCATGACCAGGCATCTACATACAAAGCACGAACTGCAGTGGAGTAAACACCTTAAAAACAAGGAACTCTCTCATGCTCCTCCTGCTCCCTTTTCTGCTGCTGTCTCGGCCCCTTCCTCCACCTATGGCATCAACGTGGCACCTGGCAACCAGAGGATGTCCCATCAACACCACCACCACCTCCGTCACCATCACCAAGCATCTCCACCATGTCACAGGCAAGCGTTCAGCTTTCCATCTCCCAAACACTGGCGAGAAAGAGAAAATACCCACCTACCCACCCTCGATACCTGGTCCTGAATGCCAGCATTACAAAATTACAGGCCTTTGAAATGCTGTCATTCCGTCTGGTGGAGACGTACAGTTTCAAATAGCTGATATCGGTGGCTGTCCCACAGTATGTAGTTCTCAGCCATCACTACTTTTCCAGCCGAGCCGTCCCTTCCCTGCACAACCAAGTGGAGGATAAAATCAAGTGTGCGCTGCGCAACGCCATCTGTGGCAAGTTCCACATAACCACAGATACATGGACCAGTGAGCACAGCCAGGGCCGCTATATCTCCCTGACTGCACACTGGGTAAACGTAGTGGTGGCTGGGCCCCAGGCGGACAGCTGTTTCCAGCACAGCCAGGGGTAAACGTCAGCAGGAGATTTTAAAACTCATGTATTTGGGAGACCAACCCCACACCACACAGGAGCTTTGGAGGGGCATAGAACAACAGACCGATGAGTGGTTTCTCCCAGTGAGCCTCAAGCCCGGCCTGGTGGTTTGCGATAATGGGCGAAATCTCGTTGCAGCTCTGGGGCTGGCCGATTTGATGCACATCCCTTGCCTGGTGCATGTGCTGAATCTGGTGGTGCAGAAGTGTCTTATAAACCAGACATGTCAGAGCTGCTGCTGAAAGTGCGGTCCGTCTGTGTTCGCTTTCGGCGGTTTCACCCTGCTGCTGCTCGCCTGTCTGCGCTGCAGCGTAACTTCGGTCTTCCAGCTTACCGCCTCATAGGCAACTTGCTCACCAAGTGGAACTCCACCTTGCATATGCTGGAGAGACTGTGCGAGCAGCAGCAGGCAATAGTGGAGCTTCAGCTGCAGCACGCATGGTCAGTCGCTCTGCGGATCAGCACCACTTCAGTACTAGTGACTGGGCCTGCATGCGAGACCTGTGTACCTTGTTGCGGTCTTTTGAGTACTCAACCAACATGGCCAGTGCTGATGACGCCATTGTTAGCATTACAATACCACTTCTACATCTCCTTGAAAAATCAATTACGTTGATGATGGAAGAGGATGTGGCAGAGGAGGAAGAGGGGGCATTTTACAGGGTTTCAGGTCTGTCATTCCGAATTGGCTCAGAGGGTGGGTTCCTGCACCAGTAGAGGCCAGGTACACATGTGGCCAGCCAGGGCACAGTTCTGGCGGATGAGGAGGAGGAGGATGAGTTAGAGGAGGAGGAGGAACCAGGTACATTAGAGGGTGGCACCCAACGCAGCTCAAAGCCATTACTGGAGCGTGGCTGGGGGGATACAGAGGACACAGACGATACACCACCTACAGAAGACAGCTTATCCCTACCTCTGGGCAGCCTGGCACACATGAGCGACTACATGCTGCAGTGCCTGCGCAATGACTGCAGAGTTGCCTACATTGTAACTTGTGCTGACTACTGGGTTGCCACCCTGCTGGATCCCTGGTACAAAGACAACGTGCCCACCTTGATTCCCGCACTGGAGCGTGATAGGAAGATGCGCGACTACAAGTGCAAGCTGGTAGATGCGCTCCTGAGGGCATTCCCAACTGACACGGGGGGACAAGTGAAAGCACAAGGTGAAAGCAGAGAAGGAGGAAGAGCAAGAGGTCACCAAATCAGCTGTGTCACGGCCAGCTCCTCAGAAAGCAAGGTTAGCATGGCCGACATGTGGAAAAGTTTTGTTACCAAGCCACAGCAACCTGCACCACCAGCTGATATGGAACATCTTAGCAGGAGGCAGCATTTGAACAACATGGTGGAACAGTACGTGTGCACATGCCTCCACGTACTGACTGATGGGTCTGCCCCATTCAGCTTCTGGGTCTCCAAATTGTCCACGTGGCCTGAGCTTGCCCTTTATGCCTTGGAGATGCTGGCCTGTCCTGCAGCCAGTATATTGTCTGAACGTGTACTTAGCATGGCAGGGGGCGTCATTACAGACAAACTCAGCTGCCTGTCCACAGCCAACATGGAAAGCTCATGTTCATTAAAATGAACCAGGCATGGATCCCACAAGACTTGTCCGTTCCTTGTGCAGAATAGACATTTCTAACCGCCTCAACTATACATTCTTGTACTCCAGTGCACTTATTCATTGAATCCTTTTATTATTTGTACCATTTTTCCGGGGGCTACCCCAATTTGAATGAACCTCTCCTCAGTCTGGGTGCCTCCAGCTAAAATTACTGAAAATGGCATGTTGCTTTTGTGGGGGACAGGAAGCTTGTTTTGCCGTGAATTGACCTCTCTCCTCTGTCTGGGTGTCTGCAGCCTACATTTATAATAATCGCCTGTTGCTTTGGTTGGTGACATTAACCTCTTTTTGACTTGCATTGACCTCTCCTCTGTCTGAGTGCCAGGGGTCTACATTTATAATAATTGACTGCTGCATTGCTGGGTGACATAATGCCTGTTTTGCTGTTACGTGATCTCTCTCCTCTGTCTGGATGCCTGCGGCCTAAATTACTGAAAATAGCCTGTTGCTTTGGTGGGTGACATGAAGTTTGTTTTGCTGTGCATTGACCTCTCTCCTCTGTCTGGGTGGCTGCGGACTACATTAATGATAATCGTCTGTTCCATTGCTGGGTGACATAAAGCCTGTTTTGCTGTTACAGGACCTCTCTCCTCTGTCAGGGTGCCTGCAGTCTACATTGATGATAATCGCCTGTTCCATTGCTGAGTGACATGAAGCCTGTTTTTCTGTTACAGGACCTCTCACCTCTGTCAGGGTGCTAGGGCCTAAATTACTGAAAATGGCCTGCTGCATTGGTGGGTGACATGAACCCTCTTTTGCCATGCATTGACCTCTCCTCTGTCTTGGTGCCAGGGGCCTACATTTATGATAAACTACTGCTGCATTGCTGAGTGACATGATGCCTGTTTTGCTGTTACATGACCTCTCTCCTCTGTCTGAGTGTCGGGGGCCTAAATTACTGAAAATGGCCTGTTCCATTGATGGGCGACATGAAGCCTCTTTTGCAGTGCATTTACCTCTCCTCTGTCTGAGTGCCAGGGGCCTACAGTTCAGATAATCGCCTGTTTCTTTGGTGGGTGACATTAACCTCCTTTTGCCATCCAATGACCTATCCTCTATCTGGGTGCCAGGGGCCTACATTTATACTAATCGACTGCTGCATTGCTGGGTGACATGATGCCTGTTTTGCTGTTACTTGACCTCTTAGCTCTGTCTAGGTGCCAGGGGCCTAAATTACTGAAAATGGCCTGTTCTATTGCTGGTTAACATGAAGCCTCTTTTGCCGAGCATTGCCCTCTCCTCTGTCTGGGTGCTAAGGGCTTACATTTCAGATAATCGCCTGTTGCTTTGGTGGGTGACATTAACCTCTTTTTGCCGTCCAATGACCTCTCCTCTGTCTGGGTGCCAGGGGCCTACATTTCTGATAATTGCCTGCTGCATTGGTGGGTGACATGAAGCCTGTTTTGCCGAGCATTGACCTCTCCTCTGTCTGGGTGCCAGGGGCCTAACACTTCTGAATATCACCTGTTCCATTGTTGAGTGACATTAACCCATTTTTGCAAGTGATAAGCCACAGCTGTGCATTGCTGGCAGGAAACCAAATTTTGTCCCCATTGACTTCAATGGGATTCGGGGTCAAGTTCGGGTCAAGTTCGGATTACGATCCCGCACATTTCCATGAAGTTTGGCCAAACTTCTCGAACCCGAACATCCAGGTGTCCGCTCAACTCTAGTTACCACGAAGCATGAGAAAATTCGGATTCAGTGCGAATCGAATAATTCCTTAAATTCGGATCGAATTCCACTTCGTCAGCTTCGATTCGCTCATCTCTAGTTATTACCACAGAAAGTGACATATGTCAGATTAGCAAAAATTGGTATGGGACTCAAGGTGAAAAGTGGCCCAGTACTGAATGGGTTAAAACACACTTTGCATCTGGGCAACTATAAACTAACATTACACATGCATAATTTAACCTAGATGTACTTTTCAATATACAACTTTAACAGTCTTCTCTATTAAGCATAGTAGTTTTATATTTTTATAACTGCACCAAATGTTTTTTTTTCTCAATTATTTCAATCATATTTCATGTTTATTATCTATATTTTTAAACATTGTAATAACAGAATGTTGATACTTCCATAGAGGCATATTTGAAATTAAAATGTAGATCTGTAGTACAGAAATATTCATCACAGCACTGGACTTTCTGCAATGCAGGGAACTGTAACAGAGATAACTGTTTTATGGCGAGATAATGATTAATTCATTGTATTGTCCACGCATGATTTCTCTTTATAGCATAGCTAATCTTATATTTCAATAATTTTAAAGCAACTCATTAAAAGATAATTTGTATGCATTGCTACATTTATTTAGAAATACAGTGTGCTAAACACTTAAATGCTTTACCAGATGAATTGGTTTGAACTATTACATTTTATTTCCCAAGCCTCTTGATTTGCTCAGAGAATGTTAGAACATAAAAAAGCAAGTTATATACAAAGTAATTCTCAAGTCAAATGTATGCGTAGATGCATAATACTAAACATCAAGAGACATGTTTTTATTTGTGTGCAGTTTGATCACATCATATCACATGAACCGTTCCAGAAAAAAAAGAAGCAAAACTTGTTTACTCCATATAACATGAACTGTGTATAAAAAACATAAATGCTCTCATGGGATACATATATTTACAAATATTGTAATAGGAATTAAATTAGTACTGGTGTATTTTCCTAAGCCTATAAATTGGGGAAAGAAATAAAGCAAATAAAATACAGCAAATATGAAACAAGCTGAGAAATGATAGATAACACTAGAGGTGGATTTCATGTTTTTTAAAGATGTTTCAATGCTGCATGCTACCATATACTTCTCTGTGTTTCCTCTCAGATGGTGAAATCGACTTCCTTTTACCACCTAAAGAATTGGCTTATACAGCAGCCAGATAAATATTGCCACATACTGTCAAGATAAGTCAGTTTTATACAGCAAGCACCAGATAAATGGTTTTATAGCATCTTTATACTAGACGGTAAAGTCTAGCAAAATACTGCGTACAGTGCCACATTAATCAGAAAAGACCTTAGGGTATATAGGGTTTCTGACAACAAAAAATATTGCTTCCTTGGGGGTCTAATTGTCTGACAAAGCAATGGTGATATCTCTAGTGATGAAATATAGTTAAGGGTTAATGGTAACAGCCCCAGTATAGTGCTTTAGGGCAGTGAAGGGGATTATATTAACAATCCTGCGGATAATCTAAACAAAGTGGTTAATTTCTAGGATGGTGTCACAGGGCGCCGTCGACGCGCGTCCTCCCCCATGTGCCGCAGCCGTCCTGTCCCTCACCGGCAGCAGCAGTAGACGCTTTCACAGCAAAGTGGGGAGCCGCTCAACATCTCCGCTGTCATGATAATTAAATATTAACATAGTCGAAAAAAGACAATCGGTCCATCTAGTTCAGCCTGTCATCTTGCTAGTTGATCCAGAGGAAGGCAAAAAAAGCCCTGTGAAGTAGAAGCCAATTTTCCCCACTTAAGGGGAATAAAAAATTCCTTCATGACTCCAATCAGGCAATCAGAAGAACTCCCTGGATCAACAACCCATCTCTAGTAGCTATAGCCTGTAATATTACTACACTCCAGAAATACAGTACATCCAGTCCCCTCTTGAATTCCTTTATTGTACTCACCATCACCACTTCCTCAGGCAGAGAGTTCCATAGTATTACTGCTCTTACCGTAAAGAATCCTCTTTTATGTTTGTGTACAAACCTTCTTTCCTCCAGATACAGAGGATGTCCCCTCGTCACAGTCACAGTCCTGGAGATAAATAGATGATGGGAAAGTTCTCTGTACTGACCCCTCCCTGATATATTTATACATAGTTATTAGATCTCCACTCAGTCGTCTTTTTTCTAAAGTAAATAACCCTAATTTTGATAATCTTTCAGGGTACTGTAGTTGCCCCATTCCAGTTATTACTCTAGTTGCCCTCCTCTGAACTCTCTCCAGCTCTGCTATGTCTGCCTTGTTCTCAGGAGCCCAGAACTGTACACATTACTCCATGTGTGGTCTGACTAGGGAATTGTAAAGTGGTAGGACTATGTTCTGATCACGAGTGTCTATGCCCCTTTTGATGCAAACCATTATCTTATTGGCCTTGGCAGCAGCTGCCTGACACTGGTTTTTACAGCTTAGTTTGCTGTTCACTAAAATTCCTAGGTCCTTTTCCATGTCAGTGTTACCCAGTGTTTTACCATTTAATATGTACGGGTGACTTGCATTATTCCTCCCCATGTGCATAACCTTACATTTGTCAGTGTTAAACCTCATCTGCCACTTCTCTGCCCAAGCCTCCAATCTATCCAGATCCCTCTGTAGCAGTATATTGTCCTCTTCTGTGTTAATTGCTTTACACAGTTTATTGTAATCTGCAAAAATTAATAGTTTACTGTGCAAGCTTTCTACAAGATTATTAAAAAACATATTGAAGAGGATAGGGCCCAGTACTGACCTCTGAGGAACTCCACTAGTGACAGTGACCCAATCTGAGTGTGTACCGTTAATTAACACCCTCAGTTTTCTATCACTTAGCCAGTTACTTACCCACTTACAGACATTTTCTCCCAGTCCGAGCATCCTGATTTTATATGCCAACCTTTTATGTGGTACAGTGTCAAATGCTTTGGAGAAGTCCAGATATACGACATCCATTGAATCGCCGCTGTCAAGTCTAGAACTTACCTTGTCATAGAAACTGATTAAATTTGTTTGGCATGACCGATCCCTCATGAAGCCATGCGTTATTTGCTTATTTCCGTTGAGATCATCTAAGAAAGAATCTCTCAGAAAACCTTCAAACATTTTCCCCACAACAGATGTTAAACTTACCGGCCTATAGTTTCTGGGCTCCGTTTTTGGACCCTTTTTGAATATTGGTATCACATTTGCTATGCGCCAATCCTGTGGAGCATTCTCTGACAGTATAGAGTCCGCAAATATCAGTAATAAGGGTCTGGCTATGACATTCCTTAATTCCCTTATGATACGGGGGTGTATGCCATCCCGTCCTGGCGATTTGTCCATTTTAATCTTTTTAAGTCGCTGTTGTACTTCTTCTTGGGTCAGACAGGTCACTTTTAATGGGGGATTTATTTTTACATCCAGCATTTCATCTGACAGTTTATTTTCCTCAGTGAATACATTGGAGAAAAAAATATTTAACAGCTTTGCTTTCTCCTCGTTGCTCTCTGCAACTCCCCCCTCATTACTCTTTAAAGGGCCCACACCTTCAGATTTATACTTTTTAACATTTATATAATTGAAGAAGATTTTAGATTTAGTTCTACTCTCTTTGGCAATGAATCTCCCGGTCTCTAGTCTGGCCGCTTTTATTTGTTTTTTACATGTTCTATTTTTTTCCTTATAGTTTTTCAGTGCTTCCTCGTTACCCTCCTGATTTAGTGATTCATATACTTTCTTTTTCATTTATTGCTTTCTTTACATTTCTATTTATCCACATTGGTTTCTTTTTGTTCCTTATCCTTTTATTCCCATACAGTATGTACCTCTCACAATGATAATTTAGGATGCTTTTAAAGATATCCCATTTTGTGGCTGTATTTTTGTTTTTGAGGACTTTGTCCCAGTTAGTTAGGCCTATGGCCTCGCTTAGTTGGCTAAATTTAGCTTTTCTAAATTTTGGTATTTTTGTTCCTCCCTGTAGAAATGCTCTTTTGAATGATAATTGGAAGGTTATTACTTTATGGTCACTATTTCCCAGGTGTCCCCCAACTTACATATCTGTTGTTCTGTCAGGTCTATTGGTTAATACTAAGTCCAGTATGGCCATCCCTCTAGTCGGGTCCTGAACCAGTTGGGAAAGGTAATTGTCTTCGTTTATTGCCAAGAACCTGTTTCCTTTATGCGATGTACAGCTTTCAGTTTTCCAGTCTATATTTGGGTAGTTGAAGTCCCCCATAATATTAACCACCTCATTATGATTTGCGGCCTCGTCTATTTCGTCTAGTAATAGATTTTCTGTGGATTTTGGTATATTAGGTGGTGTATAGTAAACTCCTATTAGTAATTTATTATTGTTTTTGGCTCCATGTATCTCTACCCACAGTGACTCCACATGTTCATGTCCCTCACTTATATCTTCTCAGACTGTGGGCTTTAGATAAGACTTTACATAAAGGCAGACCCCCCCCCCCCCCCTCCTTTCTAAACAGACTGTAAGCCTGTACATTAACTGCCCAGTCATAGCTATCATCCAACCATGTCTCAGTTATTCCCACTATATCATAGTCCTCCTCACACATCTCTAATTCCAATTCCCCAGTTTTGTTAGTCAGCCCTCTGGCATTAGTGTACATTCAATTAAGAGGTTTTTGTATATTTTTAACCCTACACCTTTCCTTCTGAACTGTTTTAGTCCCTCCTTCCATTCCTCCCCCAGTCCCACTACCTTGCCCCCGGTATCTATTTGCACTATCTTCACCCCCTATAACGTAAGTACCCTCCCCCCAGGCTGTAAATGTAAAATAAATTAGATCAAACAGGTATATCAGACGCTGTTTTGTTAACAGCGTCTGATATACCTGCTACCTGGTCCTCTGGTGGTCCCATTTACTGGGATCGACCACCAGAGGACCAGGTAACTCTGTAAAGTTGCACCAAACACTACACTAACCCCCCCCCCCACCCCCCCTCACTTTATAACCACTATTAACCCCTTGTTAACCCCTGATCACCCCATATAGACTCCCTGATCACCCCGCTGTCACTGATCACCCCCCTGTAAGGCTCTATTCACATGTCCATATGTGTTTTGCGGATCCGCGGATCCGCGGATCCACAGATCCGTGCCACGGATCCGCAAAACACGGACACCGTCAATGTGCTTTCCGCATTTTGCAGATCCGCACATTGCCAGAACTATATAGAAAATGCTTTTTCTTGTCCGCAATTGCGGACAAGAAAAGGGCATGTTCTATATTTTTGCAGAACGGAAATGCAGACCCGTAAGTGCGGATCCGCAATTCCGGATCCGAGCGGGACAAAGTCTGTCCCCATAGAAATGAATAGGTCCGCAATTCCGTTCCGCAAACAGAATTTCGGACGTGTGAATGGGGCATAAGGGTCCCTTATCACAGCCAGTTAGTTAGCTACTTGTTAGGTAGTTAGCGCCTAGCCCACCGCACCGCAGTCACTGATTTTGGCAGAGATTTTTTCATCCATGATGATCGATGCGAATGAAAAAATCTGTGCCGTTCATTTTTTTTCTTTTTTCAGCCCAGAGACTGAACGGAAAAAAAAATCTCATTACCCGTATGCTCAATATAAGGAGAATAGCAGAAACTCCTAATGCTGGCCATACGTGTAATGATTGCGGAGACGCTCAAATCCCAGGACAGTATAAATACCCCACATGTGACCCCATTTTAGAAAGAAGACACCCCACGGTATTCCGTGAGGGGTATGGTGAGTTCATGCAAAATTTTATTTTTTGTCACAAGTTAGTGGAATATGAGACTTTGTAAAAAAAAAAAATATATATATATATATATATATATATATCAATTTCCGCTAACTTGTGCCAAATTTTTTTTTTCTGTGAACTCACCATGCCCCTCACGGAATACCTTGGGGTGTCTTCTTTCCAAAATAGGGTCACAAGTGGGGTATTTATACTGCCCTGGCATTTCAGGGGTCCTAAAGCGTGAGAATCCAAATGCGTAAAAATGCCCTGTGAAATCCAAAAGGTACTCATTGGTTTTAGGGCCCCTTTGTGCATCTTGGCTGCAAAAAAGTGTCACACATGTGGTATCGCCGTACTCAGGAGTAGTGATGTCGCGAACATAAAATTTTCAGTTCGCGAACAGCGAACGCGAACTTCTGCAAATGTTCGCGAACGGGCGAACCGGGCGAATCGCCATAGACTTCAATTGGCAGGCGAATTTTAAAACCCACAGGGACTCTTTCTGGCCACAATAGTGATGAGAAAGTTGTTTCAAGGGGTCTAACACCTGGACTGTGGCATGCCGCAGGGGAATCTATGGCAAAACTCCCATGGAAAATTACGTAGTGGACGCAGAGTCGGGTTTTAATCCATAAAGGGCATAAATCAACTAACATTCCTAAATTGTTTGGAATAACGTGCTTTAAAACATCCAGTGTGTGTATACGATCAGGTATGATGTTGTATCGATCAGGTAGTGTAAGGGTTACGCCCGCTTCACTGACATTGACAGACAAAACTCCCCTTTTAATGCACCGCAAACAGTTCATTTGCACAACCGCAAACTCCCCATTTGCACAAGGTTGGATACCAAGCTAGCCACGTCCCGGTGATGTCATTGAAGGTTTCTTCCTCCACCCAGCCACGTACAACACCAAGGGTCCCCAAAAGATGAATTGAATTGATTTTTCGAACGGTGAGATGGTTAAAAAAACGCTGGCTCCCTCCACTCTGTTTTAAACCACGGTGACTGCGTCTGCGCCGTGCAATTTACTGTCATACCCGATATGAGTGGTATTTTCTGTAGTACTATTCTCATCAGTTTAATCCCTCTAACGTCCCCAATCTGGGGGCCATTTATTGAATAGATTTTTCGAACGGGGAGATGGTTAAAAAAACGCTGGCTCCCTCCACTCTGTTTTAAACCACGGTGACTGCGTCTGCGCCGTGCAATTTACTGTCATACCCGATATGAGTGGTATTTTCTGTAGTACTATTCTCATCAGTTTAATCCCTCTAACGTCCCCAATCTGGGGGCCATTTATTGAATAGATTTTTCGAGCGGGGAGATGGTTAAAAAACGCTGGCTCCCTCCACTCTGTTTTAAACCACGGTGACTGCGTCTGCGCCGTGCAATTTACTGTCACACCGATATGAGTGGTATTTTCTGTAGTACTATTCTCATCAGTTTAATCCCTCTAACGTCCCCAATCTGGAGGCCATTTATTGAATAGATTTTTCGAACGGGGAGATGGTTAAAAACGCTGGCTCCCTCCACTCTGTTTTAAACCACGGTCACTGCGTCTGCGCCGTGCAATTTACTGTCACACCCGATATGAGTGGTATTTTCTGTAGTACTATTCTCATCAGTTTAATCCCTCTAACGTCCCCGACTCCCCAATCTGAGGGCCATTTATTAAATAGATTTTTTGAGACGGGAGATGGTTAAAAAAACGCTGGCTCCCTCCACTGATATGAGTGGTATTTTCTGTAGTATTATTCTCATCAGTTTAATCCCTGTTACGTCCCATATCAGGGATTGCCTTTTGTGAAAAAAAATTTAGGCCTGGTACCTTCCACTGTGGTGTCCCAATAGCGACAAATTTTTTGAAGGCCTCAGACTCTACCAGCTGGTATGGTAAAAGCTGGCGGGCTAAGAGTTCCGTCAAGCCAGCTGTCAGTCGCCGGGCAAGGGGGTGACTTTGTGACATTGGCTTCTTATGCTCAAACATGTCCTTGACAGACACCTGACTGTGGGCAGATGAGCAGGAACTGCTGAAGGTAAGAGATGGAGTGGCGGGTGGTTGAGAGGGGGCAGGGAGTACAGCAGTGGTTGACGTGGCTAAAGATGCGGGGTGGCCTGCCTCTGCCTGTCATTTTTTTTTTAGATAAGTGGTACTACGCGTGCTAGGTACTGTGCCACCCGGTATGAGTGGTTGGCACTGGCAGTGGGCACACTACAGTCTGTGGAAGTGGGCCTGACACACACTGGCAGCAGGCAAGCAACTGAATTTAGACTACTGTCTAAAAATTAAATGCCTTATTTATCGGCAAGCTACTGTGCCACCCGGTATCAGTGGTTGGCACTGGCAGTGGGCACACTACAGTCAGTGGAAGAGGGCCTGACACACACTGGCAGCAGGCAAGCAACTGAATTTAGACTACTGTCTAAAAATTAAATGCCTTATTTATCGGCAAGCTACTGTGCCACCCGGTATCAGTGGTTGGCACTGGCAGTGGGCACACTACAGTCAGTGGAAGCGGGCCTGACACACACTGGCAGCAGGCAAGCAACTGAATTTAGACTACTGTCTAAAAATTAAATGCCTTATTTATCGGCAAGCTACTGTGCCACCCGGTATCAGTGGTTGGCACTGGCAGTGGGCACACTACAGTCTGTGGAGGTGGGCCTGACACACACTAGCAGCAGGCAAGCAACTGAATTTAGACTACTGTCTAAAAATTAAATGCCTTATTTATCGGCAAGCTACTGTGCCACCCGGTATCAGTGGTTGGCACTGGCAGTGGGCACACTACAGTCAGTGGAAGAGGGCCTGACACACACTGGCAGCAGGCAAGCAACTGAATTTAGACTACTGTCTAAAAATTAAATGCCTTATTTATCGGCAAGCTACTGTGCCACCCGGTATCAGTGGTTGGCACTGGCAGTGGGCACATTACAGTCAGTGGAAGCGGGCCTGACACACACTGGCAGCAGGCAAGCAACTGAATTTAGACTACTGTCTAAAAATGAAATGCCTTATTTATCGGCAAGCTACTGTGCCACCCGGTATCAGTGGTTGGCACTGGCAGTGGGCACACTACAGTCTGTGGAGGTGGGCCTGACACACACTGGCAGCAGGCAAGCAACTGAATTTAGACTACTGTCTAAAAATTAAATGCCTAATTTATCGGCAAGCTACTGTGCCACCCGGTATCAGTGGTTGGCACTGGCAGTGGGCACACTACAGTCAGTGGAAGAGGGCCTGACACACACTGGCAGCAGGCAAGCAACTGAATTTAGACTACTGTCTAAAAATTAAATGCCTAATTTATCGGCAAGCTACTGTGCCACCCGGTATCAGTGGTTGGCACTGGCAGTGGGCACACTACAGTCAGTGGAAGAGGGCCTGACACACACTGGCAGCAGGCAAGCAACTGAATTTAGACTACTGTCTAAAAATTAAATGCCTTATTTATCGGCAAGCTACTGTGCCACCCGGTATCAGTGGTTGGCACTGGCAGTGGGCACACTACAGTCAGTGGAAGTCAGCCTGACACACACTAGCAGCAGGCAAGCAACTGAAATTACACTAAAGTGTAAAAATTAAATGCCTTTTTTGATGCAAAGTACTGTGCCACACGGGATGACAGGGGTGGAGCACTGGCAGTGGGCACACTACAGTCAGTTGAAGTTGGCCTGACACACACTAGCAGCAGGTGAGCAGCTGAAATTACACTAAAGTGTAAAAATTAAATGCCTTTTTATGCAAAGTCCTGTGCCAGCCGGTATGAGTGGTGGACACTGGCAGTGGGCACACTACAGTCAGTGGAAGTCGGCCTGACACACACTAGCAGCAGGCAAGCAGCTGAAATTACACTAAAGTGTAAAAATTAAATGCCTTTTTTATGCAAAGTCCTGTGCCAGCCGGTATGAGTGGTGGACACTGGCAGTGGGCACACTACAGTCAGTGGAAGTCAGCCTGACACACACTGGCAGAGCAACTAACCTTAGATTAAAGTGTAAAAATTAAGTGCCTTTTTTAAGCAAAGTCCTATGCCACACGGGATGACAGTGGTGGGCACTGGCAGTGGGCACACTACAGTCAGTTGAAGTCGGCCTGACACACACTAGCAGCAGGCAAGCAGCTGAAATTACACTAAAGTGTAAAAATTAAATGCCTTTTTATGCAAAGTCCTGTGCCAGCCGGTATGAGTGGTGGACACTGGCAGTGGGCACACTACAGTCAGTGGAAGTCAGCCTGACACACACTGGCAGGCAACTAACCTTAGATTAAAGTGTAAAAATTAAGTGCCTTTTTTTTAAGCAAAGTCCTGTGCCACACGGGATGACAGGGGTGGGCACTGGCAGTGGGCACACTACAGTCAGTTGAAGTCGGCCTGACACACACTAGCAGCAGGCAAGCAGCTGAAATTACACTAAAGTGTAAAAATTAAATGCCTTTCTTATGCAAAGTCCTGTGCCAGCCGGTATGAGTGGTGGACACTGGCAGTGGGCACACTACAGTCAGTGGAAGTCAGCCTGGCACACACTGGCAGGCAACTAACCTTAGATTAAAGTGTAAAAATTAATTGCCTTTTTTTAAGCAAAGTCCTGTGCCACACGGGATGACAGGGGTGGGCACTGGCAGTGGGCACACTACAGTCTGTGGGCCTGAAGCTCCTCACACACAGGCAGGCCAGGCAACTGCAATATGTATATAAAGGAAAAAAAAAAGCAGACTAATGTTGCAGCCCTAAAAAGGGCTTTTTGGGGTGCTGTCAGGACGCTGTCCTTACAGCAGAGATCAGATGAGTCTTTCAGAAATATCTCTGTAAATTGACAACTTTGTATAATTTTTTTTTTTTAAGTTGTCATTTACAGAGATATTTCTCACACCCAGCATGGGTATATGTAAAAATAAACCCCAAAACACATTGCCCTACTTCTCCTGAGTACGGCGATACCACATGAGTGACACTTTTTTGCAGCCAAGATGCGCAAAGGGGCCCTAAAACCAATGAGTACCTTTAGGATTTCACAGGGCATTTTTACGCATTTTGGATTCTCACGCTTTAGGGCCCCTAAAATGCCAGGGCAGTATAAATACCCCACATGTGACCCCATTTTGGAAAGAAGACACCCCAAGGTATTCCGTGAGGGGCATGGCAAGTTCACAGAATTATTATTTTTTTTGCCACAAGTTAGCGGAAATTGATATATATATTTTTTTTACAAAGTCTCATATTTCACTAACTTGTGACAAAAAATAAAATTTTACATGAACTCACCATACCCCTCACGGAATACCTTGGGGTGTCTTCTTTCTAAAATGGTAACAAACACAAGGGGGGGTGTTCAGTCAGCACTCCCTGTATACAGGTGCACGTAGCTATGGCGATTATACATACAAACAAATGAAACAGCACTCTGTAACCAGAGTTCTGCCCAAGATAAAAGCTATAAGAGGACATTGGTGTACTAATCCACCATATCGCATGCAAACAGTGGAGACATTAGTTTACATTTTTATCAAAAGGTAGTAAGCCCACTCACCCCTTCACGGTTGTCTCCTAGAGTGGGTACTAACGCTAAATCTGACCTGTTATGGGCCATGACAGCCACATAAAATCCTCCTAACGCTAAATATTACCTGTTATGGGCCACGACAGCCACATAAAATCCAGGGAGTGTGGGCCCAGCATGCATGCTGGGACAAACCATACTTATTAACCCCTTCTGGTGCTGTAACAGCCTCCATTAGATCCAGGGATGCAGGTACCAACATGCATGCTGAGCCCACTATGCACTCCTCCTGGAGCCAGACGGCTACTAGCAGGTAATGTGAGTATACATTCAGCTTTATACTCACTCTGATTAAAACCAGCATCTAGGGCAGATAAACTAGTCAGGTGTGCACGACTGAAGCAGAGGTTGCCACACCTCCGACTCCTACTAAACAGAAACAAACACAAGGGGGGGTGTTCAGTCAGCACTCCCTGTATACAGGTGCACGTAGCTATGGCGATTATACATACAAACAAATGAAACAGCACTCTGTAACCAGAGTTCTGCCCAAGATAAAAGCTATAAGAGGACATTGGTGTACTAATCCACCATATCGCATGCAAACAGTGGAGACATTAGTTTACATTTTGATCAAAAGGTAGTAAGCCCACTCACCCCTTCAGGGTTGTCTCCTAGAGTGGGTACTAACGCTAAATCTGACCTGTTATGGGCCATGACAGCCACATAAAATCCTCCTAACGCTAAATATTACCTGTTATGGGCCACGACAGCCACATAAAATCCAGGGAGTGTGGGCGCAGCATGCATGCTGGGACAAACCATACTTATTAACCCCTTCTGGTGCTGTAACAGCCTCCATTAGATCCAGGGATGCAGGTACCAACATGCATGCTGAGCCCACTATGCACTCCTCCTAGAGCCAGACGGCTACTAGCAGGTAATGTGAGTATACATTCAGCTTTATACTCACTCTGATTAAAAACCATGCATGCTGGGCCCAGCAGCAATGAAATACCACCAAATGAAAGCTCTATTAGTGAGAAGAAAAGGAGGTAAAATTCATTTGGGTGGTAAGTTGCATGACGGAGCAATAAACGGTGAAAGTAGCGTAGTGCAGAATTGTAAAAAGTGGCCTGGTCATTAAGGGTGTTTAAGCTAGAGGGGCTGAAGTGGTTAACTACTACTGTCATTTTGACAATTATGTTATTGCACTGGCCCTACAGTATGTCCATTTGTCCCTATGGCTAATACACTGCGATAATTCTATTCTATCGCATCATACCTAATAAGGTTTTTTGTTTTTTGTTTTTTTTATTCTTCTAAATTTTTATTTTTAAAATTTTTATACAAACATTATTTTTTATTTTTTTTGCAAGATGTGCAAGTCTGAGCGCATTTTAGTCTGGCGCAGCGCATGCGCATTTTAAGTAATAATAGTTCACGGTTCTAACTCCATGCGCATGTTTTTAGTGCGCAGGACGTCACTGATTACAAATGTGGGGATGCCCATGATTGGTGGCTCCCCTACCTTGTAAATGTTTGGGAACTAGTGCTATTGGCTGGCTATTTTGCTCCTTTCAAATGGATAGGATGACAAAGTTGTCAATCAGAACACAGCTTATTTAACTCTCCAGCTTGATGCGGACACTCACTGCTGCCCATTTACCCCTGAAGAAGCCAGAAGTCTGGTGAAACATGTCGTGCGGCAGTGTTAGTTTTTAAATGTGGCCTCTCCGTTCAAATGCTTGGCACTTTAGTATACTGATGTGAGCTGCAGCACTTAACTGTAGCTACCTCTGTTTGCAGGGCTAGCAGCCGTCAGGCTCAATGTCAGTTTAGACACATGCTAATGGTGGCTGTGTTAATCTGACAGTGGTGCGAAGGTACACAAGTTTTCACCACAAAATACGGCAAAGGTGCCAGATATATATTACTAGCAACCTGCTCTGCAAACAGTGACATCATAGTACGCTATATCTAGCAGTGATAGGATGGGAGATTGTGCACATCTCCCCACCCTCTCTCTTTCTGAATAACACCTCTATCCATAGGTGGAGTGTCGACTGTACTTTTACCAAATATTTTTTGGTTTATTAAAGTTGCATTAAGCTCACACTTTAATTTTTAGTGTATGTCAAATAAAAGAGACATTTTATAATAACCTGGGTCAAGATAGGCTTACTGCTCGTCTGGGCATCTGTTAAATAATATTTGTGAAATTCAATTGCCAAAATAGCAATCCCCTAAATCTGGTGCCCCAGCAGTGGCTGGCAAAGTTTAATAGTGTCCGGAAAAGGATATATTTTGTTCTGGGGTGAAATTCAATTGCCAAAATAGCAATACTGTAAGTCTGATGTCCCAGCAGTGGCTGGCCAAGTTTAATAGTGCCCGGCAAAGGATTTATTATGTTCTGGGGTGAAATTCAGTTGCCAAAATAGCAATACCGTAAATCTGGTGTTCCAGCTGTGACTGGACAAGTTTAATAGTGTCCGGCGAAGGATTTATTATTTTCTGGGGTGAAATTCAGTTGCCAAAATAGAAATACAGTAAATCTGTTGTTTCAGCTGTTACTGAACAAGTTTAATAGTATCTGTCAAAGGATAGATTTTGTTCTGGGGTGAAATTCAATTGCCAATATAACAATACCCTGAATCTGGTGTTCCAGCTGTTGCAGGCCAAGTGTTAATCTGTCCGTAAAAGGGTATATTACACTCAGCGTACATCTCCAAGTATATTTCTGTCCGTAAAAGATATATTGCACTGAAGGTGTATATACAAGTGCTGAGAGAGTCATCCTCAATAACTTAACACGTTACTGAGCATCTCCAAGTGTATTTCTGTCCATTAAAGGGTATATTACACAAAGTGTTAAAATACAATTGCTGAAGGCATAATCCTACATATTTTTTCACACGCTACTGTGCATCTCCAAGTGTAAGTCTGTCCATAAAAGGATACCTTTCATCCAGGGCCTAAATAGTAGACCTACAATTGATATTCCCCTAAATAAGTGGTTACTGCTGTACCTGGATTAGTGTAATACGGTACATAAATAAATAGGCAGATAGTGATTGCTGCCTGTAAAAAAAGGCCTGAATTTGAAATCAATAAATTGGGCCAAATATATTTTTTCTAATTGTGGTGCTTGGTGAACAGTAACAATGAGGTAAACATCTAGTAAGGGACGTGGACGCAGTCGTGGTAGTGTTGGTGGACCCTCTGGTGCTGGAAGAGGACGTGGCCATTCAGCAGCAGCCACATGTCCTAGTGAACCATCTACTTCAGGTTCCAGTACCCGCCAGAATTTACAGCGATATTTGGTGGGGCCCAATGCCGTTCTAAGGATGGTAAGGCCTGAGCAATTACAGGCGCTAGTCAATTGGGTGGCCGACAGTGGATCCAGGACGTTCACAACATTATCTCCCACCCAGTGTTCTGCAGAAAGCACACAGGTGGCGCCTGAAAACCAAGCCCATCAGTCTGTCACATCACCCCTATGCATATCAGGGAAACTGTCAGAGCCTCAAGTTATGCAGCAGTCTCTTATGCTGTTTGAAGACTCTGCTGGCAGGGTTTCCATACCGGAATCCACCTAGCCCTTCCCCAGTGGTGGAAGACATAGAATGCACTGAGGCACAACCCCTTATGTTTCCTGATGATAAGGACATGGGAATACCACCTCAACATCAGCAGGCCATTCTGAAACTCATATGTTTGGGGAACCGGCCCCACACTGCGCAGGAGTTGTGGCGGGGTATTGAGCAACAAACCGACAAGTGGTTGCTGCCGGTGGGCTTGAAGCCCGGCGTGGTGGTGTGCGATAATGGGTGGAATCTCGTCGCAGCTCTGGGACTAGCCGGTTTGACGCACATCCCTTGCCTGGCGCATGTGCTGAATTTGGTGGTGCAGAAGTTCATTCACTACTACCACGACATGTCAGAGCTGCTGCATAAAGTGTGGGCCATCTGTGCGCGCTTCCAGCGTTCACATCCTGCCGCTGTTCGCCTGTCTGCGCTACAACGTAACTTCCGCCTTCCTGCTCACCGCATCATATGCGACGTGCCCACCAGGTGGAACTCCACCTTGCACATGCTGGAGAGACTGTGCGAGCAGCAGCAGGCCATAGTGGAGTTTCAGCTGTAGCACACACTGGTCAGTCGCACTGCGGAACAGCACCACTTCACCACCAATGACTGGACCTCCATGAGAGACCTGTGTGACCTGTTGGTTCGAGTACTCCACCAACATGGCCAGTGGCGATGACGCCGTTATCAGCGTTACAATACCACTTCTATGTCTCCTTGAGAAAACACTTAGGGCGATGATGGAAGAGGAGGTGGCCCAGGAGGAGGAGGAGGATGAGAGGTCATTTTTAGCACTTTCAGGCCAGTCTGTTAGAAGTGGCTCAGAGGGAGGTTTTTTGCAACAGCAGAGGCCAGGTACAAATGTGACCAGCCAGGGCCCACTACTGGAGGACGAGGAGGATGAGGAGGAGGTGGAGGAGGCTGAGGATGAAGCAGGTTCACAGCGGGGTGGCACCCAACACAGTTGAGGCACATCACTGTTGCTTGCTAGGGGATACGGAGGACGATACGCCTCCCACAGAGGACAGCTTGTCCCTACCTCTGGGCAGCCTGGCACACATGAGCGACTACATGTTGCAGTGCCTGCGCAACGACAGCAGAGTTGCCCACATTTTAACGTGTGCGGACTACTGGGTTGCCACCCTGCTGGATCCCCGGTACAAAGACAATGTGCCCACATTACTTCCTGCACTGGAGCATGATAGGAAGATGCGTGAGAACAAGCGCATGCTGGTAGACTCGCTCCTGAGAGCATTCCCAAATGTCACACGGGAACAAGTGGACGGCGAAAGCAGAGGAGGAGTAAGAGGTCGCCAACGCAGCTGTGTCACAGCCAGCTCCTCTGAGTGCAGGGTTAGCATGACAGAAATGTGTAAAAGTTTTGTCACCACGCCACAGCTAACTGCACCACCACCTGATACGGAACGTGTTAGCAGGAGGCAGCATTTCACTAACATGGTTGAACAGTACGTGTGCACACTCCTCCACGTACTGACTGATGGTTCAACCCCATTCAAATTCTGGTTCTCCAAATTGTCCACGTGGCCAAGATAGCCATTTATGCCTTGGAGGTGCTGGCCAGCCCGGTGGCCAGCGTTTTGTCTGAAGGTGTATTCAGCACTGCAGGGGGCGTCATTACTGAAAAACACAGCCGCCTGTCCACAGCCAACGTGGACAAGCTGACGTTCATAAAAATGAACCAGGCATGGATCACAAAGGACCTGTCCATCCATTGTGCAGAATAGATATTTATAACTGCCTCCCCCTCAACCATATATTCTTGTTCTCCGGGGCACTTCTTTATTGAATCCTCTTTTTTTAATTTTACCATTATATTGCGGTGCAACCAAAAGTTAAATGAACCTTCCTCCGTCTTTGTGCCAGGGGCCTAATTATCTGAAAGTTGACTGTTCCAGTGGTGGGTGACATGAAGCCTGATTCTCTGCTATGCGACCTCTGTCCTCTGTCTGGGTGCTGGGGCCTAAATAAATAAAAGTGGCCTTCTCCATTGGTGCGTGACTTGAAGCCTGATTCTCTGCTATGGAACCTCTCTCCAAGTTATTTATTTTTAATTTAATTTTAATTCATTTCCCTATCCACATTTGTTTGCAGGGGATTTACATACATTTTGCTGCCTTTTTCAGCCCTCTAGCCTTTTCCTGGACTATTTTACAGCCTTTTTAGTGCCCAAACGTTCGGGTCCCCATTGACTTCAATGGGGTTCGGGTTCGGATCCAGAACTCGAACATTTTCGGGAAGTTCGGCCGAACTTCTCGAACCCGAATATCCAGGTGTTCGCTCAACTCTAGAGGTGAGGGCCTGAAGCCTAGATGACCCCATAAATCATTGCAGTGGTGGGCTACAGGTGAGCAGACGGTATAAAGCATTGGAGGTGAGGGCCTGAAGCCTAGCGAACCCCATAAATCATTGCAGTAATCGGCTACAGGTGATCAGACAGTATAAATCTTGGGAGGTGATGGCCTGAATCCTAGCGAACCCCATAGATCATGGAAGTGATGGGCTAAAGGTTAACAGATGGTATAAAGCGTTGGAGGTGAGGGCCTGAATCCTAGCGAACCCCATAAATCATGGCAGTGATGGGCTTTAGATGAGCAGACGGTATAAAGCATTGGAGGTGAGGGCCTGAATCCTAGCGAACCCCATAAATCATTGCAGTGATGGGCTACAGGTGAGCAGACGGTATAAAGCATTGGAGGTGAGTGCATGAAGCCTAGAGAACACCATAAATCATTGCAGTGGTGGGCTAGAGGTGAGCAGACGGTATAAAGTATTGTAGGTGGGGGCCTGAAGCCTTGCGAAGCCCATAAATCATCGCAGTGATGGCCTACAAGTGAGCCGACGGTATAAAGAATTGAAGGTAATGGGCCTGAAACCTAGCGAACCCCATAAATCATTGCAGTGATTGGCTACAGGTGAGCAGACGGTATAAAGCATTGGAGGTGAGGGTCTGAAGCCTAGCGAACCCCATAAATCATTGCAGTGATCGGCTACAGGTGAGAAGACGGTATAAAGCTTTGGACGTGAGGGCCTGAATACTAGTGAACCCCATAAATCATGGCAGTGATGGGCTACAGGTGAGCAGACGGTATAAAGCATTGGAGGTGAGGGCCTGAAGCCTAGCGAACCCCATAAATCATTGCAGTCATCGGCTACAGGTAATCAGACAGTATAAATCTTGGGAGGTGAGGGCCTGAATCCTAGCGAACCCCATAGATCATGGAAGTGATGGGCTACAGGTTAACAGATGGTATAAAGCGTTTGAGGCGAGGGCCTGAATCCTAGCGAACACCATAAATAATGGCAGTGATGGGCTTTAGATGAGCAGACGGTATAAACCATTGTAGGTGAGGGTCTGAAGCCTAGCGAACCCCATAAATCATTGCAGTGATCGGCTACAGGTGAGAAGACGGTATAAAGCATTGGGGGTGAGGGCCTGAATCCTAGCGAACCCCATAAATCATTGCAGTTATTGGCTACAGGTGAGCAGACGGTATAACCCATTGGAGGTGAGGGCCTGAAGCCTAGAGAATTCCACAAATCATTGCAGTGATGGGCTACAGGTGAACAGACCTTATAAAGGATTGGAGGTGAGGGCCTGAAGCCTTGCGAACCCCATAAATCATTGCAGTGATGGGCTACAGGTAAGCAGACGTTATAAAGCATTGGAGGTGAGGGCCTGAAGCCTAGCGAACCCCATAAATCATTGCAGTGATGGGCTACAGGTGAGCAGACGGTATAAAGCATTGGAGGTGAGGGCCTGAAGCCTAGCGAACCCCATAAATCATTGCAGTGATGGGCTACAGGTGATCAGACGGGATAAAGCATTGGAGATGAGGGCCTGAAGCCTAGAGAACGCCATAAATCATTGCAGTGATAGCATAAAGGTGAGAAGATGGTATAAAGCATTGGAGGTGAGGGCCTGAAGCCTAGCGAACCCAATAAATCATTTCAGTAATCGCCTACGGGAGAGAACATGGTATAAAGCATTGGAGGTGAGGGCCCGAAGTCTAGAGAACCCCATAAATCATTGCAGTGATGGCCTACGGGTTAGCAGACGGTATAAAGCATTGGAGCTGAGGACCTAAAGCCTAGCGAACCCCATAAATCATTGCAGTGATGGGCATCAGGTGAGCAGATGGTATAAAGCATTGGAGGTGAGGGCCTGAAGCCTAGAGAACCCCATAAATCATTGCAGTGATAGCATACAGGTGAGAAGATGGTATAAAGCATTGGAGGTGAGGGCCTGAAGCCTAGCTAACCCAATAAATCATTTCAGTGATCGCCTACAGGTGAAAACATGGTATAAAGCATTGGAGGTTCTGCACTTATAAAGCCTATGCACTAAGTGAAAGGGCTGCCAAAAATTACAAGGAATCGGCAATACACCCTTTATTACACATAAAGGAGGAAATCATAAACACCATTGAAAAATTATCATTGATGGCCTACTGGTGACCCTCAAAAACATTTGGAGCAAGGGCGTGCTGGATACCCTCTAAAACATTATTGTTGATAGCCTAAAGGTGAGCGGACCCAATAAAAATTGTAGTGAGGGCCTGAAGTCAGCGAACCCCATAAACATTGCAGTGATGGCATACAGGTGAGCAGACCGTATAAAACATTAGAGGTGAGGGCCTGAAGCCTAGAGAACCCCATAAATCATTGCAGTGATGGGCTACAGATTAGCAGACGGTATAAAGCATTGGAGGTGAGGGCCTGAAGCCTAGAGAACCCCATTTATCATAGCAGTGATGGCATACAAGTGAACAGACGGTATAAAGCATTGGAGGTGAGGACCTGAAGCCTAGCGAACCCCATAAATCATTGCAGTGATGGCCTACAGGTGAGCAGACGGTATAAAGCATTGGAGGTGAGGGCTTGAAGCCGAACGAACCCTACAAAACATTGTAGTGAGGGCATATATATTGGGTATGGAAGAGGAGGCAGAGGAGGAGGCGGATGAGAAAACAAGATTCAAACATATACAGTACCCTTTTTTTGCGGTGAAAGGAATAAATTAATCTGGATCTTGTGGATTGAGTACATTATAAATAGAGTTGAGCGAACACCTGGATGTTCGGGTTCGAGAAGTTCGGCCGAACTTCTCGAAAATGTTCGGGTTCGGGATCCGAACTCGACCCGAACTTCATCCCGAACCTGAAGTCAACGGGGAACCAAACTTTTGGGCACTAAAAAGGCTGTAAAATAGTCCAGGAAAGGGCTAAATGGCTGCAAAAGGCAGCAAAATGTAGGTAAATGCCCTGCAAACAAATGTGGATAGGGAAATGAATTAAAATAACATAAAATAAATAAAAATTAACCAATATCAATTGTAGAGAGGTCCCATAGCAGAGAATCAGGTTTTAAGTCACCCACCAATGGAGAAGGTTACTTTCTGTTATTTCGGTCCCAGCACCCAGACAGAGTAGAGAGGTCTCACAGCAAGGAATAAGGCGTCATATCACCCACTACTGGAGAAGGCCACTTTCAGTTATTTAGGCCCCAGCACTCAGACAGAGGAGAAAGGTCCCACAGCAAGGAATAAGGCATCATATCACTCAACACTGGAGAAGGCCACTTTCAGGTATTTAGGCCCCAGCAACCAAACAGAGGAGAGAGGTCCCACAGCAAGGAATCATGCGTCATATTACCCACCACTAGAGAAGGCCACATTCAGTTATTTAGGCCACAGAACCCAGACAGAGGAGAGAGGTCCCACAGCAAGGAATAAGGCGTCACATCACCCACCACTGGAGAAGGTCACTTTGAGTTATTTAGGCCCAGCACCCAGACAGAGGAGAGAGGTCCCACAGCAAGGAATAAGGCGCCATATCACCCCAAATGGAGAAGGCCACTTTCAGTTATTTAGGCCCCAGCACCCAGAAAGAGGAGAGAGGTCACATGGCAGAGATTCGGGCTTCATGTCACCCACCATTGTAACAGGCCACTTTCAGTTATTTAGGCCCCGGCGCGCAGATTGAGGAGAGGTTCATTCAACTTTGGGTTACCCGCAAGATCATGGTAAATTTAAAAAAATGAGGACTCAATAAAGAAGTGCCCCGGAGTACAAGAATACATGGTTGAGGCAGTTATAAATGTCTATTCTGCAAAAGGGAGGGACAGGTCCTGTGGGATCCATGCCTGGTTCATTTTTATGAACGTCAGCTTGTCCACGTTGGCTGTGGACAGGCGGCTGCGTTTGTCAGTAATGACGCCGCCTGCTGTGTTAAATACACGTTGAGACAAAACGCTGGCTGCCAGGCAGGCCAGCACCTCCAAGGCATAAAATGCTAACTTTGGACACGTGGACAATTTGGAGACCCAGAAGTTGAATGTGGCTGAACCATCAGTCAGTACATGGAGGGGTGTGCAGACGTACTGTTCAACCATGTTAGTAAAATGCTGCATCCTGCTAACACGTTCCATATCAGGTGGTGGTGCAGTTAGCTGTGGCGTGGAGATAAAACTTTTCCACATTTCTGCCATTCTAACCCTGCCCTCAAAGGAGCTGGCCATGACACAGCAGCGTTGGCGACCTCTCGCTCCTCCTCTGCCTTTGCCTTGGGCTTCCATCTGTTCCCCTGTGACATTTGGGAATGATCTCAGGAGCGCGTCTACCAGCGTGCGCTTGTACTCGCGCATCTTTCTATCACGCTCCAGTGCAGGAAGTAAGGTGGGCACATTGTCTTTGTACCGGGGATACAGCAGGGTGGCAACCAAGTAGTCCGCACACGTTAAAATGTGGGCAACTCTGCTGTCGCTGCGCAGGCACTGCAGCATGTAGTCGCTCACATGTTCCAGGCTCCCCAGAGATAAGGACAAGCTGTCCTCTGTGGGAGGCGTATCGTCATCGTCCTCCGTATCCTCCCAGCCACGCACCAGTGATGGGCCTGAGCTGTGTCGAGTGCCACCCCGCTATGAACCTGCTTCATCCTACTCCATCCTCCTCATCCTCCTCGTCCTCCAGTAGTGGGCCCTGGCTGGCCACATTTGTACCTGGCCTCTGCTGTTGCAAAAAACCTCCCTCTGAGCCACTTCTAACAGACTAGCCTGAAAGTGCTAAAAATTACCCCTCATCCTCTTCCTCCTCCTGGGCCACCTCCTCTTCCATCATCGCCCTAAGTGTTTTCTCAAAGAGACATAGAAGTGGTATTGTAACGCTGATAACGATGTCATCGCCACTGGCCATGTCGGTGGAGTACTCGAAACAGCGCAACAGGGCACACAGGTCTCGCATGGAGGCCCAATCATTGGTGGTGAAGTGGTGCTGTCCCGCAGTGCGACTGACGCATGCGTGCTGCAGCTGAAACTCCACTATGGCCTGCTGCAGCTCGCACAGTCTCTCCAGCATGTGCAAGGTGGAGTTCCACCTGGTGGGCACGTTGCATATGAGGCGGTGAGCGTGAACAGCAGCTCTAACATGTCGGCGTAGTTGTGAATTAACTTCTGCACCACCAAATTCAGCACATGCGCTAGGCAAGGGATGTGCGTCAAACCGGCTAGTCCCAGAGCTGCGACGAGATTTCGCCCATTATCGCACACCACCAGGCCGGACGAGGCCCACCGGCAGAAACCACTCGTCGGTCTGTTGCTCAATACCCCTCCACAACCCCTGCGCGGTGTTGGGCTTCTCCCCCAAACATATGAGTTTCAGAATGGCCTGCTGACGTTTACCCCGGGCTGTGCTGAAGTTGGTGGTGAAGGTGTGTGGCTGACTGAGTCGAGTAGCCGAGTAGGAGAAGGAGGCTACAGGAGGCAAAGAATGATCCCCTGCGATCCTTGGCGGCGGAAGGACGTGCGCCAAGGAACTCTCCGCCTGGGGCCCAGCGGCCACTACATTTACCCAGTGTGCAGTTAGGGAGATATAGCGTCCCTGGCCGTGCTTACAGGTCCAAGTATCTGTGGTCAGGTTGACCTTGCCACAGATGGCGTTGCGCAGTGCACACTTGATTTTATCGGATACTTGGTTGTGCAGGGAAGGCACAGCTATCTTGGAGAAGTAGTGGCGGCTGGGAACAACATACTGTGGGACAGCCATCGCCATCAGCTGTTTGAAGCTGTCTGTATCCACCAGCCTGAATGACAGCATTTCAAAGGCCAGGAGTTTAGAAATGCTGGCATTCAGGCCCAGGGCTCAAGGGTGGCTAGGTGGGAATATACGCTTTCTCTCCAAGGTTTGTGAGATGGAGAGCTAGACGCTGCTGTGTGACATGGTAGAGATGCTTGGTGACGCAGGTGCTGGTGTCGGTGGCACATCCTCTGATTGGAGGGCGGCAGGTGCCAACATTCCTCCCAAAGCGAAGGAAGAGGCCGAGGCAGCAGCAGAAGATGGAGCAGGGGAGCCTGAGTGAGTTCCTTGACTTTAAGGTGTTAACTCCACTGCAGTTCATGCTTTGCATGTAGATGCCTGGTCATGCAGGTTGTGCTAAGGTTCAGAACGTTAATGCCTTGCATCAGGCTTTGATGGCACAGCGTGCAAACCACTCGGGTCTTGTCGTCAGCACATTGTTTAAAGAAGTGCCATGCCAGCGAACTCCTTGAAGCTGCCTTTGGGATGCTCGGTACCTAGGGGTGGTGGCCAGTAGCAGGCGAACTCTCTTAGCTGCGGCTGTTCTGCTTTTGCCCCCTGCTCCTTCTTTTGCTATGCTGTTTGCTCGGTCTCACCACTGCCTCTTCCTCTGAACTATGAAAGTCAGTGGCACGACCTTCATTCCATGTGGGGTCTAGGACCTCATCGTCCCCTGCATCATCTCCCACACAGTCTTCCTCCCTGACATCCTGTTCGGTCTGCACACTGCAGAAAGACGCAGCAGTTGGCACCTGTGTTTCATCATCATCAGAGACATGTGAACTCTGATGAGGTGGTATTCCCATGTCCTCATCATCAGGAAACATCAGTGGTTGTGCCTCAGTGCATTCTATATCTTCCACCACTGGGGAAGGGCTAGGTGGATTCCCTTGTGAAACCCTGCCAGCAGAGTCTTCAAACAGCATAAGAGACTGCTGCATAACTTGAGGCTCAGACAGTTTCCCTGATATGCATGGGGGTGAAGTGACAGACTGATGGACTTGGTTTTCAGGCGCCACCTATGCGCTTTCTGCAGAAGACTGGGTGTGAGATAATGTTGTGAACGTGCTGGATTTTTTACAGTCACCTAACACTATCTGCCTATATGTTTATGTACCGTATTACATTTCACCCCAGAAAACAATATACCCTGTTACAGACAAATTTAAACTAGGCCTGCAACTGCTGGAACACCATATTCAGGGTATTGCTATTTTGGCAATTAAAATTTACCCCAGAACAAAATATATCCTTTGCCGGACACTATGAAATTTAGCCATCCACAGCTGAAACCACTGATTTATGGTATTGCTATTTTGGCAATGGAATTTCACCCCAGAACAAAATATATCCTTTGCAGGACACTATGAAACTAGGCCAGCCACAGCTGAACCCTTTGATTTATTGTATTGCTATTTTGGCAATTGAATTTCACCCCAGAACAAAATATACACTGTTACAGGGAGATTTAAACTAGGACTGCAACTGCTGGAACACCAGATTCAGGGTATTGCTATTTTGTCACTTGAATTTCACCCCTGAACAAAATATATCCTTTGCAGAACACTATGAAACTTTGCCAGCCACAGCTGAAACCACTGATTTATGGCATTGCTATTTTGGCAATTGAATTTCACCCCAGAACAAAATATATCCTTTGCAGGACACTATGAAACTTGGTCAGCCAGAGCTGAAACCACTGATTTATGGTATTGCTATTTTGGCAATTGAATTTCACCCCAGAACAAAATATATCCTTTGCAGGACACTATGAAATTTGGCCAGCCACAGCTGAAACCACTGATTTATGGTATTGCTCTTTTGGTAATTGAATTTCACCCCAGAAAAAAATATACCCTGTTACAGACAGATTTAAACTAGGCCTGCAACTGCTGGAACACCATATTCAGGGTATTGCTATTTTGGCAATTAAAAATTTTCCCCAGGATAAAATATATCCTTTGCCGGACACTATGAAATTTAGCCAGCCACAGCTGAAACCACTGATTTATGGTATTGCTATTTTGGCAATTGAATTTCACCCCAGAACAAAATATATCCTTTGCAGGACACTATGAAACTTGGCCAGGCACAGCTGAACCCACTGATTTATTGTATTGCTATTTTGGCAATTGAATTTCACCCCAGATCAAAATATACACAGTTACAGAGAGATTTAAACTAGGACTGCAACTGCAGGAACACCATATTCAGGGTATTGCTATTTTGGCAATTAAAAATTTTCCCCAGGATAAAATATATCCTTTGCCGGACACTATGAAATTTAGCCAGCCACAGCTGAAACCACTGATTTATGGCATTTCTATTTTGGCAATTGAATTTCAACCCAGAACAAAATACATCCTTTGCAGGACACTATTAAACTTGGCCAGCCACAGCTGAAACTACTGATTTATGTTATTGCTATTTTGGCAATTGAATTTCCCCAAAGAACAAAATATATCCTTTGCAGGACACTATGAAAATTGGCCAGCCACAGCTGAAACCACTGTTTTTTTGTATTGCTATTTTAGCAATTTAATTTCACCCCAGAACAAAATAAATCCGTTGCAGGACACTATGAAACTTGGCCAGCCACATCAGACACCACTGATTTATGGTATTGCTATTTTGGCAATTAAATTTTACACCAGAACTAAATATATCCTTTGCAGGACACCATGAAACTTGGCCAGCCACTGCTGGGACACCACATTTATGGTATTGCTGTTTTGGCAATTGAATTTCACCCCAGAACAAAATATATCCTTTGCAGGACACTATGAAACTTGGCCAGCCACATCAGAAACCACTGATTTATGGTATTGCTATTTTGTCAATTAAATTTCACACCAGAAATAAATATATCCTTTGCAGGACACCATGAAACTTGGCCAGCCACTGCTGGGACACCACATTTATGGTATTGCTGTTTTCGCAATTGAATTTCACCCCAGAACAAAATATATCCTTTGCAGGACAATATGAAACTTGACCAGCCACATCTGAAACCACTGATTTACGGTATTGCAATTTTGGCAATTGAATTTCCCCTCAGAACAAAATATATCCTTTGCAGGACACTATGAAACTTGGCCAGCCACAGCTGAAACCACTGATTTATGGTATTGCTATTTTGGCAATTGAATTTCACCCCAGAACAAAATATATGTTTTGGCAGACACTATTATACTTTGCCATCCACAGCTGTGACACCAGGTTTATGGTATTGCTATTTTGGCAATTGAATTTCACCCCAGAACAAAATATATCCTTTGCAGGACACTATGAAACTTGGCCAGCCACAGCTGAAACCACTGTTTTTTTGTATTGCTATTTTGGCAATTGAATTTCACCCCAGAACAAAATATATCCTTTGCAGGACAAAATAAAACTTGGCCAGCCACATTTGAAACCACTGATTTATGGTATTGCTATTTTGTCAATTAAATTTCACCCCAGAACTAAATATATCCTTTGCAGGACACCATGAAACTTGGCCAGCCACTGCTGTGACACCACATTTATGGTATTGCTGTTTTGGCAATTGAATTTCACCCCAGAACAAAATATATCCTTTGCAGGACACTATGAAACTTGGCCAGCCACATCTGAAACCACTGATTTATGGCATTTCTATTTTGGCAATTGAATTTCAACCCAGAACAAAATACATCCTTTGCAGGACACTATTAAACCTTGCCAGCCACAGCTGAAACTACTGATTTATGTTATTGCTATTTTGGCAATTGAATTTCCCCAAAGAACAAAATATATCCTTTGCAGGACACTATGAAAATTGGCCAGCCACAGCTGAAACCACTGTTTTTTTGTATTGCTATTTTAGCAATTTAATTTCACCCCAGAACAAAATAAATCCGTTGCAGGACACTATGAAACTTGGCCAGCCACATCAGACACCACTGATTTATGGTATTGCTATTTTGGCAATTAAATTTTACACCAGAACTAAATATATCCTTTGCAGGACACTATGAAATTTGGCCAGCCACAGCTGAAACCACTGATTTATGGTATTGCTATTTTGGCAATTGAATTTCACCCCAGAAAAAAATATACCCTGTTACAGACAGATTTAAACTAGGCCTGCAACTGCTGGAACACCATATTCAGTGTATTGCTATTTTGGCAATTAAAAATTTTCCCCAGGATAAAATATATCCTTTGCCGGACACTATGAAATTTAGCCAACCACAGCTGAAACCACTGATTTATGGTATTGCTATTTTGGCAATTGAATTTCACCCCAGAACAAAATATATCCTTTGCAGGACACTATGAAACTTGGCCAGGCACAGCTGAACCCACTGATTTATTGTATTGCTATTTTGGCAATTGAATTTCACCCCAGAACAAAATATACACTGTTACAGAGAGATTTAAACTAGGACTGCAACTGCAGGAACACCATATTCAGGGTATTGCTATTTTGGCAATTAAAAATTTTCCCCAGGATAAAATATATCCTTTGCCGGACACTATGAAATTTAGCCAGCCACAGCTGAAACCACTGATTTATGGCATTTCTATTTTGGCAATTGAATTTCAACCCAGAACAAAATACATCCTTTGCAGGACACTATTAAACTTGGCCAGCCACAGCTGAAACCACTGATTTATGTTATTGCTATTTTGGCAATTGAATTTCCCCAAAGAACAAAATATATCCTTTGCAGGACACTATGAAAATTGGCCAGCCACAGCTGAAACCACTGTTTTTTTGTATTGCTATTTTGGCAATTTAATTTCACCCCAGAACAAAATAAATCCGTTGCAGGACACTATGAAACTTGGCCAGCCACATCAGACACCACTGATTTATGGTATTGCTATTTTGGCAATTAAATTTCACACCAGAACTAAATATATCCTTTGCAGGACACCATGAAACTTGGCCAGCCACTGCTGGGACACCACATTTATGGTATTGCTGTTTTGGCAATTGAATTTCACCCCAGAACAAAATATATGTTTTGCTGGACACTATTATACTTTGCCAGCCACTGCTGGGACACCAGATTTATGGTATTGCTATTTTGTCAATTAAATTTCACACCAGAACTAAATATATCCTTTGCAGGACACCATGAAACTTGGCCAGCCACTGCTGGGACATCACATTTATGGTATTGCTGTTTTGGCAATTGAATTTCACCCCAGAACAAAATATATCCTTTGCAGGACACTATGAAAATTGGCCAGCCACAGCTGAAACCACTGTTTTTTTGTATTGCTATTTTGGCAATTTAATTTCACCCCAGAACAAAATAAATCCGTTGCAGGACACTATGAAACTTGGCCAGCCACATCAGACACCACTGATTTATGGTATCCCTCTGAGCCACTTCTAACAGACTAGCCTGAAAGTGCTAAAAATTACCCCTCATCCTCTTCCTCCTCCTGGGCCACCTCCTCTTCCATCATCGCCCTAAGTGTTTTCTCAAAGAGACATAGAAGTGGTATTGTAACGCTGATAACGATGTCATCGCCACTGGCCATGTCGGTGGAGTACTCGAAACAGCGCAACAGGGCACACAGGTCTCGCATGGAGGCCCAATCATTGGTGGTGAAGTGGTGCTGTCCCGCAGTGCGACTGACGCATGCGTGCTGCAGCTGAAACTCCACTATGGCCTGCTGCAGCTCGCACAGTCTCTCCAGCATGTGCAAGGTGGAGTTCCACCTGGTGGGCACGTTGCATATGAGGCGGTGAGCGTGAACAGCAGCTCTAACATGTCGGCGTAGTTGTGAATTAACTTCTGCACCACCAAATTCAGCACATGCGCTAGGCAAGGGATGTGCGTCAAACCGGCTAGTCCCAGAGCTGCGACGAGATTTCGCCCATTATCGCACACCACCAGGCCGGACGAGGCCCACCGGCAGAAACCACTCGTCGGTCTGTTGCTCAATACCCCGCCACAACCCCTGCGCGGTGTTGGGCTTCTCCCCCAAACATATGAGTTTCAGAATGGCCTGCTGACGTTTACCCCGGGCTGTGCTGAAGTTGGTGGTGAAGGTGTGTGGCTGACTGAGTCGAGTAGCCGAGTAGGAGAAGGAGGCTACAGGAGGCAAAGAATGATCCCCTGCGATCCTTGGTGGCGGAAGGACGTGCGCCAAGGAACTCTCCGCCTGGGGCCCAGCCGCCACTACATTTACCCAGTGTGCAGTTAGGGAGATATAGCGTCCCTGGCCGTGCTTACAGGTCCAAGTATCTGTGGTCAGGTTGACCTTGCCACAGATGGCGTTGCGCAGTGCACACTTGATTTTATCGGATACTTGGTTGTGCAGGGAAGGCACAGCTATCTTGGAGAAGTAGTGGCGGCTGGGAACAACATACTGTGGGACAGCCATCGCCATCAGCTGTTTGAAGCTGTCTGTATCCACCAGCCTGAATGACAGCATTTCAAAGGCCAGGAGTTTAGAAATGCTGGCATTCAGGCCCAGGGCTCAAGGGTGGCTAGGTGGGAATATACGCTTTCTCTCCAAGGTTTGTGAGATGGAGAGCTAGACGCTGCTGTGTGACATGGTAGAGATGCTTGGTGACGCAGGTGCTGGTGTCGGTGGCACATCCTCTGATTGGAGGGCGGCAGGTGCCAACATTCCTCCCAAAGCGAAGGAAGAGGCCGAGGCAGCAGCAGAAGATGGAGCAGGGGAGCCTGAGTGAGTTCCTTGACTTTAAGGTGTTAACTCCACTGCAGTTCATGCTTTGCATGTAGATGCCTGGTCATGCAGGTTGTGCTAAGGTTCAGAACGTTAATGCCTTGCATCAGGCTTTGATGGCACAGCGTGCAAACCACTCGGGTCTTGTCGTCAGCACATTGTTTAAAGAAGTGCCATGCCAGCGAACTCCTTGAAGCTGCCTTTGGGATGCTCGGTACCTAGGGGTGGTGGCCAGTAGCAGGCGAACTCTCTTAGCTGCGGCTGTTCTGCTTTTGCCCCCTGCTCCTTCTTTTGCTATGCTGTTTGCTCGGTCTCACCACTGCCTCTTCCTCTGAACTATGAAAGTCAGTGGCACGACCTTCATTCCATGTGGGGTCTAGGACCTCATCGTCCCCTGCATCATCTCCCACACAGTCTTCCTCCCTGACATCCTGTTCGGTCTGCACACTGCAGAAAGACGCAGCAGTTGGCACCTGTGTTTCATCATCATCAGAGACGTGTGAACTCTGATGTGGTGGTATTCCCATGTCCTCATCATCAGGAAACATCAGTGGTTGTGCCTCAGTGCATTCTATATCTTCCACCACTGGGGAAGGGCTAGGTGGATTCCCTTGTGAAACCCTGCCAGCAGAGTCTTCAAACAGCATAAGAGACTGCTGCATAACTTGAGGCTCAGACAGTTTCCCTGATATGCATGGGGGTGAAGTGACAGACTGATGGGCTTGGTTTTCAGGCGCCACCTATGCGCTTTCTGCAGAAGACTGGGTGTGAGATAATGTTGTGAACGTGCTGGATTTTTTTACAGTCACCTAACACTATCTGCCTATATGTTTATGTACCGTATTACATTTCACCCCAGAAAACAATATACCCTGTTACAGACAAATTTAAACTAGGCCTGCAACTGCTGGAACACCATATTCAGGGTATTGCTATTTTGGCAATTAAAATTTACCCCAGAACAAAATATATCCTTTGCCGGACACTATGAAATTTAGCCATCCACAGCTGAAACCACTGATTTATGGTATTGCTATTTTGGCAATGGAATTTCACCCCAGAACAAAATATATCCTTTGCAGGACACTATGAAACTAGGCCAGCCACAGCTGAACCCTTTGATTTATTGTATTGCTATTTTGGCAATTGAATTTCACCCCAGAACAAAATATACACTGTTACAGGGAGATTTAAACTAGGACTGCAACTGCTGGAACACCAGATTCAGGGTATTGCTATTTTGTCACTTGAATTTCACCCCTGAACAAAATATATCCTTTGCAGAACACTATGAAACTTTGCCAGCCACAGCTGAAACCACTGATTTATGGCATTGCTATTTTGGCAATTGAATTTCACCCCAGAACAAAATATATCCTTTGCAGGACACTATGAAACTTGGTCAGCCAGAGCTGAAACCACTGATTTATGGTATTGCTATTTTGGCAATTGAATTTCACCCCAGAACAAAATATATCCTTTGCAGGACACTATGAAATTTGGCCAGCCACAGCTGAAACCACTGATTTATGGTATTGCTCTTTTGGTAATTGAATTTCACCCCAGAAAAAATATACCCTGTTACAGACAGATTTAAACTAGGCCTGCAACTGCTGGAACACCATATTCAGGGTATTGCTATTTTGGCAATTAAAAATTTTCCCCAGGATAAAATATATCCTTTGCCGGACACTATGAAATTTAGCCAGCCACAGCTGAAACCACTGATTTATGGTATTGCTATTTTGGCAATTGAATTTCACCCCAGAACAAAATATATCCTTTGCAGGACACTATGAAACTTGGCCAGGCACAGCTGAACCCACTGATTTATTGTATTGCTATTTTGGCAATTGAATTTCACCCCAGATCAAAATATACACAGTTACAGAGAGATTTAAACTAGGACTGCAACTGCAGGAACACCATATTCAGGGTATTGCTATTTTGGCAATTAAAAATTTTCCCCAGGATAAAATATATCCTTTGCCGGACACTATGAAATTTAGCCAGCCACAGCTGAAACCACTGATTTATGGCATTTCTATTTTGGCAATTGAATTTCAACCCAGAACAAAATACATCCTTTGCAGGACACTATTAAACTTGGCCAGCCACAGCTGAAACTACTGATTTATGTTATTGCTATTTTGGCAATTGAATTTCCCCAAAGAACAAAATATATCCTTTGCAGGACACTATGAAAATTGGCCAGCCACAGCTGAAACCACTGTTTTTTTGTATTGCTATTTTAGCAATTTAATTTCACCCCAGAACAAAATAAATCCGTTGCAGGACACTATGAAACTTGGCCAGCCACATCAGACACCACTGATTTATGGTATTGCTATTTTGGCAATTAAATTTTACACCAGAACTAAATATATCCTTTGCAGGACACCATGAAACTTGGCCAGCCACTGCTGGGACACCACATTTATGGTATTGCTGTTTTGGCAATTGAATTTCACCCCAGAACAAAATATATCCTTTGCAGGACACTATGAAACTTGGCCAGCCACATCAGAAACCACTGATTTATGGTATTGCTATTTTGTCAATTAAATTTCACACCAGAAATAAATATATCCTTTGCAGGACACCATGAAACTTGGCCAGCCACTGCTGGGACACCACATTTATGGTATTGCTGTTTTCGCAATTGAATTTCACCCCAGAACAAAATATATCCTTTGCAGGACAATATGAAACTTGACCAGCCACATCTGAAACCACTGATTTACGGTATTGCAATTTTGGCAATTGAATTTCCCCTCAGAACAAAATATATCCTTTGCAGGACACTATGAAACTTGGCCAGCCACAGCTGAAACCACTGATTTATGGTATTGCTATTTTGGCAATTGAATTTCACCCCAGAACAAAATATATGTTTTGGCAGACACTATTATACTTTGCCATCCACAGCTGTGACACCAGGTTTATGGTATTGCTATTTTGGCAATTGAATTTCACCCCAGAACAAAATATATCCTTTGCAGGACACTATGAAACTTGGCCAGCCACAGCTGAAACCACTGTTTTTTTGTATTGCTATTTTGGCAATTGAATTTCACCCCAGAACAAAATATATCCTTTGCAGGACAAAATAAAACTTGGCCAGCCACATTTGAAACCACTGATTTATGGTATTGCTATTTTGTCAATTAAATTTCACCCCAGAACTAAATATATCCTTTGCAGGACACCATGAAACTTGGCCAGCCACTGCTGTGACACCACATTTATGGTATTGCTGTTTTGGCAATTGAATTTCACCCCAGAACAAAATATATCCTTTGCAGGACACTATGAAACTTGGCCAGCCACATCTGAAACCACTGATTTATGGTATTGCTATTTTGGCAATTGAATTTCACCCCAGAACAAAATATATCCTTTGCAGGACACTATGAAACCTTGGCCAGCCACAGCTGGAAACCACTGATTTATGTGTATTGCTATTTTGGCAATTGAATTTCACCACAGAACAAAATATATCCTTTGCAGGACACTATGAAACTTGGCCAGCCACATCAGACACCACTGATTTATGGTATTGCTATTTTGGCAATTAAATTTTCACTCAGAACTAAATATATCCTTTGCAGGACACTATGAAATTTGGCCAGCCACAGCTGAAACCACTGATTTATGGTATTGCTATTTTGGCAATTGAATTTCACCCCAGAAAAAAATATACCCTGTTACAGACAGATTTAAACTAGGCCTGCAACTGCTGGAACACCATATTCAGTGTATTGCTATTTTGGCAATTAAAAATTTTCCCCAGGATAAAATATATCCTTTGCCGGACACTATGAAATTTAGCCAACCACAGCTGAAACCACTGATTTATGGTATTGCTATTTTGGCAATTGAATTTCACCCCAGAACAAAATATATCCTTTGCAGGACACTATGAAACTTGGCCAGGCACAGCTGAACCCACTGATTTATTGTATTGCTATTTTGGCAATTGAATTTCACCCCAGAACAAAATATACACTGTTACAGAGAGATTTAAACTAGGACTGCAACTGCAGGAACACCATATTCAGGGTATTGCTATTTTGGCAATTAAAAATTTTCCCCAGGATAAAATATATCCTTTGCCGGACACTATGAAATTTAGCCAGCCACAGCTGAAACCACTGATTTATGGCATTTCTATTTTGGCAATTGAATTTCAACCCAGAACAAAATACATCCTTTGCAGGACACTATTAAACTTGGCCAGCCACAGCTGAAACCACTGATTTATGTTATTGCTATTTTGGCAATTGAATTTCCCCAAAGAACAAAAATATATCCTTTGCAGGACACTATGAAAATTGGCCAGCCACAGCTGAAACCACTGTTTTTTTGTATTGCTATTTTGGCAATTTAATTTCACCCCAGAACAAAATAAATCCGTTGCAGGACACTATGAAACTTGGCCAGCCACATCAGACACCACTGATTTATGGTATTGCTATTTTGGCAATTAAATTTCACACCAGAACTAAATATATCCTTTGCAGGACACCATGAAACTTGGCCAGCCACTGCTGGGACACCACATTTATGGTATTGCTGTTTTGGCAATTGAATTTAACCCCAGAACAAAATATATGTTTTGCTGGACACTATTATACTTTGGCAGCCACTGCTGGGACACCAGATTTATGGTATTGCTATTTTGTCAATTAAATTTCACACCAGAACTAAATATATCCTTTGCAGGACACCATGAAACTTGGCCAGCCACTGCTGGGACATCACATTTATGGTATTGCTGTTTTGGCAATTGAATTTCACCCCAGAACAAAATATATCCTTTGCAGGACACTATGAAACTTGACCAGCCACAGCTGAAACCACTGATTTACGGTATTGCAATTTTGGCAATTGAATTTCACCTCAGAACAAAATATATCCTTTGCAGGACACTATGAAACTTGGCCAGCCACAGCTGAAACCACTGATTTATGGTATTGCTATTTTGGTAATTGAATGTCACCCCAGAACAAAATATATGTTTTGCCGGACACTATTATTCTTTGCCAGCCACTTCCATTACACCAGATTTATGGTATTGCTATTTTGGCAATTAAATTTCACCCCAGAAAAAAATATACCCTGTTAAAGACAGATTTAAACTAGGCCTGCAACTGCTGGAACACCATATTCAGGGTATTGCTATTTTGGCAATTTAAAATTTACACCAGGACAAAATATATCCTTTGCCGGACACTATGAAACTTGGCCAGCCACAGCTGAAACCACTGATTTATGGCATTTCTATTTTGGCAATTGAATTTCAACCCAGAACAAAATATATCCTTTGCAGGACACTATTAAACTTGGCCAGCCACAGCTGAAACCACTGATTTATGTTATTGCTATTATGGCAATTGAATTTCCCCAAAGAACAAAATATATACCTTGCAGGACACTATGAAAATTGGCCAGCCACAGCTGAAACCACTGGTTTTTTGTATTGCTATTTCAGCAATTTAATTTCACCCCAGAACAAAATAAATCCGTTGCAGGACACTATGAAACTTGGCCAGCCACATCAGAAACCACTGATTTATGGTATTGCTATTGTGTAAATTAAATTTCACCCCAGAACAAAATATATCCTTTGCCGGACACTATGAAACTTGGCCAGCCACAGCTGAAACCACTGCTTTATGGTATTGCTAATTTGTCAATTAAATTTCACCCAAGAACAAAATATATGTTTTGCTGGACACTATTATACTTTGCCAGCCACTGCTGGGACACCAGCATTTATGGTAGTTGCTATTTTGGCAATTGAATTTCACCCCAGTACAAAATATTCCCTGTTACAGACAGATTTAATACTAGGACTGCAACTGCTGGAACACCAGATTCAGTGTATTGCTATTTTGGCAATTGAATTTCACCCCAGAACAAAATATATGTTTTGCCAGACACTATTATACTTTGCCAGCCTCTGCTGTGACACCAGATTCATGGTATTGCTATTTTGGCAATTGAATTTAACCCCAGAAAAAGATATATGTTTTGCCGGACACTATACTTTGCCAGCCACTGCTGTGACACCAGATTTATGGTATTGCTATTTTGGCAATTGAATTTCACCCCAGAACAAAATATATGTTTTGCTGGACACTATTATACTTTGAACCATCAAAAAATGTGGTGATAAGAAAGCAGGATGCGCTCATACCCATATGCAGTTGTGCATTTCTGTAGGGGAGCACATCCTGCACTTGTAGTCCGTTGCTAATGGCAATCACCAGCAAAAAATGCATACAATGGATGATGCCAGCAACGGACTACAAGTACCACAATGGACATCCTACATAAGATGAAATTTATGTGGATGTGGCAAGAATTCAGAACAAACACAGAACCAGAGATAGGTGCACGCTGCCGTCACACTAAACCCTCACACTGATGTTAAAAATTGAGAGTTAGTTCGACATATCCTACTAGGAGGACGTGTCTTAAGCCTCGGGCACCAGCGTCAAGGTCTCTCAAGTAGCCCGTGGGCCCTAACACTCACCTACCTGCGCCATATGGGCGATATCAGGGGCCAGTGGGCAATTACAGGAGCATTAGGACGACTCACAAACATCTCCTCTGTTACCTCCAGCATGTGGCCATGCTTGCAATGGGAGGTGGGAGGTGTCTATGAGCCCTACCCAAGACTGACTGATATAGCCCAAGGCCAAGCAGGTGCACCCAAATGTGACCTGAAGATGAAAAACAGGCACATTTAAATTGGAGTTTATACACCTCCATACATATATATATAAACCATCAAAAATGTGGTGATAAGAAAGCAGGATGCGCTCATACCCATATGCAGTTGTGCATTTCTGTGAGGAGCACATCCTGCACTTGTAGTCCGTTGCTAATGGCAATCACCAGCAAAAATGCATACAATGGATGATGCCAGCAACGGACTACAAGTACCACAATGGACATCCTACATAAGATGAAATTTATGTGGATGTGGCAGAAATTCAGAACAAACACAGAACCAGAGATAGGTGCACGCTGCCGTCACACTAAACCCTCACACTGATGTTAAAAATTGAGAGTTAGTTCGACATATCCTACTAGGAGGACGTGTCTTAAGACCTCTGAGCACCTAGCGTCCGAGGTCTCTGACACGTCCTCCTAGTAGGATATGTCGAACTAACTCTCAATTTTTAACATCAGTGTGAGGGTTTAGTGTGACGGCAGCGTGCACCTATCTCTGGTTCTGTGTTTGTTCTGAATTCTGCCACATCCACATAAATTTCATCTTATGTAGGATGTCCATTGTGTACTTGTAGTCCGTTGCTGGCATCATCCATTGTATGCATTTTTATGCTGGTGATTGCCATTAGCAACGGACTACAAGTGCAGGATCGTGCTCCCTACGAAATGCGCAACTGCATATGGGTATGGCGCATCCTGCTTTCTTATCACCACATTTTTGATGGTTTATATATAGTATGTATGGAGGTGTATAAACTCCAATTTAAATGTGCCTGTTTTCATCTTCAGGTCACGTCTGGGTGCGCCTGCTGACGCTGGGCTATATCAGTCAGTCTTGGGCAGGGCTCATGAGCACCTCCCACCTCCCATTGCAGCATGGCCACATGCTGGAGGTAACAGAGGAGATGTTTGTGAGTCGATCCTAATGCTCCTGTAATTGCCCACTGGCCCCGATATCGCCCATATGGCCCATGGGCTACTTGAGAGACCTTGACGCTGGTGCCCGAGGCTTAAGACACGTCCTCCTAGTAGGATATGTCGAACTAACTCTCAATTTTTAACATCAGTGTGAGGGTTTAGTGTGACGGCAGCGTGCACCTATCTCTGGTTCTGTGTTTACACTATTATACTTTGCCAGCCACTGCTGGGACACCAGATTTATGATATTGCTATTTTGGGTATTAAATTTCACCCCAGAAAAAAATTACCCTGTTACGGACAGATTTAAACTATGCCTGCAACAGCTGGAACACCAGATACAGGGTATTGCTATTTTGGGAATTAAATTTTACCCCAGAACAAAATATATCCTTTGCCGGACACTATGAAATTTAGCCAGCCTCAGCTGAAACCACTGATTTAAGGTATTGCTATTTTGGTAATTGAATTTCACCCCAGAACAAAATATATGTTTTGCCGGACACTATTATACTTTGCCAGCCACTTCCGTTACACCAGATTTATGGTATTGCTATTTTGGCAATTAAATTTCACCCCAGAAAAAAATACACCCTGTTACAGACAGATTTAAACAAGGCCTGCAACTGCTGGAACACCAAATTCAGGGTATTGCTATTTTGGCAATTTAAAATTTACCCCAGGACAAAATATATCCTTTGCCGGACACTATGAAATTTAGCCAGCCACAGCTGAAACCACAGATTTATAGTATTGCTATTTTGGCAATTGAATTTCACCCCAGAACAAAATATATCCTTTGCAGGACACTATGAAACTTGGCCAGCCACAGCTGAACCCACTGATTTATTGTATTGCTATTTTGGCAATTGAATTTCACCCCAGAACAAAATATACACTGTTACAGAGAGATTTAAACTAGGACTGCAACTGCTGGAACACCAGATTCAGGGTATTGCTACTTTGGCAATTGAATTTCACCCCAGAACAAAATATATCCTTTGCAGGACACTATGAAACTTGGCAAGCCACAGCTGAAACCACTGATTTATGGCATTTCTATTTTGGCAATTAAATTTCACCCAAGAACAAATATATCCTTTGCAGGACACTATGAAACTTGCCCAGCCAATGCTGGGACACCACATTTATGGTATTGCTATTTTGGCAAATGAATTTCACCCCTGAACAAAATATTCACTGTTACAGAGAGATTTAAACTAGGACTGCAACTGCTGGAACACCAGATTCAGGGTATTGCTATTTTGTCACTTGAATTTCACTCCAGAACAAAATATATCCTTTGCAGGACACTATGAAACCTGGCCAGCCACATCTGAAACCACTGATTTATGGTATTGCTATTTTGGCAATCAAATTTCACCCCAGAACAAAATATATCCTTTGCCTGACACTATGAAACTTGGCCAGACACAGCTGAAACCACTGATTTACGGTATTGGTATTTTGGCAATTGAATTCCCCCCAGAACAAAATATATCCTTTGCAGGACACTATGAAACTTGGCCAGCCACATCTGAAACCACTGATTTACGATATTGGTATTTTGGCAATTTAATTTCCCCAGAACAAAATATATCCTTTGCAGGACACTATGAAACTTGGCCAGCCACAGCTGAAACCACTGATTCATGGTATTGCTACTTTGGCAATTGAATTTCACCCCAGTACAAAATATTACCTGTTACAGACAGATTTAAACTAGGACTGCAACAGCTGGAACACCAGATTCAGGTTATTGATATTTTGTCACTTGAATTTCACCCCAGAACACAATATATATTCTTTGCAGGACACTATGAAACTTGGCCAGCCACAGCTAAAACCACAGATTTATGGTATTGCCATTTTGGCAAATGAATTTCACCCCAGAACAAAATATATCCTTTGCAGGACACTATATAACTTGGCCAGCCACAGCTGAAACCACTGATTTAAGGTATTGCTATTTTGGTAATTGAATTTCACCCCAGAACAAAATATATCCTTTGCCGGACACTATGAAACTTGGCCAGCCACTGCTGAGACACCAGATTTATGGTATTGCTATTTTGGCAATTGAAATTCACCCCAGTACAAAATATATCCTTTGCAGGACACTATGAAACTTGGCCAGCCACATCTGAAGCCACTGATTTATGGTATTGCTATTTTGTCAATTGAATTTCACCCCAGAACAAAATATACCCTGTTACGGACAGATTTAAACTAGGCCTGCAACTGCTGGAACACCAGATTCAGGGTATTGCTATTTTGGCAATTGAATTTCACCCCAGAACAAAATATATGTTTTGCCAGACACTATTATACTTTGCCAGCCTCTGCTGGGACACCAGATTCATGGTATTGCTATTTTGGCAATTGAATTTAACCCCAGAAAAAGATATATGTTTTGCCGGACACTATTATACTTTGCCAGCCACTGCTGTGACACCAGATTTATGGTATTGCTATTTTGGCAATTGAATTTCACCCCAGAACAAAATATATGTTTTGCCGGACACTATTATACTTTGCCAGCCACTGCTGAGACACCAGATTTATGATATTGCTATTTTGGGTATTAAATTTCACCCCAGAAAAAAATTACCCTGTTACGGACAGATTTAAACTAGGCCTGCAACAGCTGGAACACCAGATACAGGGTATTGCTATTTTGGCAATTAAATTTTACCCCAGAACAAAATATATCCTTTGCCGGACACTCTGAAATTTAGCCAGCCTCAGCTGAAACCACTGATTTATGGTATTGCCATTTTGGTAATTGAATTTAACCCCAGAACAAAATATATGTTTTGCCGGACACTATTATACTTTGCCAGCCACTTCTGTTACACCAGATTTATGGTATTGCTATTTTGGCAAATGAATTTCACCCCAGAACAAAATATTCCCTCTTACGGACAGATTTAACCTAGGCCTGCAACTGCCGGAACACCAGATTCAGGGTATTGCTATTTTGGCAATTGAATTTCACCCCAGAACAAAATATATGTTTTTCCGGACATTATTATACTTCGCCAGTCACTGCTGGTACACCAGATTTATGGTATTGCTATTTTGGCAATTGAATTTCACCCCAGAACAAAATATACCCTGTTACGGACAGATTTAAACTAGGCCTGCAACTGCTGGAACACCAGATACAAGGTATTGCTATTTTGGCAATTACATTTTACCCCAGAACAAAATATATCCTTTGCCGGACACTATGAAATTTAGCCAGCCACAGCTGAAACCACTGATTTATGGTATTGCTATTTTGGCAATTGAATTTCACCCCAGAACAAAATATATCCTTTGCAGGACACTATGAAACTTGGCCAGCTACAGCTGAAACCACTGATTTATGGTATTGCTATTTTGGCAAATAAATTTCACCCCAGAACAAAATACACCCTGTTACGGACAGATTTAACCTAGGCCTGCAACTGCTGGAACACCAGATTCAGGGTATTGCTATTTTGGCAATTGAATTTCACCCCAGAACAAAATATATATTTTGCCGGACACTATTATACTTTGCCACCCACTAATGGGACACCAGATTTATGGTATTGCTATTTTGGCAATTGAATTTTACCCCAGAACAAAAAATATGTTTTGCCGGACACTATTATACTTTGCCAGCCACTGCTGGGACACCAGATTTATGGTATTGCTATTTTGGCAATTGAATTTCACCCCAGAACAAAATATATCCTTTGCAGGACACTATGAAACTTGGCCAGCCACAGCTAAAACCACTGATTTATGGTATTGCTATTTTGGCAATTGAATTTCACCCCAGAACAAAATATACACTGTTACAGAGAGATTTAAACTAGGCCTGCAACTGCTGGAGCACCAGATTCTGGGTTTTGCTATTTTCTCAATTGAATTTCACCCCAGAACAAAATATATCCTTTGCAGGACACTATGAAACTTGGCCAGCCACAGCTGAAACCACTGATTTATGGTATTGCTATTTTGGCAATTGAATTTCACCCCAGAACAAAATATACCCTGTTACGGACATATTTATACTTTGCCTGCAACTGCTGGAACACCAGATTCAGGGTTTTGCTATTTTCTCAATTGAATTTCACCCCAGAACAAAATATATCTTTTGCCGGACACTATTATACTTTGCCAGCCACTGCTGGGACACCAGATTTAGGGGATTGCTATTTTGGCAATTGAATTTCACCACAGAAAATAATATATCCTTTGCCAGACAATAGACAGTATTACACTTGGCTAGCCATTTCTGGAACACCAGATTTAGGGGATTGGTATTTTGGCAATTGAATTTAACCCATTAATAAAAATTAGAAATTGCTATCCTGAGTTTCTAAGGGTGACAATAAGCACAGCCAAGCCCCTGATGTAGGATATTGCAAAAAAAAAAAACTTGTATTGATGGATTGATGGACTTGGTGGCAGCTTGTTCTGGTGCACCACAAGTCACAAAATGGCCGCCGATCACCCCAGAAAAAAGTGACAGAAAAACTCTCTGTGCAGCCTAAAAACCAGTGATCAATTAACTATCAGAAGTTGAATGATTCACAGCTGTAGATCGATCACTTCATTAGGTCTTTTTGCTGACTTTTCCCTGCCTTATCTCACCCTCACAGAAGCTGCGTCCTCTCCCTACACTAATCAAAACAGTGTGACGTGCGGCGCTACATGACTCCAGCTTAAATAGAGGCTGGGTCACATGCTGCATTTGGCCAATCACAGCCATGTCATTAGTAGGCATGGCTGTGATGGCTTCTTAGGGCAGCCCTTCAGAAAGCGGGAAGAAATCGCCAAACAACGGACCCGAACCCGACCTATGCTCGAACTGTTCGCTCAACACTAATTATAAAGCATACATTAAAATTTTGTTTTTTTTTCTCATTAGCTCAGCTTTCCTGTGGTGGAGTGGAGAAGTCAGGGGCAATCCAGGCCTTGCTCATGAGTCAACCTGTCAGTATTGTCAGAGGACAAGCGGATACGCTTATCTGTTATAATGCGATAAATACACCCTCAGACAATACGCTGGTGGCAGGGCTTGCCAGCACCTCCAAGGCATAGAGCGCAAGTTCGTGCCACGTCTCCAGCTTGGACACCAAGTAGTTGTAAGGCATTGAGGGATCATTTAGGATGCTGACACGGTCTGCAATGTATTCCTTCACCATCTTCCAAAACTTTTCGCTCCTTGTAGCACTAGGCCGCGATTCAGGGTGAGGTTGCTGGCGGAGTGTCATGAAAGTGTCCCATGCCTTGGAAAGTGTTGCCCTGCCTCTGTTTGAACTACTGTGTGTTCCCCTTGTCTCACTTCCTCGGTTGCCTAAGGAAGTACGGACTCTGGCGGCCTCAATGTCAGATGGAAAATCTTGGAGCAATCTGTCAACAAGTACCTTCTGGTATTGCACTGTTTTACTCATCCTCTCCACCACAGGAATCAGAGATGAGAAGTTCTCTTTGTATCGGGGGTCAAGAAGGGTGAACACCCAGTAATCTGTGTTACCTAAAATGCGTATAACGCGAGGGTCACGGGAAAGGCAGCCTAACATGAAGTCAGCCATGTGTGCCAGAGTATCAACGCGCAAGACATCAATGTCAACTTCAGGATGACTCTCCATACTCTCATCCTCCTCCTCCTCTTCTGATCATCCACTCTGAACAGATGGAATTAAAGTTCCATGAGTACTAGCCTCTGTAGCAGAGGCAAGTGTCTCTAGCTCCTCCTCCTTCTCTTCATGGCCCAATTCGCGTAGAGAAGATGAACTGGGGAAGGTCTGGCTATCACCCTGTGTCATCTCCTCCCCCATCACCTCGTCTGCCACATTCAAAGCATCCTCCTTAATTGTGAGCAGCGATCTTTTGAGTAGACACAGCAGTGGGATGGTTACGCTGATAATAGCATTATCGCCACTAAAACTCTGTGTGGATTCATCAAAGTTTTATAAAACCTCACATAGGTTTGACATCAATGTCCACTCCTCACTTGTAAATAATAGCAGTTGAGTGGAAAGGCGACGACCATGTTGCAGCTGGTATTCCACAACTGCCTTCTGCTGCTTACAAAGCCTGGCCAACATGTAGAACGTAGAGTTCCAGCGCGTGCTCACGTCGCACAACAGTCAGTGAACTGGAATCCGCAAGCGCTGCTGCAGCATTGACAGACTGGCTGAAGCTGTGGATGACTTTCGGAAATGAGCACACAAGAGGTGCGCCTTCACTAGTAGCTCCTGCAAATTGGGGTAGGTTTTGATAAATCGCTGAACCACTAAGTTTAATACATGGGCTAGGCATGGAATGTGAGTCAGGTTGCAGAGCTCCAAAGCCGCCACCAAGCTACGTCCATTGTCGGACACAACCATGCCTGTTTCTAGGTTGAGTGCCGAGAGCCTCAGCTCGGTCTGGTCCCTTATACCCTGCCACAGCTCTGCGGTGTTGTGATGTTTGTCCCCTAAAGAGATCAGCTACAGCACGGCCTGTTGACGCTTACCCACAGCAGTGCTACACTGCTTCCATCTAGCGATTGATGGCTGACTGCAGTTGGAGGTGGAAGTAGAGGAGGAGACGGCTGAGGAGGAGAAGTGGGGGTTGGAGCCAGTAACATAGCTGCTGGCGGAGACCCTGATGGACGTAGGGCCTGCAATCCTGGGTGTGGGTAGCACCTTTGCTTTCCCAGGGTACGACATTCACCCAGTGTGCGGTCAGGGTAATGTAGCGTCCCTGGCCACCAGTACTTGTCCATGTGTCCGTAGTGAGGTGGACCTTCCCAGTAAGTGTGTTGGTCAGGGCATGGGTGATATTCTGGGACACCGACATCAGGCTGCGGAAGTCCTCAGTGTCCACAAGCCTAAAAGGCAACATTTCAAGGGCTAGTCATTTTTAAAGTTGCGCATTCAGTGCTATGCCCTGTGTGGGTTGGCTATTTGCACTTGCGTTCAAATGCCTGTGTTATCGACATTTGGACGCTGCGCTGGGACACGGAAGTGGATGTTGTTGCTGATGGTTCATGCGAATGTCCAGTTGCAGGGCAAGGGGCAACCGGGCCTGTGCCTTCGACAGGGAATTGGCCTGCAGTGCGTAACACAGGAGTAGTGGAGGTAGTGGTGGGACCCGCAGACGCAGAGTGCGGACCCAGGCGTTCGGCCCACTTATTAGGGTGCTTGGATGGCATGTGGCTGATCATGCTGGTGGTGGTGAGGTTGCTAGTTTTCACGCCCCGGCTCATTTTGGTATGGCACAGGTTGCAAACTACAACTCTTTTGTCGCCTGCACTTTCCTCAAATAAGCGCCATACTGCAGAACACCTACCCCTTGGCAAGGTAGATTTATGCATTGGGGTGCTCGGTGTAATGGTTGCGGGCCTGTTTAGTGTTGGCCGATGTCTCCCTTTTGCCACCCCACTACCTCTTCGAGACTTTTGCAGTGCTACGGATCCCTCCCCCTCTGTACTGCTGTCCTCGCTCGGCTTTTCACCTAACCATGTTGGGTCAGTGACCTCATCGTCCACCACCTCCTCTTCCACTTCCTCACTCTGCTCATCCTCCTGACTTGACCTAACCACCACCTCAGTGATTGGCAACTGTGTCTCATCATCATCCACCTCATGACCAAATGATTGTGGTTTACCACCGTCATCTCCTTGAGACTGTGAAGGCTCAAGAGATTGGGAATTAGGGCACAATATCTCTGGTACCTCTTCAAGCGTGCTTGGCGACAGAGCCAAACCCTTTGTGCTCGCCTTCTTCATATTAATGTTTTTTTCTGTAGATATGGTGCAGATTGTTTTACTGTCCATTAAAGACATAGTTTTCTGATGCAGGACAGTACTGGACACAGAAAAATACAGATTTTCGGTGTATTGGCTTGGTATAATGTACTGTAGACAGAGAAATACAAATTTTCGTCACTGAAGTAGGCCACAGATAATGAAATTTTTTTAGTACACACTGTATTTGCTTGCTGTAATGTACTGTAGACAGAGAAATACAAATTTTAGGCACTACACTAGCCCAGAGATAATGACATTTTTTACAGTAAACACTGTATTGGCTTGCTGTAATGTACTGTAGACAGAGAAATACAAATTTTCTCCACTGAAGTAGGCCACAGATAATGACATTTTTTCAGTACACCCTGTATTGGCTTGCTATAATGTACTGTAGACAGAGAAATACAAATTTTAGGCACTACACTAGCCCAGAGATAATGACATTTTTACAGTAAACACTGTATTAGCTTGTTGTAATGTACTGTAGACAGAGAAATACAAATTTTCGTCACTGAAGTGGGCCACAGATAATGACATTTTTTCAGTACACCCTGTATTGGCTTGCTATAATGTACTTGAGACAGAAAAATACAAATTTTTGGCACTACACTAGCCCAGAGATAATGAAATTTTTACAGTACACACTGTATTGGCTTGCTGTAATGTACTGTAGACAGAGAAATACAAATTTTAGGCACTACAGTAGGCCACAGATAATGTCATTCTTAAAGTACACACTGTAAAGGCTTGCTGTAATGTACAGGATGCAGAGAAATACAATTTTTCGGCACTGCACTAGCCCAGAGATAATGTAATTTTTACAGTACACACTGTAAAAGCTTGCTATAATGTACTGAATACAGAAAAATAAAGATTTTCTGGAGTACACTAGGCCACAGATAATGAGAAATTTACAGTATACACTGTACTGGCTTGCTGTAATGAACAGGAGACAGAGAAATATAATTGTTCAGCAATACACTAGTCCAGAGATAATGTAATTTTTGCAGTACACACTGTAAAGGCTTGCTATAATGTACTGAATACAGAAAAATAAAAATTTTCAGGAGTACACTAGGCCACAGATAATAATTTTTTTACAGTATACACTGTTTTGGCTTGCTGTAATGTACTGGAGACAGAGAAATAAAAATTTTCGGCAAAACACTAGCCCAGAGATAATGTAATTTTTACAGTACACACTGTATTGGCTTGCTATAATGAACAGGAGACAGAGAAATGCAATATTTTGGCAATACACTAGCCCAGATATAATGTAATTTGTACAGCACACACTGTAAAGGCTTGCTATAATGTACTGAATACAGAAAAATTAGATTTTCAGAAGTACACTAGGCCACAGATAATTACATTTTTACAATACGCACTGTATTGGCTTGCTATAATGAACAGGAGACAGAGAAACACAATTTTTCAGCAATACACTAGCCAAGAGACAATGCAATTTTTACAGTACACACAATAGGCCACAGATAATGAATTTTTTACAGTACACACTTTATTGGCTTTCTGTAATGTACAGGAGACAGAGAAATACAATTTTCCGTCACTATACTAGCCCAGAGATAATGTAATTTTTGCAGTACACACTGTATTGGCTTGCTGTAATGTACTGGATACAGAGAAATACAGATTTTTGGCACTACACTAGCCCATAGATAATGTAATTTTAACAATACACATTACATTTGGATTTAGTTCTATATTGGATACAAATTTGTCCCAAATAAAATGTATTCTCTGCTGTAATACTGTATATACGGTTGCGGCCTAAACGCACAGATATGCACAAAACTAGTAAACTATGGCCAAAATATAAATCACTCTCTGCTGGAGTAATTAATATAACGGTTGCGGATTGAACACACACACAGATGTGACACAAGTTAGGTTAATTTCCCCAGAACAAAAAAATTTCTCTGATGGTACAGTGTATATCTCGGTAGCAGGAACACTGTAGTGAATAAGCCTCTTTTAATAATGTCTGCCCAACACACTGCTTTATGATGGCGCAGTGTATATCTCAGTACCAGGCACACTGTAGTGAATAAGCCTCTTTTAATAATGTCTGCCCAGCACACTGCTTTATGATGATGCAGTGTATATCTCAGTACCAAGGAACACTGTAGTGAATAAGCCCCTTTTGATAATATCTGCCCAACACACTGCTTTATGTTGGCGTATTGTAGATGTCACTAATTGGAAATCTTTCTGTCTTTTAGACGTTATCAAAGCAATTTCAAGCCCTGCACTATCTGTCCCTTCCTGGTGACGCCTGCCCCTGATAGTGCTGAATTAACCCGCTTCTTAAAAAAAAAAAGTGCTGCACTGCTGTCAAACACACGCTCTAGTCCTAAAAAGGACTGTTAGGTCTTTCAATAAGGTTTTTGGAGTAAAATCAATAAGTTTAGAGCAAAATGCTATCTGTCGCTGCCTACTGTCTGCTCTCCCAGACGCTGAATGAGCCAAGCACCGGACCTCATCTCCTATATGAAATGGTATCACGTGTTCCGGCCAGCCAATCAGTGTAAGGCTTACAGCTAACATTTCTATGGCCTTACACTGAGAGGAATTACTTACCTGGTCCTTGATTGTCCACCAAAAAATATATCCGGGTAAAAACAATCAACTTTATTGATATATATCCATAATACATAAAAACATGAATGACATACAAAAATAGCAATGAACATGAACTGGTGGTATATAACAAGCACCAAGAGACTGACAGGAGAGCTATAGTGTACAGTTCGCAGAGTATACCAGCATGACCCATATGGGAAAATACATCATCACAATACAATATAAAGTGCCTAGTGCAAGCATGTATAAAAGGAATAACAAACATGAAATGAGCTGGCTACCTGCTTTAAAAGCGTGACAATCTCCTGCGTCTCTCACCCGACGTATGTTTCGCCAAAGCGGCTTTTTCAAGGACAAGTGCTATAGATTGTCACGCTTTTACAGCAGGTAGCCAGCTCATTTCATGTTTGTTATTCCTTTTATACATGCTTGCACTAGGCACTTTATATTGTATTGTGATGATGTATTTTCCCATATGGGTCATGCTGGTATACTCTGCGAACTGTACACTATAGCTCTCCTGTCAGTCTCTTGGTGCTTGTTATATACCACCAGTTCATGTTCATTGCTATTTTTGTATGTCATTCATGTTTTTATGTATTATGGATATATATCAATAAAGTTGATTGTTTTTACCCGGATATATTTTTTGGTGGATTATCATAGTGGGCTGTAGGCGCTTGCCCAGCGCCAAATTTTGGTGTTTACTGGTCCTTGATTGGCTGCTTAGAAGGCGCCAAATGTGTGGGGAGGAGGCTCGAGCAATGCGGCGAATACACGTGGTGCTTGGCCGAGTTAAGCCGATCGGCGAGCATAGCAATGCTCGAGCCAAACCAATACTGCATGGCTACTACATGCCGGAGGCTCTAATATGCTGTACGCACGATATCGGAGGCGTGCAGCGCTGTAAATAAGTAAACACACCACCATCTTTGTGGCTGCACGCACACCATCAGAGGTGTACAGCACTGTGGTTGGTGCATCTAAACGACAATCAATGTCCTGCTGCATACACATTATTAGAGGTGTGCAGCATCATGTTCGTTATACCACACACTCGTCATTAGGTGTGTGGTTCTAATAGAGTACTGCTCTTTAACTGCTCCTGATGAACAACCGCAATATAGCGGTAAAGAAACACGTTGAGCAAACGAGAGCACTCCTATCAGTGACACACAGTTTTGTGAACAAAGCTGTACATTTTTGTTGAGCCCATTAATCCGAGGGCATAAAACACAATATAGAAGTAAGGAAGATTCATTTATAACTAGACCGCTTAGTGACTGCATCTATACCCCTATAATCAGTGGGAACAACATGTAGTGGTGTCAGTATACTGGAGTGATCTGGTTGTTTTCATCCCACTCTGTGTGTGGGCCCCACACTCAGCCCTCAGTATCTATTGGTGGATGTGAACTCTATTGAGCTGGATATATTTATACCTACTCCAGACTCCAATTTCGCACCACCAGCCTGATTTGTTTATTTTGGTGGAGAACCAATTTTTAACATACAATAATAATACAACGTAATTTTTAAACGTACTTTATTCAGGCAGTTATTCATCAAACCAATACTTGCCCGAACATGCGCGTGCATCATTAGTTGTGAAAAACGCATCAAAACTGATTGCCCCCGTGCTAAAACACTGAACACAAATGCAGACAAAACTCAATGAACTTGCTTGCACTGAACGCACCCTGAATGCATCCTGATACAATCCATATCGTTCTTGTGAGAGAGTGTTGTCTTGGTGATTCCCTGCCTGGTTTTATAGGGATCTGTCCTTCATTGCAGGGACCCATTAGGACGATAACCTCTTGGAATAGTTCCAGTGTAGATGGCAGCTGATCCACAGAGTTTTGTGGCATGTGTGCAAAGCACCACAGGGTCAGGAAATACTCATAGTTGTTAACCTGTTACGGACACAGGGCGTACAGGTACGCGCTGATGTCCCAGTACCAGGGCCGGACTGGCCATAGGGCAGATCGGGCATTTGCCCCGTGGGCCGGCCCAGGCCCAGGGCCGTTTTTATGGGCGGCAGCAGTGGCGGCGGGCCGGCGGCAAGTGACAGGCGATGAACGTTTCCACTGTGGAAGCGTTCATCTCCATAGTGATCTGTATCGCTGTCCTCTGGACAACGATACAGATCGCTGTGCTGTGCGGCAGGGGAGGGAGGCGTCTCCCTTCCCTGTTCCTCTGATAGGCTGCCGGCACACAGCCCGCAGCCTATCAGAGCGGTGCAGCAGGCGGCGCGATGACGTCATCACGCCGCCTGAGCAGTAGAGAGCGGGACAAAGGCCGGAAGAGGCCTGCATCACAGCGCTTCCAAGGAGGTAAGTATGGGGGGGAGGAAAGAAATGGAGCCTGCACATGAATGGGGGGAGGAGGGGGAGCAAAGAAATGGAGCCTGCACATGAATGGAGGAGGGGGATGGGGAGAAGAAGCCTGCACATGAATTAGGAGGGGGGAGGGGAAGAAGAGGAGCCTGCACATGAATTTGGGGGATGCGGGGGGGGGGGGGCGGCGGAGCCTGCACATGATTGGGGTGGGGGTGGGAAGAAATGGAGGCTGCACATGATTGGGGGGGAGAGAAATGGAACCTGCACATGATGGGGGGTGGCAGAGAGGAGACTGGCACATGTTGGGGGGAAATGGCACTTATTACTGGCACATGATGGGGGAGAGAGGAGACTGGCACATCAGGGGGGAGATTGGAGAGGCACTTTTCACTAGCACATGATTGGGGGGCACTATGGGGACATTACTGAGGTATTTTATATGGGGGCTCTGTGTGGTACTACTATTATCAGGGGTTTATCTGTTTCTGCAGTGTAGTATTGGGGAGCACAGCGGCACAGTATTGGGGGTAGTAGGATGATTTGTTCAGAATATGGGAGGATGATGGAAAAGTAGTAAACTAAGATTTATTTTGTTGTCAAACTGCAGAGACGAAAACTGGTGGTCTGGTCTGCAGGTCTGAAAGGAGAAGATGAGGACAGAGAACATCTACATCACAGGAGACGTCACAGGATGTAAGAGGTAAGTGGGGCTGTATTTCTGTAGAGATCAGAGCAGGGGCGTATCGATTGCCGGACATGTCCTCCTGAGACCAGGCTCTGGATCCGCCACTGCGTCGGACTGGCCTGTGCCCAGTGGCGGGGCCAGTTGACATTCGGCAAGTCATCAAGATTAGACTAAGTGAGCGGGGCCCTAGAAATTCTACTACATGAGGCCCCGCTCACCTAGTCTAATCTTACCTAACCTGAATGTAGGCATAATAAAAATTATCTTTCATGCAGCCTGCATACACAGGTTGGTGAGCGGGCCTCATGTAGTAAAAAAAAATATATGGTGAGAGTGTTGCAAGTTCTCTTCTGTGGCGCGCTGCTGCCTGTGAAGATGTAGGAGGCTAGGAGGCGGAGCTGACTTACCTCACGCTCCAGCTTGCGGAGGGAGACGGCCGTGGAGGTGTGCTGCCGCCAGATTACCGCTGCGCTGCCGTAAAGAGGAGTGTCAGGATGGGAGTGAAGCCGAGCAATTCACTCTCAGGACAGGTGCAGGAGCAGGAGGTAAGTATAAAGTATAAGGGTGGGGGGCCCTGGACTCTGGCACATTATAGGGGGGGCCCTGGACTCTGGCACATTATAGAGGGGGGGCCTGGACTCTGGCACATTATAGGGGGCCCTGGACAGGTATATTATAGGGGGCCTATGGCTACTGGCACAATATAGGGGGGGCCTATGGCTACTGGCACAATATAGGGGGGCATATGGCTACTGGCAGATTAAAGGGGGGCCTAGGGCTACTGGCAGATTAAAGGGGTGCCTATTGGCTACTGGCAGATTATAGGGGGGGGCTATCATACTGGCACATTATAGAGGGGCTTATTGGCTACTGGCAGATTATAGGGGGGCCTATTGGCTACTGGCACATTATAGGGGGGCCTATTGGCTACTGGCACATTATAGGGGAGCCTATCATACTGGCACATTATAGGGGGGACCTATGGCCACTGGCACAACATAGGGGGAGCCTATGGCTACTGGCAGATTATAGGGGGCCCATGGCAACTGGCAGATTATAGGGGGTCCTATGGCTACTGGCAGATTATAGGGGGGCCTATTGGCTACTGGCCCATTATAGGGGGACTATTGGCTACTGGCACATTATAGAGGGGCCTACAGGAAAAAGCTGTCAGTGAGGTGGTGTTGTGGTTTGCCTGTGTACTGAATTAGTGGTATTTGCAGAGTTGCTGGAGAACTGTGAGTGCTATTTCGGGGGCACTGACCTGTACAGGGTGTGGAGGATTGGGAGGTTGATATCCACTTAGGATATTATAAGACTTTTCTGTAGCTTCCTATATTGTTGCAAGGTCTGTATGTTGGTTGTTGCAAAGCTTGTGTGTTGGCTGAAGGCTTCCTATCTTACTGGTGGCTGGCCCTGCCACTCAATTGTGCTTCCAGTTTTGGCTCCGCCCCTAGACTGCAAGGGGTGGGGCCTGTTGGGGGTCATGTGATTGGGCTGCTCAGTCAAAAATGCCCGGGCCTATTTTTTGTCCCAGTCCGGCCCTGCCCGGTACTTAAGGACACAGGACACACCCATATGTCCTGAGTATTTCCGATCACCGCCACTCTGTGACAATGCCGAGGGTAGTCCTGTGACCTCCCTGTATTGTCGATCACAGCAAACTGCAGGTCAATACAGACCTGCGGTTTGCTGCGTTTCCGGGTTATTTGGGTCTCTGGTGACCCGATAACCCAGAATAGGATAGTGATCGGTGGTGTGATAATACACCACCAATCAGCGTCCTTAGATCCTGAAAGGTGATGGTGATATCACCTCCCGGGATTGCATCCGATTGGCTGCACAGGTGGGCGGGGTTTATTCCCCCAGCTCTCCTCTTCTCCTCCATACTGCGTCCGTAGAGCGAGGAGAGAGCACCACATTGGTCAAGCTCCTGACCCAGAACCCCACATCTGACCCACCACGGGAAAGGTTAGATTAGACAGAGATACTCAGGGAAAGTTTAGGGAATTTTTTTTTTTATTCTTGCATCACCCTGATCGGGTGTCTGGGGTCCACAGCACACTTAGCTGTGTGACCCTAGACCACCCAGGGGTGCTGCAGCTTGCAAACTCCCCCCAAACACCACACACACACATTTTTTTGATGCACGCATTTATTTATTTTTGTGCGTACGCTGAATGTGGTCGGCACTCTTAGCGTCCGGCCACTGTTAGCGCATGCCCCCCCCCCATCCCCCCACCTCTGATCAGCTTCAGACCGCTGATCAGCAAGTTTAAATCTTTTTTCTTTTTACTCTTTTGGGGTTTTGACTTTTTTTTATTTAGTTTTTATTTCTGTTAGGTTTAGGGTAAGTATGCGAACACCCTTGCCCCCACACACACCCACACTAAATAAAGATTTCAACACACACACACTCCCCTATGACCCGCCGGACGTTCTCGGCCGAGGAGGCATATGCCCAGCTTGCCTCCGAGTCAGAGAGCCCCAGTGAGGACGAGGATGACCCCACATTTCTTTTGTCAATCGCATCCTGATGATGAGCCCCCAAGGCGGCAGAGACGCTGCCAGGCGGAGCAAGGGGACCTCCATGCTAGGGACCCTGTGGCCCACCCTAGTACGAGCAGCTCTGGGGCTCGTACTAGTTTCCCGGCCCACCGGGTAAGTTCACCTGAGCCCCCTACCAGTAAACTTGCATGGTGGTACCCAGAGAATTTTAAGCCTGTGATTCCTGATTTTGTTGGCCAACCAGGAATCCATATTCCCACAGTGGGCTTCACTGAATATGACTATTTTAGGTTTTTTTTCAGTCACTACTTTGTGAACTTGTACACCCAACAGATCATTGCTCAACACCCAGTCTCATTTTTGGCTAGGTCCGGTGGCTGGACTCCGGTCAGTGCAGCCGAGATGAGGACATTTTGGGGCCTCGTGCTGAACATGGGCCTAGTAAAAAAAAACAGTGTCAGGCAGTACTGGAGTGGGGACGTCCTCTACCAGACCCCACTCTACTGTATGGCCATGACACGTTCCCGGTTTGAGGACATCCGGAAATGCCTGCATTATGCAGATAATGCAGCATGTCCCCCCGGGGTGATCCTGCCTATGACCGCATGAACAAAATCAGGCAGGTCATTGATCACTTCGGGGCCAAATCTTTGGAGGCCTATGTACCTGGAAGGGAGGTCGTGGTTGATGAGTCTCTCATTGATTTCAAGAGGAGACTCATTTTCCGCCAGTATGTTCATGTGTATGAGGGGCGAGATTCCCGTATTAAACCCCCAGAATGTCCCCTCCCACTCTGGGTGTTAGCGGGAAACTTGTGTGGGACCTTATGCACCCACTGCTAGATAAGGGTTACCTTCTGTACGTGGATAACTTTTATTCTAGTATCCCCTTGTTCCAGTGCCTCACCACCAGATCCACGTCCGCTTGTGGGACCATGCGAAAAAATCAGCGCCGTCTCCATACCTATCCCCTCCAGGTACCTATCCCCAGGGGTGAGACCACTGCCCTTACCATTGGAAACCTGTTGCTGGTCATATATAAGGACAAGAAGGATGTCCTTGTACTGTCCACAATTCACGGTAACGGCATCACCCCTGTCCCTGTGCGAGATACCGCAGCAATGGTCCTCAAGCCCGATTGTATCGTCGACTACAATCGGTATATGGGAGGAGTTGATCTCTCTGATCAAGTCCTCAAGCCATATAACACCATGCACAAAACCCGGGCATGGTATAAAAAAGTTGCGGTCTACTTGGTACAGATTTCCTTGTACAACTCTTGTGCTGTCCCGGAGAGCTGGCAACACAGGGAAATTCCTCCAGTTCTATGAGGCAGTCCTCAAGGACCTGATCTTTTCTGACTGGGAAAGAGCAGGCCAGAGTACCTCGGGAACTGAAGGCGCCTGGATCGTCCCTGGCCAACACTTGCCAGGTGTGGTCCCCCATACTGGAAAGAAGGGACGGTCCCAAAAAAAAGCGCAGAGTGTGTTACAGGAGGGGGATGCGGAAGGATACCACCACTCAGTGTGACATGTGCCCCGATCATCTGGGCCTCTGCACTATTGGTTGCTTCAGAGAGTACCACACTTCCATGGAGTACCAAATTTCTAATCCCCTTCCACAATTTTTATTCTATTTAGCCACTGACAATCGCCCAGAAAAAAAAAAAAAACTATTGTTCTCAGACTTGAGACAATAAAACATAATTTTTTCAAAAATGTCAAAGTAAAATAAAGAAAAAATAAGACATATTAGGTATTGCCACATCTGTAAGAATCTGCTTTAAAAATACCCCATGACCAAACAACTCAGATGAACATGGTCAAAAAAATAAAATAAAGACGGTGTAAAAAAAGCTATTTTTAGATTATCACCTTACATCACAAAAAGTGTAATAGCAAGCGATCAAAAAGTCATATGCCTCCCAAAATAGTGCCAATAAAACGGTCCTCTAATCCCGCAGAAAATGACCCCCTACTAGAGTTGAGCTAACCCGAACTGTATAGTATTTTGGGGCGTTCGGGACACGGATCCGGACCCGAACATTTTCAAAATAGTTTGGGTTCTGGTCCGTTGTTCAGAGATTTCTTCCCGCTTTCTGAAGGGCTGCACAGCAGCCAATCAGCTAGCGTTTTACTTCTTGCCCTAAGAAGCCATCACAGTCATGCCTACTAATGGCTTGGCTGTGATTGGCCAAGTGCAGAATGTGGCCCAGCCTCTATTTAAGCTAGAGTCACGTAGCGCCGCACGTCACTCTGCTCTGATTAGTGTAAGGATAGGATGCAGCTGCTGTGAGGGCGAGATTAGGCAGGGAAAACTCAGCAAAAACACCTAATGATGTGATCGATCTACAGCTGTGAATCATTCAACTTCTGCTAGTAAATTGCTCACTGTTTTTTAGGCTGCACGGAGCGTTTTTCTGTCATTTTTTTCTGGGGTGATCGGCGGCCATTTTGTGTCTTGTGGTGCACCAGCACAAGCTGCCACCAAGTCCATCAATCTATCAATACTAGTTTTTTTTTTTTGCAATATTCACATCAGGGGCTTGGCTGTGCTTATTGCCACCGCTAGAAACTCAGGATAGAAATTTCTATATTTTATTGAGGGGTTAGATTTAATTGCCAAAATATTAATCCCCTAAATCTGGTGTTCCAGCTGTGGCTAGGCAAGTGTAATACTGTCTGCTGTCTGGAAGAGGATAGATAATTTTCTGGGGTAAAATTCAATTGCCAAAATAGCAATCCCCTTAATCTGGTGTCCCAGCAGTGGCTGGCCAAGTTTAATAGTGTCTGGCAAAGGATAGATAATTTTCTGGGGTGAAATTCAATTGCCAAAATAGCAATCCCCTAAATCTGGTGTCCCACCAGTGGTTGGCCAAGTTTAATAGTGTCCGGCAACTGATATATTTTGTTCTGGGGTAAAATCCAATTGCCAAAATAGCAATACCGTAAATCATTGGTTTCAGCTGTGGCTGGCCAATTTTAATAGTGTCAGGCAAAGAAAAGATAATTTACTGGGGTGAAATTCAATTGCCAAAAAAGCAATCCCCTAAATCTGGTGTTCCAGCTGTGACTGAAAAAGCTTCATAGTGTCCGTCAAAGGATATTTTATTTTCTGGGGTGAAATTCAGTTTCAAAAATAGAAATACCGTAATTCTAATGTTCCAGCTGTGACTGGACAAGTTTCATAGTGTATGTCAAAGGATATATTATTTTCTTGGGTGAAATTCAGTTGCAAAAATAGCAATACCGTAAATCTGGTGTTCCAGCTGTGACTGGACAAGTATCATAGTGTCCGTCAAAAGATATAATATTTTCTGGGAAGAAATTCAGTTGCATAAATAGAAATACCGTAAATCTGATGTTCCAGCTGTGACTGGACAAGTTTCATAGTGTCCGTCAAAGGATATTTCATTTTCTGGGGTGAAATTCATTTGCCAAAATAGCAATACCGTAAATCAGTGGTTCCCGCTGTGGCTGGCCAAGTTTAATAGTGTCCGGCAAAGGATAGATTTTCTTCTGGGGTGAAATTCAATAGCCAAAATAGCAATCCCCTAAATCTGGTGTCCCAGCAGTGGCTGGCCAAGTTTAATAATGTCCTGCAAAGGATATATTTTGTTCTGGGGTGAAATTCAATTGCCAAAATAACAATACCGTAAATCAGTGGTTTCAGCTGTGGCTGGCCAAGTTTAATAGTGTCCTTTAAATGGTAGATTTTATTCTGGGGTGAAATTCTATTGCCAAAATAGCAATACCCTAAATCTGGTGTCCCAGCAGTGGCTGGCCAAGTTTAATAGTTTCCGGCAAAGGATAGATAATTTTCTGGGGTGAAATTCAATTGCCAAAATAGCAATACCATAAATACCGTAAATCTGGTGTTCTAGCTGTGACTTGACAAGTTTTATAGTGTCCGTTAAAGGATATATTATTTTCTGGGGTGAAATTCAATTGCTAAAATAGCAATACCCGAATTCTGGTGTTCTAGCTGTTGCAGGCCAAGTGTAAATCTGTCCGTAAAAGGGTATATTACAGTCAGTGTGCATCTCCAAGTGTATTTCTTTCCGTTAAAGGGTATATTACAGTAAGTGTTAAAATACAGCATAATCCTCTACATTTGCACACACTGTTTTGCATCTCTAAGTGTGTTTCTTTCCGTTAAAGGGTATATTACGCAAAGTGTTAAAATACAAGTTTCCCAAGGGAATCCACCTAGCCCTTTCCCAGTGGTGGAAGACATAGAATGCACTGACGCACAACCACTTATGTTTTCTGATGATGAGGACATGGGAATACCACCTCATCAGAGTCCGCACGTCTCTGATGATAATGAAACACAGGACCCAACTGCTGCATCTTTCTGCAGTGTGCAGACCAAACATGAGGTCAGGGAGGAAGACTGTGTGGAAGAAGATGCAGGGGATGATGAGGTCCTAGACCCCATATGGAATGAAGGTGGTGCCACTGACTTTCATAGTTCAGAGGAAGAGGCAGTGGTGAGACCGAGCCAACAGCGTAGCAAAAGAGGGAGCAGGGGGCAAAAGCAGAACCGCCCCTGCCAAGAGAGTTTACCTGCTACTGGCCAGCGCCACCAGGGACCAAGCACCCCAAAAGCAGCTTCAAGGAGTTCCCTGGCATGGCACTTCTTTAAACAATGTGCTGACGACAAGACCCGAGTGGTTTGCACGCTGTGCCATCAGAGCCTGAAGAGAGGCATTAATGTTCTGAACCTTAGCACAACCTGCATGACCAGGCATCTACATGCAAAGCCTGAACTGCAGTGGAGTAAACACCTTAAAAACAAGGAACTCACTCAGGCTCCCCCTGTTCCCTCTTCTGCTGCTGTCTCGGCCTCTTCCTCCACCTTGGGAGGAATGTTGGCACCTGCAGCCCACCAAACAGAGGATGTGCCACCAACACCACCACCTCTGTCACCAAGCATCTCCACCATGTCACCACGTTCAGCTCTTCATCTCACAAACATTGGAGAGAAAGCGTATATTCCCACCTAGCCACCATCGAGCCCTGGGCCTGAATGCCAGCATTTCTAAACTACTGGCCTTTGAAATGCTGTCATTCAGGCTGGTGGACACAGACAGCTTCAAACATTTGATGGCGATTACTGTCCCACAGCATGTTGTTCCCAGCCGCTACTACTTCTCCAAGAGAGCCGTGCCTTCCCTGCACAACCAAGTATCCGATAAAATTAAGTATGCACTGCGCAACGCCATCTGTGGCTAGGTCCACCTAACCACAGATAGGGATGCTATATCACCCAAACTGCACACTGGGTAAATGTAGTGGTGGCTGGGCCCAAGGCGGAGAGTTCTTTGGCGCACCTCCTTCCGCCGCCAAGGATTGCAGGGCATAATTTTTTGCCTCATGTAGCCTCGTCCTCCTACTCGGCTTCCTCCTCCTCTTCTTCCACCTGCTCATCCAGTCAGCCACACACCTTCACCACCCACTTCAGCACAGCCCAGGGTAAACATCAGCAGGCCGTTCTGAAACTCATATGTTTGGAGGACAGGCCCCACACCGCGCAGGAGTTGTGGCGGGGTATTGAACAACAGACCGACGAGTGGTTGCTGCCGGTGGGCCTCAAGCCCAGCCTGGTTGTGTGCGATAATGGGCAAAATCTCGTCGCAGCTCTGGATATGGCCGGTTTGATGCACATCCCTTGCCTGGCGCATGTGCTAAATTTGGTGGTGCTGAAGTTCATTTACAACTTCCCCGACATGTCAGAGCTGCTGCATAAAGTGCGGGCCGTCTGTGCATGCTTCTGGCGTCCACATTCTGCCGCTGCTCGCCTGTCTGCACTACAATGTAACTTATGCCTTCCCGCTCACCGCCTCATATGCAACGTGCCCACTAGGTTGAACTCCACCTTGCACATGCTGTGCGAGCAGCAGCAGGCCATAGTGGAGTTTCAGCTGCAGCACGCACGGGTCAGTCGCACTGCGGATCAGCACCACTTCACCACCAATGACTGGTCCTCCATGCTAGACCTGTGTGCCCTGTTGCGCTGTTTTGAGTACTCCACCAACATGGCCAGTGGCGATGACGCCGTTATCAGCGTTACAATACCACTTCTATGTCTCCTTGAGAAAACACTTAGGGAGATGATGGAAGAGGAGGTGTCCCAGGAGGAGGAGGAGGAGGAAGAGGGGTCATTTTTAGCACTTTCAGGCCAGTCTCTTAGAAGTGGCTCAGAGGGAGGTTTTTTGCAAAAGCATAGGCCAGGTACAAATATGGCCAGCCAGGGCCCACTACTGGAGCACGAGGAGGACGAGGATTAGGAGGAGGTGGAGGAGGATGAGGATGAAGCATGTTCACAGCAGGGTGGCACCCAAGGCAGCTCAGGTCCATCACTGGTGCGTGGCTGGGGGGAAACGGAGGACGATTATGATACGCCTCCCACAGAGGACAGCTTGTCCTTACCTCTGGGCAGCCTGGCACACATGAGCGACTACATGCTGCAGTTCCTGCGCAACGACAGCAGAGTTGCTCACATTTTAACGTGTGCGGACTACTGGGTTGCCACCCTGCTGGATCCCTGGTACAAAGACAATGTGCCCACCTTTCTTCCTGCACTGGAGCGTGATAGGAAGATGCACGAGTACAAGCGCACGTTGGTAGACGCGCTACTGAGAGCATTCCCAATTGTCACAGGGGAACAAGTGGAAGCCCAAGGCGAAGGCAGAGAAGGAGCGAGAGGTCGCCAACGCAGCTGTGTCACAGCCAGCTCCTCTGAGGGCAGGGTTAGCATGGCAGAAATGTGGAAAAGTTTTGTCACCACGACACAGCTAACTGCACCACCACCTGATACGAAACAGGATGTTAGCAGGAGGCAGCATTTCACTAACATGGTGGAACAGTACGTGTGCACACCTCTCCACGTACTGACTGATGGTTCGGCCCCATTCAACTTCTGGGTCTCCAAATTGTCCACGTGGCCAGAGCTAGCCTTTTATGCCTTGGAAGTGCTGGCCTGCCCGGATGCCAGCGTTTTGTCTGAGTGTGTATTCAGCACGGCAGGTCGTGTCATTACTGACAAAACGCAGCCGCCTGTCCACAGCCAACGTGGACAAGCTGGCGTTCATAAAAATGAACCAGGCATGGCTCCCACAGGACATGTCCATCCCTTGTGCAGAATAGACATTTATAACTACCCCCCCCCCCCCTTAACCATATATTCTTGTACTCCAGGGCACTTCTTTATTGAATCATCTTTTTTTAATTTTACCATTATTTTGCGGGGCAACCCAAAGTTGAATGAACCTTCCCCCCGTCTGGGTGCCAGAGCCCTAAATATCTGAAGGTGGCCTTCTCCATTGGTAGGTGACATGAAGCCTTATTCTCTGCTTTGGGACCTCTCTCCTCTGTCTGGGTGTGGGGCCTAAATATCTTAAAGTAGCCTTCTCAGTTGGTGGGTGATATGATGCCTCTTTTGCTGCTATGGGACCTCTCTCCTCTGTCTGGGTTTCAGGGGCCTAACTTTCATGTACTTGCTTGCTGTCTTGGTGGCAGACATTTAACACCTTTTACTGTCTAATGACCACCCCATTGTCTGGGTGTCAGAGGCCAATATGTCGTTTAATCATTTGTTGTGTTGGTGGAAGATATTAAACTCTTTTTACTGTCATGACCGCCCCATTGTCTGGGTGTCAGGGGCCTAAATTCCATGTACTTGCTTGCTGTCTTGGTGGCAGACATTTAACACTTTTTACTGTCTAATGACCGCCCCATTGTCTGGGTGTCAGGGGCCTATATTTCTTTTAATAATTTGTTGTCTTGGGGGGAGATATTAAACTCTTTTTGCTGTCTAATGACCACCCCATTGTCTGGGTGTCAGTGGCCTATATTTCGTTTAATTGCTAGCTGTCTGGGTGAAAGACATTAAACTCTTTTTACTGTCAAATTGTCTCTCCTCTGTCTGGGTGTCAGGGGCCTACATAAATGATAATGGCCTGTTCCATTGTAAGTTGACCTGAGGCCAGTGTTGCTGTTACGGGACCACTCTCCTCTTTGCGGGTTCCATGGCCCTGAGTCTGTGAATGAGGCCTGTGGCACTGCAGGCAGACATGAATCCTTTTTGGCTGTGATGAGAACATCAACTCCCATAGCATTCCCACCTGATGCCACCCCAACCTCCTATTCCACCTCCTCCTCCAAGTTGCCAATTGATATTGGTAAATTTTTATTTATTTTATTTTAAGTCATTTTCCGATCCACATTTGTCCTACACTTTGCTGCCTTTTTCATCCCTCTAGCCCTTTCCTGGGCTATTTTACAGCCTTTTTAATGCCCAAAAGTTTGGGTCCCCATTGACTTCAATGGGGTTTGGGTTCGGGGTGAAGTTCGGGTCGAGTTCGGCTACCGAACCCGAACATTTTCGTGAAGTTCTGCCAAACTTCTCGAACCTGAACATCCAGGTGTTCGCTCAACTCTACCCCCTACCTAAGAAAATCGGCTAAAAACGTTTAAAAAAACGGACTCTCAGACTATGGAGATACAAAAATTATAATTTTTTGTTTAAAAAAGGATATTATAGTGTAAAACCTAAATACATTTTAAAAAGTAGACATATTAGGTATTGCTACGTCCGTAAGAATCTGCTCTATAAAAATACCCTATGACATAACCCCTAAAATTAACACAGTCAAAAAAATTAAATAAAAACGATGCCAAAACAGCTATTTTTTGGCAAATTTTCCATTTAATCCAAACAAAACTTAATATTTATTGCCCTGATTCTCCAGTTTACAGAATACCCATATGAGGTCATAAACTGCTGTATGACCAAACGGCAAGACGCAGAGATAAAGAAACGCCATATGGTTTTTGGAAGGCAGATTTTGCTGGACTAGATTATTTACACCATGTCCCATTTGAAGATCCCCTGATGCACCCCTAGAGTAGAAACTCCACAAAAGTGACCCCATCTAAGAAACTACACCCCTCAAGGTATTCAAAAGTGATTTTACAAACTGTTAACCCTTTAGGCTTTCCTCAAGAGTTTATAGCAAATGGAGATTACATTTCTGAAATTCCATTTTTTGCAACCTTGCCTCACAAAAGACATGATTACACTCACCGGTAATCTCTTTTCCATAAGCCCATGACAGCACCCTTGAGAGACCGCCTCCATCCAGGACAGGAAACAGGAACTTTCGTGGAGAGTACAAAAGGTCAGCCCTGACCTCATCACCTCAGTTAGTAGCAAGAACATGTCCTGAAAAATATATTAAACATATTCTCTTCCTTCTCTTTTTTTTTTTTTTTTTTTTGGGGAATAATGATTGGTGCTGTCATGGGCTTATGGAAAAGAGATTACCGGTGAGTGTAATCATGTCTTTCCCTATCGCCCATGACAGCACCCTTGAGAGATGATTAGGCAAGTAATCCTTTTAGGGAGGGACTACCGCCTGGAGCACCTTTCTGCCAAAGATTAATTGCTCTTTAGCACTCAGGTCTAATTTATAGTGTCTGAAAAAGGTACATGGGGTTTGCCAGGTTGCTGCTCTACATATCTGCTCTAAAGATGCATCAGCTTTCTCTGCCCAGGATGTTGACATTGCCCTGGTAGAATGAGCTTTCAGACTCGCCGGTGGCGTTTTCCCGTAGTTGAATAAGCTAGATTAATGGCTTGGACAATCCATCTAGCAAGTGTCTTAGAGGAAACTGCATGACCTCTGTTTTTTCCACCATATTGAACGAATAGTCTGTTGCTCCTCCTCCAACCTTCTGTGGCTTTGATATAATATAAGAGACATCTCCTGACGTCTAAAGTATGCCATTTTCTTTCTTTGTCCGTCTGCGGGTTTTGGCATAAAGATGGTAAAATTACTTCTTGTGATCTATGGAACATGGTAACTACCTTAGGCAAAAATGACGGATCAGGCTTGATCACCACTCTGTCTTCTGTAAAGATAGTATAAGGAGGCGAGATTGAAAATGCACAAATCTCACCCACTCGTCTTGCTGAAGTAATTGCCACCAAGAAAGCAGCCTTTAGAGACAGAAACCTTAGGGAAAGATCGTTCATAGGTTCAAAAGGGGTTCTGTTAAGCTGTTCAGGACTAGATTTAAATCCCAAGGTGGTAAAGGGACCTAGGCAAGGGACTGAGACGATTAATAGCCTTGAAAAATCTCCTTATCCATGGGTGATTGGCTATATGGCAATCGAAAAAGCACTTAGAGCTGAGACCTGAACTTTCAATGTGCTGGTCCTTAGCTTCTTCTCAAACCCTCTTTGTAGGAAATCTAATATTAGTGGTAACGGAGGAGGATCCAATACATTTATTGGCACCTTGCAGAAGGATAGAAAAGTCTTCCAGATTCTCAGGTATATCAGTGACGTTACCTCCTTTCTGGCTGATAGCAGAGTAGAAACCACCTCTTTAGAGAGACCTCTCTGTTCTAAGATTTCCTCTCAGGAACCACGCAGTCAGCCGTAACTGCTGTGCATCTGGGTGGTATATAGGACCCTGAAAAGAAGATCCTCCCGGTCCGGCAGAATCCATGGGTCTGCTATCGAAAGCTTTCTGAGCCAACTGAACCATGTTCTGCGAGGCCAAAAGGGAGCTATCAGAATTAGCCTGGTTCTGTGGTGTCTTAATTTCTGTAGAACTTGGGGTATCATTCTTAATGGCGGAAAGGCATAGAGTAGTTCGTCTGGCCAAGGAAGGGATAGAGCATCTATTCCTGTTGGCCGGTCCCTGCTGTTCAGGGAAAAGAAACGCCTGCATTTTCTGTTTTTTCTTGTGGCGAACAGATCCAGTACAGGATAACCCCATAGGTGAGTAATTTGTAGAAACACCTCCTGGTTCAGGCACCACTCTGTTTCTCTCAAGGTCTGCCTGCTTAGGAAATCTGCCTGACTGTTCTCTGTGCCCTTTAGATGAACCGCTTTCAGACCAGAGGCATGGGGCATGATTAAAAGAAAAATTTCCCTTGTCAGATTCATTAGACTCCCTGACCTGGTGCCCCCTGTTTGTTTAGGTACGATACTACAGTACTGTTGTCTGAGAAGATCTTTAGTTCTCTTCCTTTTATTTCTGGCAGAAATTCTTTTAAGGCTAAAAGAACTGCCCTGAGCTCCCTCATGTTTTGAGACTCTATTCTTTCTCCAGACTGCCAGGTTCCTTGACGAGACACCCTCTGACATATTGCTCCCCATCCGTAAGGACTTGCGTCGGTGGTAATTATTAGAGATCTTGATGATTCCCACTGGAGACCCTGTGAGAGATTTTTGGATCTAACCACCATTGAAGGGATTGTATTACCTGAATCGGTAGAAAAGATGAGCTTCCAGAAGAGAAGTTGTCTGCATTTCTTTCAGAATCTGCCATTGTAACGGTCTTGACCTGAATTGACTCCACCTGACCGCTGGTATGGTTGCCGTCATCCTCCCTAGAACTGCCATACCCTGTCTGATAGTCCTCTTTTGGATGATATCAATGCAGTGACTTCTTCTCTTATCTTGTCTATCTTGGACTGAGGAAGAAAACAAGACATCTTTACCGAGTCCAGAATCATGCCCAGAAAGGCACACCTTTGAGACGGTTGTACATTTGATTTTTGTGATTTATTAACCATCCTAGATCTTCTAGAATCTCGAGGATCCTTGTGATCTCTCTTTGTAGATTGTCTCTTGACTCTGCTACTATTAACAGATCGTCCAAATATGGGATGACTAACAGATTTTGCTTCCTCATATAGGCCATGATCTCCGCCATTACTTTTGTGAATAGCCTTGGTGCCTGAGCTATTCCGAACGGAAGAGCTGCGTACTGTAGGTGCAAAGTGCCTTCTTTTGTGGCGACTGCCACTCGTAGATATTTTTGATGTTCCGGATGAATGGGTATATGGTAATAGGCATCTTTTATGTCTATAGTGCCCATAAAGCATCCTCCGTACAAATGTTTCATCGCGGAATTTAATGACTCCATTCTGAATTTTTTGTATTGGAGATATTGGTTTAGATCTTTTAGATTTATAATTACTCTGAGTGTTCCATCTGGCTTGGGTACTAAAAAGAGATTTGAGTAAAAACCTCTTCCTCTTTCTTTTTCCGGAACTGGAATTAACACTTTTTTGTTCACTAAAGACAATACCTCTTGTCTTAATGTGATACCCTTTAGGGAATCTCCTGAGCCGTCCGTGACTTTTTGTCTGTCTGGTGGGCGAGAAGAAAACTCTAGACGAAAAACGTCTCTTATAACCCCCAGAATCCAAGGACAAGGGCCTATTCTCTCCCAATTTTTTAGAAAAAGAGACAGCCTGCCGCCCACCGGAGGGACACCGTCATTGTGGACCTGACTTAGCACCTGAAGATGACTTCTGCTGAAACAGGAACCCTTTATCTTTCCTAGGCTGGATCTTGAAGTTTTGGGTTTTATTTTTATTAAATCCTTTTTTGTTCCTCCGAAAAAACTGCCTCTTACCAAATTTATTTGGTCTAGTTTTAGCCTCAGGAAACCCTTTTTTACTATCTGCAGCCTTCTCAAGGAGGTCGTCAAGGACTGCTCCAAACAAATAGTCTCCCTGACAGGGAATGGCACATAATTTATTCTTGGAACCGGTATCTGCGGACCAGCTTTTGAGCCAGATCGCCCTTCAGCGCGGTTTGATAATGCAGCCGCACGAGCGCTTAACTTCAAGGCATCCACCGAGGCATCTGAAATGAAATCCACTGCTTTGAAGATAGTTGGGAAAACGGAAAGTAGTTGATCTCTTGGAGTTTTATCCTGAATATGAGTCTCCAGTTCTTGGAGCCATAACTTGACTGACCTAGCCGTGGATGTTGTTGCTATATTAGGTTTTAGTGCCTGCGAAGAGACTTCCCATGCTTGTTTAAGGAAAGTATCTGCACGTCTATCCATCGGGTCCTTTAGAGAACCTAGGTCGTCAAAAGGCAAGGCTGTATTTTTAGAAATTTTGCCACGGGCGCATCTATTTTGGGGCTCTGTCCCAACTAGTGGTGTCTGCCTCCTCAAAGGGGTATTTACGCTTCATAGATTTAGAAATAAAGAACTTTTTATCCGGTTTTTCCATTCTTTTGAATTAAATACTTTATGTTCTCATTAAGTGGAAACACTCGCGATTTTTTCCGTCCTAAGTCACCAAACATTATGTCTTGTACTGATCTTTGCTCTTTCGTGTCATCTAACTTCATTGTGCCTCTAATTGCTTTAAGTAAACCGTCTGTATCTTCAGGAGAAAAGAGGGATCTGCCCAAATTTTCTTCGTCAGAGGACGAAGTCTGAGCCATCAGAAATTTCTCCCTCGTCACTTTTAACTGAAGATCCAGAGTCAGACATTTCAATTATTCCAGATTGTTTAGAAGAAGTTGGAAGATACTTTTTAAAAAGCTTCATGGAATCAGACACTTCAGATTTGACTATCTCTTTTATATTTTGTAGGAGGGAAGGCGACTCTTGTTCCACAATCCTATCTGTACACTGCTGACATAATTTCTTCTGCCAATTTGCCCCCAATCTCCTTTTACAGACTGCGCATTCCTTGCCCTTCGTTTTGCAGTGGCTTTCTTAGGGCCTTCTCTGACAGTCTAAAAAAGGACAAACAAAAGAAGGCCCTATTAAAAAGAAGCGTAAATAAAAATAGGCTGGGGTATAACCCCTTACCCCACCAGGAGTACCGGTCTGGTGTCGTGACCCTCCTGTACATCAGCGCTGTGTGCTCTCCTCCTCCATCTTCCTATGGACAGAGCACCTCTGAGGTCAGGATCCCCTCTGGGTGTAGGCTGGCTGGGTGGGTTCAGGCTGCGCTGAAAAGCCGGGTCCTTGCTGGTGCTCCCTAGCAGCTCCTTTAAAGAACTGTGCTTCCGGTTAAAAAACCCGCCCGGAAGCACAGCAACTCTCGCCTGCTAACGCGAGATTTCCTCCGCCCTCCAGGGCTGGCTCCGGCATGCGTTCCAAACGCCGGAAATGCCGCGCGAGACTTCCGGCCAAAGTCTCGCGGTACTGCGCCCGTACGCCGTGCTTGCAGGGAGAAGAGCTCCGGACCCGCCGACATGCGCCAGAGGGTTCCGGCATGCTGGAAACACCTCACAGTGCCCCAGGATGGCCAGTGGAACAACCAGCCCGCATAAAAGCAGGACCAGAACCGTTTACCCAGACTTACAACGGCGGCTCCAAGAGGAGACTTATGCCTCTACAGGGAGCCCCCAATAAGGTATGAATGACCGGGGGACCTGCAGCCTAGATTTAAGAACTCTCCACGGATCTTCCTATCCACAGGACAGGAAACAGGAACTGAGGTGATGAGGTCAGGGCTGACCTTTTGTACTCTCCACGAAAGTTCCTGTTTCCTGTCCTGGATGGAGGCGGTCTCTCAAGGGTGCTGTCATGGGCGATAGGGAAAATGTAATATAGAGCAACCAAAAGTTATATGTAGCCTAAAAATAGTCCCAAAAAAACTGCCACCTTATCCTGTAGTTTCCAAAATGGGATCACTTTTATGGAGTTTCTACTCTAGGGGTGCATGAGGGGGGCTTCCAAAGGGGCATGGTGTAAATAAACCATTCCAGCAAAATCTGCCTTCCAAAAACCACATGGCGCTCCTTTCCTTCTGATAGAGATGTGTAAATCATTGTTAGATTCAGCTAAGAAAGCTTCCATGTACTCCAGCTCTCAGACCACATCTTATCTCCTACAGAGCAAGAAGGTTCCATCCTACCAAAGAAACCACGCCTCCTTGCTACTTCATATATGTTTCTCTGCTGTTAATATAGACTTCATTACAAGATGACTTTCCAACTAGTCCCATAATCATGGACTATCCCAAAGGCATACCTGGAATCAGTGTAATGTTGGCTGTTTTCCTATCTGCATATCTGTAAGCCATCTTCAGAGTCTTTAGCATGTCCACTTCTTGAGCAGACATGTGTGGTGGTGTGTACTATGCCTTTTTTTTAAGAGTGTCATGATTAATCACCACTGACCCACTGGTGTAGTACCTGCCATCCTGGCCATACCTCGTTCCATCCACAAAGAGCACATGATTTGGATTACCTAATGTCTGATTTACCACATCCTGCTGTCTCTTGTGACATCATCTGCAAACACTCCGGATCTGGAAGAAAAGTTTAAGTGCCCTAACTCTTCCCTCCCCCCTTGTTCCAGAGGCAACAGGGTGGCTGGATCCAAAATATGACATCTGTAGACATTTCAGGCATCATATGAATGCTCTCTGTCAATAAAAACACATTACATTAATTAAAATAAAGTGTATTATCATACATCAACACAATAATATTCCTGATTGGCACAATATTTTAATGAATAGATTGATGGAAAAAATTACAATAGCTCGACTTCTGCGATAGAAAAGAAATTCTATAAAGATAATCTTATCTAGGATCTAGTGCAGGAGGGGGGCTTCACTTGACTTTACTTGAAAAACAAAAAACATGCAAGTTATGGAATCTCATCTGAATAAAATAATTAAACAATACTACTGGTCATAACTAATCATAGGTATATGTTTATCCTTCACTAACTGACTCGAGGGAGTACTCCTTGTGGTGCTACTTGGACTACTGGTAGTTATGCGTATTGTTTTGTTCACAGTAGCCGTATCAGGAAAAATACCAGTAACTAAGATGGCCAAAGATGGAAATTCCCTCAGTTAAAATGGCCGCCATTCCGGAAGTTACAGGAGTTAAGATGGCTGCCAGACTGGACTCTGGATTAGTTAAGATGGCCACCATTGCGGAAATCAAGGCGTAGGGGGTGCCATCTTGTGCGATAACCGGAAACAAAGAGGTTGTCCTAGGGAGTGGTTTTGGCACTGACGTACAGATGTAGCAGGGTTAGCACTCCCGCTATTAACTCAAATATCTTAACTCATTTTATTATCTTGAGAAAAAAGCCATTGAAAAGCAATTGAAGGTGTTTGCTTAGATTTCTCAGAAATCTCTGAATAAAGGAGTGCTAACCATGCTACATCTGTACTTAACAGGTCCACCCCTCTGGACTGGAGGGGGCTGATGGTAAAAAGAACAGATCAGATAAGTCCTCAAACCTTTTCATGGTCCATTCAAAGTGTTGTTGACCACAAGCACATCAGTGAAGGTCGAAGGAAAGCTTAATTTGAGTCATTTTAAAAAAGTGTTGAGTCTGGAGACATGAAACGATGATGTTTCTTGTTCCCCCTTGTGTGACTGCTGATCCTGACTCAAAGCATATGGATCCTAATCGAGATAGTAAAAATAGGTTTTTGGACCGTGGAAAAGTTGTGCAAAAGGAAAAACAAAGTTGTTACGGTCTGTTAGTTCTAGCCCAGTGATCCATTGACAGTATTGCCCGAAGATAGTTAGTATTAATAGTTCTTATGTCCACAATAATTAATGGCCAGCTCATGAATGCCCTAAAAGGGCTTACTTCTTATTCCTGAACTTATCAATAATTCTGCTATGTGCGTTAATTGTGTGTTGTGTCATCCCCTGCATTAGGAGGTTTTTGTTAAAAGTCATAGTTAAGGCTACCCCGGAGATGATCATGCAAGAGCTTGACGAGGATGGGAGACAAGGTCCACTTCGTTCTGTTGGTCCCCCCCTGCTTACAACGCCACCTGGAGATGATTGACCATAGGGACAGACATCTGGCTCCTATGTCCATAAAACCCAGTGTCGTGGGAGCCTATCCACAAGAGACAGGTTTTTGCGGAAGCTGGAGAAGAGGATGCCGAGGCATTGGAGCAGATGTGCTAGGCTTTCATTAGGGAATAGTGATGAGCGGCAGGTGCCATATTCGATTTCAACGAAATTCGCGAATATTCGAAAGAATATTCGTTTCATATTCGTCGAAATCGAATATTCATCATTATTCTAGTTATGTATTGCGTATTGCGATTTTAACTTAAGGCTACTTTCCTATTGGTTTCATATCTAGAATTATAGCGAAGATGACGAATATGACGAATGTATTCGTCATATTCCTCCAAACGAAGATAACGAAGTATTCTACATCTTTGTTTTAGCAACCTATTCGTCAACTTCGCTAATTCTAGCAATCAAATAGGAAGGTTGACTATATTATAGAGACAACTGTGTTTAATTCGCTATGCGATTATATAATTTTTTTTTAAATAAATAGAATAATTATAATAATTATATCAAGTAATATAATTATTCTATAAAAAAATAAAATAAAATCGCATAGCGAATTTAACACAGCTGTCTCTATAGTCAACCCTCCTATTTGATTGCTAGAATTAGCGAAGTTGACGAATAGGTAGCTAAAACAAAGATGTAGAATACTTCGTTATCTTCGTTTTGAGAAATATAACGAATACATTTGTCATATTCGCTATTCGCTAATTCTACCAAGCCAACCATAAACTTCCGTGCTCATGGAGCGTCCCCATCACCATGGGAACGTCTCCATATACTAAAATGTACTGTCGGATTTGAGGAATTACGTTGAAATCGCAATGCGATTAATTCAAGTTATATTAATCTCCATGAGCACGGAAGTCGGCAGAAGCGGCAACGGGCACTGACTAGAGCAGCCAGGAAGCCAGGAATCCTCAGGACAGATAAGAACTACTTTTGGGAACTGGGAAAGAAAAAAATATAACAAAAAAAAAAACAAAAAAAACGAATATTCGAAATAGCGAATTTATAGCGCTATATTCGAAATATTCGCGAATTAGCGAAGTGCCGATATTTGCTAAAAAAATTCGCTATTCGAATATTCGCGCTCAACACTATTAGGGAAAGAATGAGGTCCAAGGAGGGATTGATAGAGATGTAGAAATCATTCTTAGATTCAGCTAAGAAAGATCCCATGTACTCCAGCTCTCAGACAACATCTTATCTCCTCCAGAGCTCGAAGGTTCCATCCTACCAAAGAAACCATGCCTCTTTGCTACGTCAAATATGCTTCTCTGCTGTTAGTATAGACTCCATTACAAGATGGGCGCCATAACTGGATGTTTACATACAAGAGTTAGTAAAACAATGCACACTGCGCAGATGCCTTATATAACATACAAGATGAAAATAAAATAAAATAAAATAAGAACATAAAACTCTCATAAAATTATAAAGATCACCGGTATGTATTGTCTTATCTCTTATACCTGACAAAAAGTACACTTTCAGGAGTTCTATATTCTAATAGAGTTATGGTGATACTTTTATGGTTAATTCCAATTGGATTATGTATATACTGTATGTGTATATATATGTGTACATATACACATATATATGTGTGTCCAGTTAAGTCGCTGGTTTGTTAGTTGCAGCCAAAGATGGTTCTCCGCTCCATCTGGAATTAAATATACAGTTCAGTTCTTTATATTATTACCCGGTAACTGTTGGTGTTGATTTGCGGCAAATAGAGATGGCCCGAACTATTCGCCGGCGAACAGTTCCCGGCGAACATAGCTTGTTCGCGTCCGCCGCGGCGGGCGAACATATTCGATGTTCGCGTTCGCCCCTATACTTTATTATTGAGCAAACTTTGACCCTGTACCTCACAGTCAGCAGACACATTCCAGCCAATCAGCATACCCTCCCTCCCAGACCCTCCCACCTCCTATCTAAACACAAGGATAGGATCCATCTTACATTCATTCTGAAGCTGCAGTAATAGTAATTGTAAATCGCAATGCGATTAATATAACCTGTATTATTCGCATTGCGATTACAACTTAGATCTGAGTTCTAATAGTTGTATTGCTAGAATATAACGAAGATAACAAATATAGCACTATATTCTCAATCTTCGTTATATTCTAGCAATACAACAACCATTAGGAACTCAGATCTAAGTTGAATTCTCAATGCGATTAATATAACCTGCATTAATCGCATTGCGGAATTCAACTTAGAGCTGAGTTCCTAATGGTTGTTGTATTGCTAGAATATACGTTATATTCTAGCAATACAACCATTAGAACTCAGCTCTAAGTTATGTCAATGCGAATAATACTACAATTATTAATTGCTTTGCGAATCCATTTAATGCCTCTATTTGATTGTATATGACGGTTGACTATGACTACCACCAACGTTCTGCTGCCTCCAAAGCAAGATATCTGAACCCCCAGGGGCCATTTGGGCGTTTTTGATAGAAAACGCATCAAAACGCATCTGCGTTTTTATAATTTTTCATTTTCTAGTTTATTTTTTTGTGTATTTTGCCACATTTGGTTGCATATTTACATTTGGTATAGGCAAATATGGTAGTCTAGATCATTACTCTGCCCAAATCTATATTCAGCTACATGGCTTAGAAAATATGCTGTCAAACAATGATCCTAGGTTTTGGTATAGACACATGATCTAGACTACCATATTTGCCTATACCAAATGTAAATATGCAACCAAATGTGGCAAAATACACAAAAAAATAAACTAGAAAATGAAAAATTATAAAACGCAGATGCGTTTTGATGCGTTTTTATCAAAAACGCCCAAATGGCCCTGGAGGTTCAGATATCTTGCTTTGGAGGCAGCAGAACGTTGGTCGTAGTCATAGTCAACCGTCATATACAATCAAATAGAGGCATCAAATGGATTCGCAAGCGATTAATAATTGTAAGTATTATTCGCATTGCGATTACAACTTAGAGCTGAGTTCCTAATGGTTGTATTGCTAGAATATAGCGTATATTCTAGCAATACAACAACCATTAGGAACTCAGCTCTAAGTTGAATTCGCAATGCGATTAATGCAGGTTATATTAATCGCATTGAGAATTCAACTTAGATCTGAGTTCTAATGGTTGTTGTATTGCTAGAATATAACGAAGATTGAGAATATAGCGCTAAATTCTCAATCTTCGTTATATTCTAACAATACAACCATTAGGAACCCATCTCTAAGTTGAATTCGCAAATAAGATGTCCCAAACTATTCACTGGCGAATAGTTCCCGGCGAACATAGCTTGTGCGCGTTCGTCGCGGCGGACGAACATATGCAATGTTAGGTCCACCCCCTATCATTGAGTAAACTTTGACCCTCTACATCACAGTCAGCAGACGCATTCCAGCCAATTATCATACCCTCCCTCCCAGACCCTCCCATCTCCTGGACAGCATCCATTTTAGATTCATTCGGAATTTGCAGTCTTAGTGAGAGGAGGGACAGTGTAACTGCTGCTGATTTAATAGGGAAATCGATAGCTAGGCTAGTGTATTCAGTGTCCACTCCAGTCCTGAAAAACTCATCAGATCTCTGCTGTAAGGACAGCGTCCTGACAGTACCCCAAAAAGCCCTTTTTAGGGCTAGTACATTAGTCTCCCACCTCCTATCAAAAAGCAAGGACGGCATCCATCTTAGATTCATTCTGAAGCTGCAGTGTTAGTAGTTGTAATCGCAATGCGATTAATATAACCTGTATTAATCGCATTGCGGAATTCAACTTAGAGCTGGGTTCCTAATGGTTGTATTGCTAGAATATAACGAAGATTGAGAATTTAGCGCTATATTCTCAATCTTCGTTGTATTCTAACAATACAACCATTAGAGACTAGATCTAAGTTGTAATCCCAATGCGATTAATACAGGTTATATTAATCGCATTGCGAATTCAACTTAGAGCTGGGTTCCTAATGGTTGTATTGCTAGAATTTCTAGCAATACAACCATTAGGAACCCAGCTCTAAGTTGAATTCGCAATGCGATTAATATAACCTGTATTAATCGCATTGCGATTACAACTTCCACACTCTTCGTCAACTAGGTATTTTTCCATGGGAGTTTTGCCATGGATCCCCCTCCGGCATGCCCCAGTCCAGGTGTTAGTCCCCTTGAAACAACTTTTCCATCACTATTGTGGCCAGAAGGAGTCCCTTTGGTTTTTGAAATTCGCCTGTCTATTAAAGTCTATGGCGGTTCGCAATGTTCGCATGTTCGCGAACATTTGCGGAAGTTCGCGTTCGCCGTTCGCAAACGGAAAATTTTATGTTTGCGACATCACTAGCGGCAAATTATATGTTGCGCTTTTCTCGATATAATCGCGCTTATATCAATGGTTACAGTCTCATATAAATGTACTCCTCTTACCTTCCTGTAGTTGTTCGTACTTCTTATTTGATTTGGCGGGGGTCGGGTGGCATGGGACAAAGCCGGCGTCTCGCTCCGTACTCCTCTAGTCAAATTGCCTGGGGTCTCGCGAGAGTTGGAGCGATGTCTCGGGTTTACCTGGATCACGTGTTTATTTGGTACCACTGATGAAGGGAAGGAGAAGTTCCCGAAACACGTCTGGGTTGGACCGCATACCTGGTTGGAAGTACCTCTGCATCATAAAGCATGGCCATGCTATATGACTGAAATAAAAGCTTAAACAACTATAATTGAAAGTATTACCCGAGGCATCCTCTCTTCCTATCATACTGGACGAAAATAAACACGTGATCCAGATCCAATCAAATAAGAAGTACGAACAACTACAGGAAGGTAAGAGGAGTACAATTATATGAGACTGTAACCATTGATATAAGCGCTATTATATCGAGAAAAGCGCAACATATAATTTGCCGCAAATCGACACCAACAGTTACCGGGTAATAATATAAAGAACTGAACTGTATATTTAATTCCACATGGAGTGGAGAACCATCTTTGGCGGCAACTAACAAACCAGCGACTTAACTGGACACACATATATACATAATCCAATTTGAATTAACCATAAAAGTACCACCATAACTCTATTGGAATATAGAACTCCTGAAAGTGGACTTTTTGTCAGGTATAAGAGATAATTTTATGAGAGTTTTTTGTTTTTATTTTATTTTATTTTAATCTTGTATGTTATATAAGAACTTGATTTTATGATGTTTAATTAAACTGTTCCATTACTAAGACCAAGTGCAGAGTGCTTACCCAATTCTTTAGCCTTTTTATCACATTCACAATTAGAGGGTGGGTGTCCCTCTATTTGGGTTTGTAGCACCATATCTATAATCTCTTCCAGAGTGAGCCACCATCCCCAAGCGATAAACCTTATCTCTTTTTATATTTTCATATTCCAGCCAATGTAACAATGCCACATGCCCCAGAGGCAATGCCTCTCTGATGTCTATATAAACTGCTGTACGTACTGTAATAAATTAGAAATTACTTTGACCCCAATCTGTGTCACTGTTATTTTCTCCGTGCACGTAAAAGACTTAGCTTACTACTAATTTGGAGCAGTAGATCAAACATAATCAGCGCCGATTGAGGGCATCTTTAACAATTCTACGCCCTTTTGTGTGCCCGTACAGTAGTGTACTACCACATATGGGGTGTTTCTATAAACTACAGAATCAGGGCAATAAATATTGAGTTTTTTTTGACTGTTAACCCTAGCTTTTTTACTTGAAAAAATGTATTACAATGGAAAATTTGCCCAAAAAAAAATCGAAATTCTGAAATGTCATCTCTAGAGTTGACCGAACACCTGGATGTTCGGGTTCGAGAAGTTCGGCCGAACTTCACGAAAATATTCGGGTTCGGGATCCGAACTAGACCCGAACTTCACCCCGAACCCTATTGAAGTCAATGGGGACCCGAACTTTTGGGCACTTAAATGGCTGTAAAATAGCCCTGGAAAGGGCTAGAGGGTTGCAAAAGGCAGCAAAATGTAGGTAAATGCCCTGCAAACATATTTGAATAGGGAAATGACTTAAAATAAAATAAAATACAGAAAAATAATAAATAAACATTCTAAACTTGAGACCAAGTGAGTGACAGTGGCACCTGTCACCCAGCAAACAGAGGACATTTTGTCTATCTCCCAAACACTGGAGAGAAAAAGAAATTGAAAGAGGAAGTACCCCCCTACCCATGGCTCTGAATGCCTTATTTCAAACTTCCTGGTCCTTTGAAATGCTGTCATTCTGTCTTGTGGACAGTTTTAAAAACCTTATGGCGGTGGCTATCCCACAGTATGTGTATCCTAGCCACCGCTACTTTTGCAGGCGAGCCATCCCTTCCCTGCACAACCAAGTGGCGGACAAAATCAAGTGTGCACTGCGCAACGCTATCTGTGGCAACGTCCACATAACCAAAAACACAGTGGGTAAATGTAACGGCTGGCCCAAAGGCGGATAGCATTTTTGCGAATGTCCTTCCGCCCCCGAGGATTGCTGGGCATTTCTCTTTGTATCCTGTTACCTCCTTCTCCTCCTCTTACTTGGCTTACACCTCCTCTACCTCCTCCTCATCCACTCAGCGTAATACTTTCACTACCCACAGCAGCACAGCCAGGGGCAAACGACAGCAGGTTGTTTGAAAACGTGTGTGTTTGTGGGACACACCCCGCACTGCGCAGGAGCTGTGGAAAGGCATGGAACAACAGACCGACCTTTGGTTGGTGCCACTGAGCCTCCAGCCCGGCCTGGTGTTGTGCGCTAATGGGCGAAATATACTAGCAGGTCTGGGCCTAGCCGCTTTGACACACATGCCCTGCCTGCCACATGTGCTGAATTTGGGGTGCAGAAATTCCTAAACACCAGATAGTGAAAATCAATTCAGTTAATCGAACACACACAATACCCCCACTCCCCCTTTCACTCAAACCATTAACAGACTATTTACACATTTTCTTAAAAACATTAACTTTAATAACTAGAATGCAGCTAAACTTACTATATAAACAAACAAAACTATACACACGCCTTATCCTTAACTTAAGGCCAGTGACATCCAAGTCGCTCGAAGGGTGGTTTCCTGCACCAACATAGTCCCTGGCCTGGAACACAATTGTCCAGCCAGGGAACAGTTCTGGAGGATGAGGAGGATGAGGAGGAACTGTGTTCTCAGCAGGGTGGTACCCAAGCCAGCTCATGGGCAGCTGGGTCACCATCAGCACCCCAGAAGGCTGGGTTAGCATTAGCAAAATGTGGGAGAGCTTTGTCATCACGCCACAACAACCTGCCACACCAGCAGATCTGAAACGTCTTAGCAGGAGGCAGCATTTCAGCAACATGGTAGAAGAGTACACTTACTGACTGATGGGTTTGCCCAGGGGCGTAGCTACAGGGAAGCATGAGAAGCTACTGTTTTGGGTCCCTGACCTAGAAGGGGCCCATCCAGGAGGAGGAGGACGACTAAAAGACTTTGTCAGGGCCCCCTCAACTGTATTATACAATGAAATTAGATACAGTGGCAGTATAGACAGTGTAGAAAGCGGATGGAAAATAAACCCAAACAGCCTCACACCCTACACACTCAACACCCCCCCCCCTTTCACTCAAACCATTAACAAACTATTAAAAAATTTACTTAAAAACACATTAAAATAACTATAAGGCAGCAAAGCTAACCATATAAAGAAACAAAACTATATACATGCCTTATCCTTAACTTAAGGCCAACCAAATACAAGTGGCTCGGAGGGTGGGTATCTGCACCAACATAGGCCCTGGCCTGGAACACAATTGTCCAGCCAGGGCACAGTTCTGGAGGATGAGGAAGAGGAGTAGGAGGAACGCTGGGGGATACAGAGGACACAGACAATATACCTCCCTCAAAGAGGATAGCTTGTCCTTGCCTCTGGGCAGCCTGGCAGACATGAGCGACTACATGCTGCAGTGCCTGCGCAACAACCGCCCAGTTCTGCCACATTCTAACTTCTGCTGAGTACTGGGTGGCCACTCTGCTGCATCACATATCTAGAAGGGGCAAAGTACTGTATTAAAACATAACTTTTAATGATAACTCAAACCGATAAAATATCGCCCCACAAAACATATAAGACATCTCATAAAGCCATATATACCATTGACCTCCTGATATACTGGTGCATACGATATGCAAGACCCTGTATGTCCCTATTTGGCCTGTTGCACCCTATATAAATGTAATCACGAGGTCCAAAAAACCCCGCAAGGGGTGGCCACGTGCCGGAACCTAACCCTACTTGTCGGTCCCTATATAGGAACGGTAGGAGTCAGGGGTCAAAAAGCACAAAAAAATCTGAAAGATGTAGCCAGCTAAGCAGAACATAAGCAGGTGAGCTGAAAAAACACATAAAGGTGCAGTGACAGCGTCCCAACGCGTTTCCTCACTCTCCACACCTGTGACTCACCGAGCACTAGATTCATCAGGGGACGCTAGGCTCATTATTTCAAAACATTATCAAGACAATAGCCTGTACATCATAAACAACAAGTGACCATGTCTAATACCAAAGATATACAAAGGATATAAACTCCATCGGACATATGGGAAGGTACAGCGTATGGCAGCAACCTCCTGAGGGACACAATCTGAAGGTAAGGTGGATAGAGGAGTCCGCCCTCATACACACCAACTGCGCGCCTTGTTCTGGCATCACTACACCGATTTTCGAGTTGAGGGACTCGAAAATGGGTGTAGTGACGCCCGAGCAAAGCGCGCAGTTGTGTTTATGAGGCGGACTCTATCCACTACCTTCGGATTGTCCCTCAGGAGGTTGCTGCCATACGCTACCTTCCCATCTGTCCGATGGAGTCTATCCTTGTATATCTTTGGTATTAGACATGGTCACTGTTTTTATGATGTACGAGCTATTGCTTGATGATGTTTTGAAGTAATGAGCCTAGCGTCCTGATGAATCTAGTGCTCAGTGAGTCACAGGTGTGAGAAGATGAACGCGTTGACGGTCAGGTCACTGCACTCTACTGTTTTTTCAGCTCACCTGTTTATGTTCTGCTTAGCTGGCTACATCTTTTGATTTTGTGGCACGACCCTGACTCCTACCGTTCTATATGAGACCGACAGTGGGGTAGATTCCGACACGTGGACCCACTTGTGAGGTTTTGGACCTCGTGTTATTACTGTAAGTGCAACAGGCAATAGAGACATACAGAGTCTTGCATATCGTATGCACCACTATCAGGAGGTCAATAGTATATATGACATGTACTTATATGTTTTGTGGGGCGATATTTTATCGGTTTGAGTTATCATTAAAAGTTATGTTTTAATACAGTACTTTGCCCCTTCTAGATATGTGTTTTTAGTGAGTTTGGGCAATGGTCAGGTTGGACACAGAATAAGTGCACGTTGATCCCTGACAACCATAGTTTGTTGTGTGTACTCTGCTGCATCCCCATTACAAGGACATTGTGCCGTCCTTAATTCCCTCACTGGAGCGAAATAGGAAGATGAGCCCGCTAGTAGACACGCTACTGATGGCATTCACACCTGACACCGGGGACTCAGTGGAAGCACAAGGTGAAGGCAGAGGAGGAGGAGGAAGAATTTGCCAATGCAGCTGGGTCACCAGCAACACCTCAGAAAGCAGGGTTAGCATGGGCAAAATGTGTAAAAGCTTTGTCATCACGCCACAACAACCTGCACCACCAGCAGATCTGGAACATCTTAGCAGGAGGCAGCATTTCAGCAACAAGGTGGAACAGTACACGTACTGACTGATGGGTCTGCCTAGGGGAATAGCTACAGGGGAAGCAACTGCTTTGGGGCCGTGACCTAGAAAGGGCCTATCCAGGAGGAGGAGGAGGACTAACAGTATTATACAATGAAATTATATACATTGGCAGTATAGACAGTGTAGAAAGCGAATGGAACAGCTGCTGGGCCTGGTCTGAGAGAGCGATCTTTAGTAGCCACAGGCATGGCGGCATGAAAGGAAGGGGTTTGCGCAAAAATTACTGGGGGAGGGGGGCCCCATTCAAAAAGTTGCTGTGGTGCCCAATCATTTCTAGCTACACCACTGGGTCTGCCCCATTCAACTTCTAGGTCATAAAATTGGGCACATGTCCTGAGGTTGCCCTTTACGCCTTGGAGGTGCTGGCCTACCCTGCAGCCACTGTATTATCTGAACGTGTGTTTAGCATGGCTGGTGGCATTATCACAGACAAGCGCAGCTGCCTGTCTGCAGACAATGTGGCCAAGCTTTTGTTTATTTAAAAGAACCAGGCATGGATCCCACAGGACTTGTTTGTACCTTATGCAGAATAGACATGTATACCGGCCTCACCCAACCACTGTTTTACTACCGTGCACTTACACTTTGTTTTATTTTTTATATTTTCCCAATGTTTTGGGGTCTACACTAAATTATTTAAAAACGCCCAAAAACGCCTCGGAGGCAGCAGAACGTTGGTGGTAGTCATAGTCAACCGTCATATACAATCAAATAGAGGCATCAAATAGATTCGCAAAGCGATAAATAATTGTAAGTATTATTCGCTTTGCGATTACAACTTAGAGCTGAGTTCCTAATGGTTGTATTGCTAGAATATAACGAAGATTGAGAATTCAATCTTCGTTATATTCTAGCAATACAACCATTAGGAACCCAGCTCTAAGTTAAATTAGCAATGTGATTAATGCAGGTTATATTAATCGCATTGCGAATTCAACTTAGAGCTGGGTTCCTAATGGTTGTATTGCTAGAATATAACGAAGATTGAGAATATAGCGCTATATTCTCAATCTTCGTTATATTCTAGCAATACAACCATTAGGAACCCAGCTCTAAGTTAAATTAGCAATGTGATTAATGCAGGTTATATTAATCGCATTGCGAATTCAACTTACCACACATAATTTTCCATGGGAGTTTTGCCATGGATCCCCCTTCGGCATGCCAGAGTCCAGGTGTTAGTCCCCTTGAAAAAACTTTTCCATCACTATAGTGGCCAGAAAGAGTCCCTGTGGGTTTTAAAATTCGCCTGTCTATTAAAGTCTATGGCGGTTCGCCCTGTTCGCATGTTCGCGAACATTTGCATAAATTCACGTTCGCGAACGGAAAATTTTATGTTTGCGACATCTCTAAAGATTGACAGTGTCTGGGGGAAACACGTTGGACTTGATGGTTCTCATGAATGATGAAATGGTAGATGCTGTCTAATATTTCTTACAGTGTCCTTATTGACCAATGTACTGGTCCTGGGGCTCACATGACTGATTTAATGTTAGATGCTATCTCTTTGAGTGTCCCATTGACCAAACCTCTATGGTATTAACAGTTAGTGTTAGTGTTGAGCGAATAAAGTTAACGAAGTTGACTTTGATGCGAATTCCAGGAAAAATTTGATTCGCTGCAAAGCCGCTGTTACCCTGAAATCGCGGTAACAATAAAAATAAAATCATTCTTACTTCCATTTGAGTGCAAAGAAGCTTCCAGACCCATCTTGCTTGAGGATCCCATGCGAAATCTTGTGCACAATGACGTATGACGTGATGACATCATCGCCCGCTGCGCAAAATTTCACGCTGGATCTTCAAACAGGATGGCCAAGGCGGCCTTTTCGTGATCTGATGGATGAGGTAATTACAATTTAATTTATTTATTTTTAATTAGAGACCACTAAAATGCTTTAATATTGATCTCACATGCTGAAATCAGCGATGAATGCAGCATGTTGAGGAGTTCAATGAGGGGGAGCGGTGCAATCGCTGTTCCCTGTCATTGCATCTGCTACTTGCAAAGTAATTTGTCATAAAGCAAATTGTTTTGTAAACATCAGCAAAGCATCTCTCATATGCATTATTAGTGACTGACTGAACTACTGTGTATCAGCATTACAGTCAGATTTTTTCTACCATTCCCTGCACTTGTAGGTTATCCCATGTCTTCTTCCTGGATACCCCAGTAAGGTCAGGGTAATACAAGGAGAACAAAGAAGGCAGTGGGATTGCCCTTGTCAGGGCAGGCAGGGAGAGATTAGGGATACTGTAGGGTGTTTTCATTTTGGTAGTTTTATAATGACAATTAAAGGTTTACATATTATGGGGAAATTCTGCTTTTGCTGTAATGGCAGGTACAATGCGAGCAGGCAATCCATGCAAGTGGCAAATATGATAAATAAATAATTTAACCAGTCAGAGTTATGACGTGGGCCATCTTTGAAAATCAGCTCACTAGTACTCAAACTACAGAGTGCCTTGGAGGCAAGTCCATATGAAATCCACAACAATGTGACTAGAAGGCTTTTGTCTAGGAACCAAATTTGGAACACAGGTATGGCACTCACGCAGCAACAAAGTCCAAATGTTTTGAGAAATAGATTGCCCCTAGAGATAAGTGAGTCGAAGTGAAATTCTATCTGAATTTCAGGAAAAATTTGATTTGCACCGAATCCAAATTTCCTCACGCTTTGTGGTAACAAATCACATTTTTTCCTAAAATGGCTACTGCAAGTGTTTGGACGTGGAGCAGAGAACTCTGGGAACGAGGAATCACCCACCATGCCATGCATGCTGCAGCCAGCCAACCCTGTGATGTCACAGCCCTATAATGAGCCTCAGTCATCTTGGATTCAGCCATTTTTTAGTGTGCTTAGTGCAGGGAGAGACGTCAGCAGGCGCTAGGGACAGAGCTATGAAAGACTTTATTGTGCTGAAAAAAGGATTTAGAAGTTCAGGGAAAGATTAGTCAAGATGTAGGGAAAGAATAGGGAGGCATCATCCACACTTTAAAAGGAAAACAGGGTGCAACAGGAGAGTATACAGTCTGGGTAATATGAGCGATTCTATTACACCTTGCTGCACTAATTGGGGATCCAAATTGCAGTTATACTGCTGCTTTTAGGTTGTTTCTACTATAAAATACTTCAGTAATTACAGCAAACCTTGCTTGTGATTGGGGTGCAAGTTCTGTGTGAAACATACAAGATCCGTTTTTTGAGGGTTATTGTTCTGAAAGATCAGAGGAAGGGCAAAATAATCAGTGACGTCAACACAAATTTACTGCTGACACCCTCTCCACTCTGTCAGGGGGCTCTACTTGTATAAGCGTTTAATAGAACAGGGTCTGTAGACATCTATGTGGAATTAGCTGATGAATGTGTAAAAGGAGTGCACTTCTTCTTGACGCTAACATCGACCTGTAAGGCTGAGTTCACACTTGAGTTATTTGGTCAGTTTTGGCCCCTTAACTGCCCAAATAAGTGAAGTGTGCAGTGTGCTGTGTCTCATCTCTGCAGAGTTTGACACACAGACATCTAAGGTTCCTTACTTTTCTATCATCATTCCCTTCCAGATGTCCCAATATGGTTATCCTGCTGCTACCACTGTTCCCACTGTGTTTCCCAATGCCCACAAACACTATACTACTGCAAAAATAAGCCTCCACATGCTGTAGTAATAGTGCTCCCAGACAGCCCCCAATAGTAATAGTGCCACCTACAGTATGCCCAATAGAGATAATGCTCCTTAAGAGTGCCCCCATTAGTAGCAATGCACTTCATATTGTGCCCAATGTATTTTAATGCCTCCTACAGTGCTCTGACCTGTATTATGCTTCCCACTATAGTGCTCTGCCTGTATTATAACCCCCCTCCCAGTAGTGCTGTAGTGCCCCCTGTATTATAATATCCCACCCCTAGTGCTGTCTATACTATAATGCCCCCTGTAGTGCCGTAGAATACATAGGTGGAAGCAGCGATGGAGGAAGAGGAGGAGGAAGAGGTAGCCAACTAACAATGTTTTTTTTTTTTTTTTATTGGGGTAGCCCCCAAAATAATGGGACAAATAAAAAAATAAATCAAAGAATAAATGCACTTGAGTACAAGAATGGTTGAGGCGGTTATAAATGTCTATTCTGCAAAAGGTAGAGACAAGTCTTGTGGGATCCAAGCCTGGTTCATTTTAATGGACGTGAGCTTGCCTACGTTGGCTGTGGACCGGCGGCTGTGTTTGTCTGTAACAACGCCCCCTGCCGTGCTAAATACACATTCAGACAATACACTACTGGCTGCAGGGCAGACCAGCACCTCCAAGGCATAAAGGGCAAGCTTATTCAATTTGGACAATTTGGAGACCCAGAAGTTTATTGGGGCAGAACCATCAGTCAGTACGTGTAGTAGCGTGCGTTAGTAGTCGCGCATCTTCCTATCACGCTCCAGTGAGGGAATTAAGGACGGTGCGTTGTCGTTCTAACGGGGATCTAGCAGAGTGGCAACGCAGTAGTCAGCACAAGTTAAAATATGGGCAACTCAGCAGTCGTTGCGCAGGCACTGCAGCATTAGGTCGCTCATGCGTGCCAGGCTGCTCAGACATAAGGATAAGCTGTCCTCTGTAGGTGGTGTATCATCTGTGTCCTCTGTATCCCCCCAGCCATGCTCCAGTGATGGCCATAAGCTGCGTTGGGTGCCACCCTGCTGTGAACCCGATTCCTCCTCCTCCGCCTCTACATCATCCTCCTCCTCCTCGTCCTCCAGAACTGTGCACTGGCTGGCCCCATGTGTACCTGGCCTCTGCTGCTGCAGAAACCCACCCTCTGAGCCACTTCTGAATTTCTGGCCTGAAACCCTGTGAAATGCCCCCTCTTCCTCCTCCTCTTCCTCCTGTGCCACATACTCTTCCATCATCGCCCTAAGTGTTGCAGCTGAAATTCCACTATCGCCTGCTGCTGCTCACACAGTCTCTCCAGTATATGCAAGGTGGAGTTCCACCTGGTGGGCATGTCGCATATGAGGCGGTGAGTGGGAAGGCCAGTTACACTGCAGCGCAGACAGGCGAGAAGCAGCAGGGTGAGAATGCCGAAAGTGTGCCCAGACGGACCGCACTTTTTGCAGCAGCTCTGACATGTCTGGGTAGTTTTTAAAAAATTTCTGCACCACCAAATTCAGTACATGTGCCAGGCAAGGGATCTGCGTCAAACCGGCTAGTACCAGAGCTGCTACTAGATTTCGCCCATTATCGCACACCAACAGGCCGGGCTTGAGACTCACTGGCAGCAACTACTCATTGGTCTGTTCTTCTATGCCCCTCCACAGCTACTGTGCGGTGTGGGGTTTGTCCCCCAAACACATGAGATTTAAAACCACCTGCTGAAGTTTACCACTGGCTGTGCTGAAGTTGTTGGCCAAGATCTTTTGCTGACTGGATGATGAGGTGGTAGAAGAGGAGGAGGAGGAAGCTGAGTAGGAGTAGGAGGCAACAGGAGGCAAAGAATAATGCCCTGCGATCCTAGGTGGTGGAAAGCCTTGCACCAGACCGCCATCCGCTTCAGGCCCAGCCACCACTACATTTACCCAGTGTGCAGTTAGTGAGATATAGTGTCCCTGCTCGTGCTTACTGGTCCATGTATCTGTGGTTATGTGGACTTTCCACAGATGGCATTGCGGAGTGCACACTTGAATTTATCCTCCACTTACTTGTGCAGGGAAGGGACGGTTCGCCTGGAAAAGTAGTGGCGGCTGGGAACAACGTGCTGTGTGACAGCCACCACCATCCGTTGTTCAAAACAGTCCGTCTCCACCACATAGAATGACAGCATTTCAAAGGCCAGTAATTTAGAAGTGCTGGCAGTCAGGGTGGGTAGGTGGGTATTTCCTCTTTCTCTTCAGTGTTTGGGAGACGGACAGCTGAACGCTTGCGTGTGACATGTTGGAGATGCTTGGTGATGATGACGGAGGTGGTGGTGTTGGTGGCACATCCTCTGTTTGCTGGGTGGCGGGTGCCACTGTGACTCCAGAGGTGGAGGAAGAGGCAGAGACAGCAGCAGAAGAGCAAGCAGGATGAGCCTGAGACCTTTCTTGGTTTTTAAGGTGTTTATTCCACTGAAGTTCGTGCTTTGCAGGTTCTGCTCAGGTTTAGAACGTTTATGCCTCGCTTCAGGCTCTGATGACACAACATACAAACCACTCGTGTCTTGTCATCAGGACACTGTCTGAAGAACTGCCAAGCCAATTAACTCCTTGGAGCTGGCTTTGGTGTGCTCGGTCCCTGGGTTAGGTGGGGAGTAGCAGGCGTCTTCCTCAGAACTGCACACATCACTAGCAGGAACTTGAGTCCAGTCGGGGTCTAGGACCACATCATCCTCCACATCATCTTCCACCCATTCTTGACCCCTGCCCTCCTCGTTGGTCTGCACACTGCAGAAAGCCACAGCAGTTGGCACCTGTGTTTTGTCATAATTAGAGACGTGCTGCGGTGGTATTCCCATGTCCTCATCCTGTAACATAAGTGGTTGGGCATCAGTGCATTCAATGTCTTCCACTTCTGGGTAGGGCTATGTCGATGGCCTGGGGAAACCCTGCCAGCAGAGTCATCAAAAAGCATAAGAGTCTGTTGCATGACTTGGAGCTCAGACTGCTTGGCTGCTTTGCAAGGGGATGAGGTGAAAGAGTGATGGGCATGGGCTGCAGCTGCCAAGTCTGAGCTTTATGCAGAGGACTGGGTGGGAGATACTGTGAAGGAACTGGAGCCATTGTCAGCCACCCAATTTACTATAGCCTGTACTTGTTCTGGCCTCACCATCTGTAGAGCAGCATTCTGGCCTACCAAATAACACTGCAGGTTCTGTCGCCTACTTGGACCTGTAGCTGGCGCAGAATGACCACCTCCTCTCCCAGAAACAGAAGCTCCACCAACACCACCACAACCATATCTACGTCTCTTATTTGATGTTCTCCTCATTATTTGCATTTACCCACCAAACTAACAGATGGTTTATCTCAGGTGTCAATTAAACTGCCAATAGTCAAAAATGAGGTTTACTATCAGTAAGGCAGTGCCCGTGTCATAAACAGAATAAATTTCTTTAGGTCACACAACAATGTAACGGAGCAATCCAATACAATTACTTCACTATCACCTAAAATTTGATTTTTCAAACTAACAATGTAACAGCAGAAGTTAACGGTTTAATTTGACTGTTAGAAACGCAGCATACACCACAAATGTGCTATCTACCATAAAACCTGTGTTTTTGCAACCAACTAGGTAAATGCTGAGTTCCACAGGTTACTTAAAATGACAGAAATACGAGGTAGGACTCAGATCTGTTATGTAGCACAAAACCAGTAGTGTTGAGCGCGAATATTCGAAAAGCGAATTTTTTTAGCGAATATCGGCACTTCGCTAATTCGCGAATATTTCGAATATAGCGCTATAAATTCGCTATTTCGAATATTCGTTTTTTTTTTTTTTTTTAGTTATATTTTTTTCTTTCCCACTTCCCAAAAGTAGTTCTTACCTGTCATGAGGATTCCTGGCTTCCTGGCTGCTCCAGTCAGTGCCCGTTGCCGCTTCTGCCGACTTCCGTGCTCATGGAGCGTCCCCTTCCATGGGAAAATCTCTATATACTAAAATGTACTGTCGGATTTGAGGAATTACGTTGAAATCGCAATGCGATTAATTCAAGTTATATTAATCGCATTGCGATTTCAACTTAGAGATGGGTTTATAATGGGTCAGCTTGCTAGAATTAACGGTTAACGAATATGGAATATAGCAGCAGTGCTAAGTTGAAATCGCAATGCGATTAATTTAACTTAAAGTATTCGCATTGCGATTTCAACTTAGCACTGCTAGTGCATAGCTATATATTCCATAATGGAATATATAGCTATGCACTAGCAGTGCTAAGTTGAAATCGCAATGCGAATACTTTAAGTTAAATTAATCGCATTGCGATTTCAACTTAGCACTGCTGCTATATTCCATATTCGTTAACTTCGTAATTCTAGCAAGCTGACCCATTATAAACCCATCTCTAAGTTGAAATCGCAATGCGATTAATATAACTTGAATTAATCGCATTGCGATTTCAACGTAATTCCTCAAACCGACAGTACATTTTAGTATATGGAGACGTTCCCATGGTGATGGGGACGCTCCATGAGCACAGAAGTTATGGTTGGCTTGGTAGAATTAGCGAGGATGACGAATATGACGAATGTATTCGTCATATTCCTCAAAACGAAGATAACGAAGTATTCTACATCTTCGTTTTAGCTACCTATTCGCCAACTTCGCTAATTCGAGCAATCATCATCATTCATCAAATAGGAAGGTTGACTTACCAGAGAGCTGTAGTTAAATTCGCTATGCGATTTTTTTTTTTTAATACAATAATTATATTACTTGGATATGATAATATTATTATAAGTATTCTATTTATTAAAAAAAAAAAAATCGCATAGCGAATTTAACACAGCTGTCTCTATAGTCAACCTTCCTATTTGATTGCTAGAATTAGCGAGGTTGACGAATATGACGAATGTATTCGTCATATTCCTCAAAACGAAGATAACGAAGTATTCTACATCTTCGCTTTAGCAACCTATTCGTCAACTTCGCTAATTCTAGCAATCAAATAGGAAGGTTGACTATAGAGACAGTTGTGTTAAGATTGCTATGCGATTTTTTTTTTTTTAATACAATAATTATATTACTTGATATGATAATATTATTATAAGTATTCTATTTATTAAAAAAAAAATCGCATAGCGAATTTAACACAGCTGTCTCTATAGTCAACCTTCCTATTTGATTGCTAGAATTAATGAGGTTGACGAATATGACGAATGTATTCGCCATATTCCTCAAAACGAAGATAACGAGTATTCTACATCTGCTTTAGTAACCTATTCGTCAACTTCGCTAATTCTAGCAATCAAATAGGAAGGTTGACTATAGAGACAGTTGTTAAATTGCTATGCGATTTTTTTTTTTAATACAATAATTATATTACTTGATATGATAATATTATTATAAGTATTCTATTTATTAAAAAAAAAAAATCGCATAGCGAATTTAACACAGCTGTCTCATTAGTCAACCTTCCTATTTGATTGCTAGAATTAGCGAGTTGACGATCAGGTTGCTAAAACGAAGATGTAGAATACTTCGTTATCTTCGTTTTGAGGAATATGACGAATACATTCGTCATATTCGTCATCCTCGCTAATTCTAGATATGAAACCAATAGGAAAGTAGCCTTAAGTACAAATCGCAATATGCGATTATTTAAATCGCATTTTAATCGCGATAACTAGAAAAAATGACGAATATTCGATTTCGACGAATATGAAACGAATATTCATTCGAATATTCGCGAATTTCGTCGAAATCGAATATGGCACCTGCCGCTCATCACTAAAAACCAGTGTTTATTGCAACAAAATACAGTAAAGCAGTATGTCAATGCAAGATTATAAAACAGATTCTTCAGCGTTTTATGCAAAAGTGCTCTGTGGCACCACAATATGGGTTTATTCCCCCAACTACAGAAATGCAGTATGTCACCGCAAAATTTCAAAACAGGGTTTTCAGCGTTGTATGCAAAAGTGCTCTCCGGCACCACAATACGGATTTATTCCCCCACCTACTTAAATACAGTATGTCACCGCAAAATAGAGGCTGTGTCACATGCTGCACTTAGCCAATCACAGCCATGCTATTACTAGGCATGGCTGTGATGGCTTCTTAGGGCAAAGTAGTGAAACGCTTGTTGATTGGCTGCCATGCAGCCTTTAAAAAAGCTAAAATAAATCGCCGAACAATAAACCTGAACTTTTACAGAAATGTTCGGGTTCTGGTCCGGGTGCGAAAAACGTAGAGTTCGGTACGAACCCGAACTTTACATTTCGGATTCGCTCAACTCTAGTTCTTGGCAATAACTAAAGATAATTACCTTTCCCAACAGGATCCTATTAGAGGGACGGCCATGGTTGACTTAGTATTAACCAATAGACTTTACAGAACAACAGATGTGCAAGTTGGGTGACATCTGGAAAATAGTGACCATAAAACAATAACCTTCCAATTGTCATTGAAAAGAGAGATTCTTCAGTGAAGCACAAAAATGCCGGTGTTCCAAAAAGCTAAATTTGACCAACTAAGAGAGGACAGTAGCCTCACTAACTGGAACAACACCCTCAAAAATAAAAATGCAGTCACAAAGTCCAATACTCGAATTGTGTGAGGTACATACCTTATGGAAATAAAAGGGCGAACAAGAAAAAAAAAACTATGTGGGGAAATAGAAATGTAAAGGGGGCAATAAATGACAAACAGAAACAATTTAACCCCTTAAGGACACAGGTTTTTTCATTTTTGCGTTTTCGTTTTGAGCTCTATGCCTTCCAAGAGCCATAACTTTTTTATTTTTCCGTTCACATGGCCATATGAGGGCTTATTTTTTGCGGGACAAGTTGTACTTTCCAACGCCATCATTTAATAATGCATACAGTGTAGTGGGAAGCGGGAAAAAAACTCCAAATGGGGTGAAATTGCAAAAAAAAAGCAATTTCACCACAGTTTTACGGGTTTCTAAATTACGACGTTTGATTTGCGATAAAACTGACCATTTAGTTTTATTCTACAGGTCAGTACGAATCCGGCGATACCCAATATGTATAGCTTTTCTTGCGTTTTGATAGTGAAAAAATTCAAAAGTGGGAAATTTTTTTTTTTGTCGCCATGTTTTGACCGCTATAACGTATTTGTAAATAAGTGTATGGCATTGTATGGGGCTTATTTTTGTGGGCGATCTTAACTTTTAGTTGATACCATTATGGGGTGTGTAGGATTTTTGATCGCTTTTTATAAAAAATTTTCTGAGGAAATGAAGCGTCCAAAACGGCAAATCGGCCATTTGGGCGCTTTTTCCGTTTTTCTGTTTACCGTATGGGAAATATATTTTTATATTTTTATACTATGGGCGTTTTCACACATTGCGACACCCATGATGTGTATTTTTTTATTTTTTTATTATTTTATTTTAATTTTGGGGAAAGGGGGTGATTAAAATTTTTTTTTTTTTTTTTTTTTACACTTTTATATAGATCCCATAGGGACCTATATAAATCAGTTACCTGATTGTTTATCATAAACTCCAATACACTTGTATTGGAGTTTATGAGCATTTATTACTTTCCTATGAAGCCATATTGCTAACAAGGGCTCCATAGGAAATAGTAAGTGATAGCCTTAAGCTGAATGAAAGGCTTAAGGCTATCCCTTACAGCGCTCCGATTCTCCCGATCACCACTAGGGGGAGCCGGAGCGCTGCCGAAAGTTTTACTTTCGGTTTTAGCGCGCGCAGATGCCGTGATCAGGATTGATCACGGCATCTGCGGGGTTAAATGATCGCGGTCGGCAGCGCTGCCGACCGCGATCATCAGCTGCGGGGGTCAGCTACAGGAATCAGCCGGACCCCCGCAGCGATGGTGCCCGGAGCTGCTACAAGATTTCACCTGTTATTGCACTGCACCAGGCCAGGCTTGAGGGTCACTGGCACCAACCACTTGGTCTGTTCTTCGATGCCCATCCACAGCTCCTGCGCAGTGTGGGGTTTTTCCCCCAAACAGAGGAGTTTCAGCACAGCCTGCTGTTGTTTCCCCCAGGCTGTGCTGAAATTGTTGGGGCAGGTGTACGGCTGATCAGATGAGGAGGCGGTGTAGGAGGCAACAGGAGGCACCAAGAAACATTCAGGAATTCTTGTTCCGTCTTAGGCCCAGCCATCACTACATTTACTAGGTGGGCAGTTAGGGAGATATAACTTCCCTGCCCTTGCTTACTGGTCCAAGTATCGATAGTTAGGTTGACCTCGCTACTAATAGCGTTGCGCAGCGCACACCTTTTATTGTCCGCCACTTGTTCATGCAGGGCAGGGATGGCCAGTCTGGAAAAGTAGTGGTGCCTGGGAATTACATACTGTAAGACAGCCACCATCATTAGGTTTTTAAAAGTGTCTGTCTCCACCAGACAGAATGGCAACATATCAAAAGCCAGGAATTTTACAATACTGGTATTCAAGGCCAGGGCTCACAGGTGGGTAGTGGGGGTAGTTTATCTTTCTCTCTAGTGTTTGGGAGATGAACAGCTGAATGTTTCAATGGGACAGAGTGAGTATGCTTAGTGACCCAGCTGGTGGTGTTGCTGTGAAATCCTCTCTTTTCGGGGAGCCAGATAACCCTGTCGGTCCAGAGGGGGAGGAAGAGGCTGAGACTGCAGAAAAAGAGGGAGCAGGAGGAACCTCAGATCTTTTGTGGTTCTTCAGGTCTATACTCCACTGCAATTCATGCTTTCCATTTAGATGCCTGGACATGCAGGTGGTGTTCAGACTCTGACGGTACAGCATGTAAACCAATGGTGTCTTGTCGTCAGCACATTGCCTAAAGAACTACAACCTCTAGCACCTCATCATCCTCCACATCATCTTCCACCCACTCCTCACACCTTCCCTCCTTGTCGGTCTGCACACTGCAGAAAGACGCAGCAGTTGACACCTGTATTTCTTCATTATCATCAGAGACGTCATCTACAGAGTCGTCATCCCACATCCTTATTCTCAAACATAGGTGGTTGGACATCAGTGCACTTAATTGCTTCCACTTCTGGGACAGAGCTAGGTGGATGCCCATGGAACCCCCGCCAGCAGAGTCATCAAAAAGAATAAGTGACAGCTGCATGAATTGGGGCACTTGGCTGATTTGAAAGGGGCTGAGGGCGAATACCAATACCCATAGGCCGCTGGTGCGCTTTCAGTAGGGAACAGGGTGGATGACAATGTGCAGGAACTGAAGGCATTGCCAGCCATCAAATCAAACAGCACCTCTAATTGTTCTTGCTTCAACATTCAAACAACTGTGTTCAGGCCTACAAAATGACGCAAAATGTCCTGTCACCTCGTGCACCAGAGGAAGGTGTTTCATTTGGGTGCGTAATGTCCTCTCCTGCAGAGGAGCTCCACCAACCCCAGCAGCACCATGACCACGGCCTTGTCCCTTATTTTATATTCTCCGAATTCTTTGAGAGCACCCACAAAATTGACAGCCAGATTAACAAGTAGTAAGGCTGATTAGTCAGCCTGCATTTGTGGGAGGGGCGGAGGCTCTTCTTAAACAAGCCACTGCCTCACTCCGGGCTTGTGTTCTTTAGGTGCACAGGTGCCGCTGGGTGTCATTAGTGAAGTAGCTTCTTTGAAGCATGGAGTTAGAACGGAGCTTTTATTTCGCTCGCAGCTACCGTAGCAATGCACACGCTGTAATACGAAAGTAAGTTGGGCCGTGGCCATCTCTCCTGGCCGGTTGGAACCCGACTGCCTCAGGTTTGTTTCATTGGGTCTAAGTATTTCTATTTCTTTTCAACTTTGTTTATTTAATAATAGGAGTTAGTTCCTATATATCTTGCAGGAAAACACCTCCACTGCATCCCTGACATAGAAATATAACAGACAGATTACCTATTAATTTTGTTGGTGACATAAACCCATTTTTGGGGTTGCAAAACCTCATTTGTACCATTGACACAGAAATACATTAATTAATCTGTCCGTTAATTCTGCCGGTGACATAAACCCATTTTTTGGGGTGCAAAACACCTCCTTTGCATCTGTGACACTAAAATACAATTGTGGTCATGGCTACGGCCAACGATGCTTGATGAACCCTAGGGAGATAAACATCAAGAACAACCTAACCTGGCTAGACGTATGCTAGCTAACCTAACTTAATGGCTTGAAGTGTGCCCTTAGCCATAGCCGTGGGTAGGCCTAAAAAAGGGGGAAAAAGCCAAGCCAAGTAGGTTATAGAAGAAACTCAATGGAATGTGCAAACAAATCCCCGACCAACTGCAAGGCATCAGCAATCTTGACCACACGTTCGGGATGTATGAGGCAAAACCATAAGGAGACCTACATCACAGCTTGCAAATGACGAAGTCGGAGGCATGATGCTCGATGTTGCAGATACTGTCCCAAAGCAGAATGAAGGACCAGGAATACGCTGTGGAATGGAGCATGAAATATTAACTGAAACTGTTGAACTGTGGTTCTAGTACTGAGAATTACCCTGGCCTCTGGAGTTTGTGGAACCGAAAGAGAAACCTGACTGCCTAGACTATGCAGGAAGTGAGGGGCAAAAGAAAACATGGAAGTAGGAAGGGAATCCTTGAATAGTTTCCCAGACATCATCTATCTGCTTGCCATGGTCCCTGCGTTGTTCTTCTGTGAACCCCTGACAATTGGTATAATGCTGAGACGGGAAGACCGGTCTGGTATCTGAATCTACCATAACAAAATAGTCGATTCGATGTGTTGTAGAGTCTGGGGTTAGTATGGCAAGAAGCTAGGAAGCCATAGTATACAAGATCCTGTCTATGCCCTCTCGTGAGTGAGGGAATACAAAAATTTGCAACAAAGCTACTGGCGAAAATGAATTCCTAGATGTAGGAAAAGGCCTGAATTGAGCAGAAGAGAATATGAATGCATATGAACATACTGTACATGAACTAGCAGACAACAGGAAATTATGACTATAACCTGTGGCCTTTAAAAATAACAAATAGCAAAAATAGCTGAAAAATCATTATCATAGGGCTCTAGAAGGAAGTCTTGGAAGGTGTAATGATGAAAATTTTACAATATTGAAAAACCTTCCACAGGAGGACATGCTATGGTGACACAAATTTCATTTGTACTTTATAACAGTCATATAATTAGTGAAAGGCAGAGATTACCAATTAAAATGAGTTCTATGTTCCTGGGAAAATGCAGTAAATTAATATAAATATCCCCATTTATAGTTATATTGAATGATGTATAATTAAAAATTCAATTAAACTGATTCAGCTTAATTTCTTCAAAGACTTGCGACTATGAATTGATAATGACAAAATAATTCTGCAGTAATTATAGGGCACAATTAAAATCGTAAGAAAATATTCTATCCACTATAGGCTATAGTTTGGTGAATGATTTTTACAAGTATGCAAGTGTAAGTGGAGGTTTAATTCCCTGATAGTGAACATTGTAGTTTCACAGTTATAGTTTATCCAAAGTTTTATTGGTTGAAAATCAAATTAGTTCACTTAACCCTCTACTGACTATTTAGTAAAGAGAACAGGAATGGCAGTATTAGTAATATGTTATCCTTAATGTAATCCTTAAGCCATTAGAAATGTGTCAGTGCCATATATCTATTATTTTCTTGGGGAAGGAGGGTGAGTTTCCTATTACAATTAAATATTATTATGTTGTTATGAATTTTTTTTTTTTTTGTCCCACTGCAAGACATGATCACTGTGATCACTTGATCACGATAATAATGCTTTGGAATATTTAACAATAAACCTCTGGTATGATCTAATATGCATATACTATACGACAGGTATCAAGGCCCCTTGATACCATGGTAAACTCATGAGCACCCTACCATTAGATTGTGGGTGCCAAAGATCCTGTGGGTACACTGGGAAGTATTTACCCATGAGAAACTACTGACAAATATATTTGCCACTCAGTGGGATTATCTATGTGCTAGCTTAATCTCATATAGACCCCTTTGTGCTTACTAGAATGCTGCTTACTGAATGCAACAGGAGCCACTGGGAGCGCTGCACCGCAGCTTGGTACCTCCCACACTTAGAGATGTCGTGAACATAAAATTTTTCCGTACGCGAACGGCGAACGCGAATTTCCACAAATGTTCGCGAACAGGTGAACCATCATAGACTACAATAGGCAGGCGAATTTTAAAACCCACAGGGACTCTTTCTGGCCACAATAGTGATGGAAAAGTTGTTTCAAGGGGACTAACACCTGGACTGTGGCATGCTGGAGGGGGATCTATGGCAAAACTCCCATGGAAAATTAAGTAGTTAACGCAGAGTCGGGTTTTAATCCAAAAAGGGCATAAATCACCTAACACTCCTAGATTGTTTGGAATAACATGCTTTAAAACCTCCAGTGTGTGTATACAATCAGGTATGACGTTGTATCGATCAGGTAGTGTAAGGGTTACGCCCGCTTCACAGTGACAGACCAAACTCTGACAGACCAAACTCCTCGTTTAACGCACCGCAAACAGTCCATTTGCACAACCGCAAACTCCCCATTTGCACAAGGTTGGATACCAAGCTAGCCATGTCCCATTCCTTGTCCTCACTGATGTCATTGAAGGCCTCTTCCTCCACCCAGCCACGTACAACACCAAGGGTCCCCGAAAGGTGACAACAAGCCCCCTGGGACGCCTGCTGTGGTTGGTCTTCCACCTCCTCAAAGCCACCTTCCTCCTCTCTCTGTGTTGCCGCAGGTCCAGCAATCGATGACGACAAGGCTGCTTCTGGTGGTGATGGTGACCACAACTCTTCCTCTTCATGCTCATCTACGGCCTGATCTAGCACTCTTCGCAGGGAACCCTCCAGAAAAAACGCATATGGGATGAGGTCGATGATGTTGCCTTGGGTTTGACTGACCAGGTTTGTCACCTCCGCAAAAGGACACATGAGCCTACAGCCATTGTGCATGAGTGTTCAGTAACGCGGCCCAAAAAATACCCAGCTCCGCAGAGGCTGCCCTCTTTTTTTTTTAAATGAAAAAAATCTGTTCTTACCAGTTTAATCTCTGTTTTGTCCCCTATCAGGGGCCGGTGTTTGGAATAGATTTTAGGAACAGGTAGATGGAAAAAGATGGTTGGTCGGCCCTCTTTCTTCCAATTTGGGGCACCGAACTTCCACCGAAACATCTGGCACGGCTCTGCAAAGATAGAGCATATCCTATTCTTGTCCGCAGCCTGCAGACAAGAATAGGCATCTCTATGGGGAGTGCCGGCATGGTGTGTTGCGGATCCGCAATTTGCGGATCCGCAACACACTACGGACGTGTGAATGGGGCCTAATCCGGACACGCTCGTGTGAAAGAGGCCGATGATTCTTTGTGGACTGAAGTGGACACAGAACACTGGCCTAGCTAACACTTTCCCTATTAATTCAGCAGCACTCTCCATGCTCTAACTAACACTGCAGCTTCAGAATGAATCTAAGATGGATGCTGTCCTTGCTTTTTGATAGGAGGTGGGGGGGTCTGGGAGGGAAGGTATGCTGATTGGCTGGAATGTGTCTGCTGACTGTGAGGTACAGGGTCAAAGTTTGCTCAATGATAAAGTATAGGGGGCGAATCGAACATCGCACATGCGATGTACGCCAGGAACCGTTTCGACGGCGAATAGTTCGGGAAATCTCTACCCACACTACGCTTAACATCCCTGTACAGTGTTTCAATGTGGATGCTGAATGCAGCAGCAGTGGTCAGCCACAGGTTGGTGAAGCAAGAGCGGCGGAGCCATCTGGGAAGGTTACTGTAGTAGGGGCTACTTTCCACTACACTCCTGAGTGCAGGGCATAGTGGAGTGAGTTTGGATGAGATGACTTCCTTCTTCTCCCGGCCGCTTGGTACATATTACTCTGTACATTCCTGTGCAGCACTTCGATGTTGGTGCTGACTGTGATTGTAGAAGTCACTGCTACACTGGTGAGTAGGTGGTGCACCATCACTCTCCCTGCTGAGTGTATGCCATAGTGCCCTCCAGAGTTTAAACATTTGGTGTGAAATCCTCCTCTATTGGCCCATAAAAATACCATATTTTCAAGACTATAAGATGCACTTAACTGTAAGAAGCAACCCAAGTTTAGACAACACAAAATTCAAAAAAAATATTTGCTACTTATTAAACTTTCAAAAACCTATAAAAGTATACTGGACCACGTTTGAATCAAAATAATCTTTATTAACAATATAAAAGAACATGCAGCAGCATGTATGATATAACAAAAAAGTGACACAGAGAGAGGGGTGCACAAATGGGCGGCATCCAGGAGAGAGAGACACAGGGCAATATAAATATAAACATCAATAAATAGCAAGTGCAAAAGATAACAAATATAAATATATCCTGTCAATGCATACCCATAGTGTGTCTCTCCTCCGGGATGGCGCCAAAACCCCGACGCGCGTTTCGGCGGAAGCCTTCGTCTGGGGGTGGCGTCATCACTGGAGGACAGCACTTAAATACACAGGCTAATCAAACTCAATTACACATGGGCGGAGCGTCAAGATGTATGACGACACGGGTCACATGTCCGTCAGCGTCACATGATCAAAAATTCACAGTTCGTCAAGGAGGTATTTCAGGTCACATGTATATCAGAGGTCACATGATCACAGGTCCTATTCCACCCTAACAAATTCATCAAAAGGTATCTCAAATTACATATCTATTACAGGTCACATAATCGGAGGTTCAAAAATCCTATTCCACCCTAAACAGCTCAAAGAAATATCGTTAAATCCAGGTAATGTGGTTAGTCATGTGGACGCTCCGATCACATGATCGGAGAGCACCACAGGTCTTATACCCGGAAGGACAGTCAATAGAAAATCACAGACCGTAAATATATATACACACATACATATATATGTATATATACATATACATAGGTGGGAAAGAACATGATTCAAAATTAATCAAGCAGGGATATACACATAAGGTCTTATGCATATTAAAAGCAATATATATATAATTAGATAGGTTTATAAAACGAGTATATATATAATAGATGATAATTAAAGTGACAGTGCAAAAAAATGTGCAGCATGCAATTACAGAATCAAAGGATCAATTGGTAAAGAGCACTTATGTACGACCATCCATACCTCTTTTTCCGGGAGTTGGGAAACCACAATGGGGTTTCTTCCCTTGTGGGAAATGTATAGCGTGCCCCAATATGGTAAGAGCGACAGATTTTCAACATGCTACTGAGGATAGGACGTTCAAAATCACTCATCGTCTTACATGTTCAAGCACAGCGGTTGTATATTATGCCAGCTGCCCATGTAGTAAAATCTACATTGGGCTTACCACCCGTGAGTTGAAAATTCGGACAAGGGAGCATGTCCGAGATATTATTGCGGCCCAAAAAGAAAAGGATTTCTCTCAGCTAAAACCTGTGGCAAAACACTTTAAAATTAATCATGACTGTGATCCATCTGGTCTCAAAATACGAGGCATTGACTGCATACCGAAGAATATACGAGGTGGCAACATCTCAAAAAAATTAGCTCAACTTGAGTGCCAGTGGATTTGGAGGGTAAATTCCTCAAACCTAATGGCCTCAACGAATCCTCTGGCTTCGCTTCTTTCCTCTGATTATCTCTGAGTCCGTTGCTTCAAGTTCTTTTGGCGTTTTAAAAAGAAAAATAATTTTTTATGGTCTTTTACCATGTTTTATTATATGTTATATGTGTAATCATGTTATGTCTATTTATATGGGTAGGGATTTGGCACTTGGTTAAGAGGCTCATGACTTCGTCAGGATTTTACACCTTTGTGGGTGTTTCTTTTAATATAGGGTCACGTTGTGTCACCTATTACTATTTGGAGGAGACACATATGTATGTGTGTTTATGGGCAATATAATAATATATAGATGGGGACATCTAGGGATAAATATATGTATTTAGATACTAGGGGATGTGTGTATATATGGGATTTATGTTTTTGGATACTTGTGTTGGGGTATGTATATTATGGAGTTTTATATTTAATCATGATAGTCATGGTATGAGTTTGTAATTTTAATATAATCACAGTATGCACATATTTCACATCTATATTATTTTGTTAGGGATGCCTCATTTTAGGGTGAGTTGCGAGTAAAACTACAGTCAGTATATGTATTACATACCACTCACTCACATATGGTATATACACACATCATATACACACATAAAGTATATTTGTATATGTTATTAACCCATTTAAATGCTTTTTTCAGGTATTTAATGCACTATGCACTTGCACTTTTATTTGGGTGTGCACTATTTTTTCACTTGGTATATGCACTTTTTTGTTTTAATTCTGTAATTGCATGCTGCACATTTTTTTGCACTGTCACTTTAATTATTATCTATTATATATATACTCGTTTTATAAACCTATCTAATTATATATGTATTGCTTTTAATATGCATAAGACCTTATGTGTATATCCCTGCTTGATTAATTTTGAATCATGTTCTTTCCCACCTATGTATATGTATATATACATATATATGTATGTGTGTATATATATTTACGGTCTGTGATTTTCTATTGACTGTCCTTCCGGGTATAAGACCTGTGGTGCTCTCCGATCATGTGATCGGAGCGTCCACATGACTAACCACATTACCTGGATTTAACGATATTTCTTTGAGCTGTTTAGGGTGGAATAGGATTTTTGAACCTCCGATTATGTGACCTGTAATAGATATGTAATTTGAGATACCTTTTTGATGAATTTGTTAGGGTGGAATAGGACCTGTGATCATGTGACCTCTGATATACATGTGACCTGAAATACCTCCTTGACGAACTGTGAATTTTTGATCATGTGACGCTGACGGACATGTGACCCGTGTCGTCATACATCTTGACGCTCCGCCCATGTGTAATTGAGTTTGATTAGCCTGTGTATTTAAGTGCTGTCCTCCAGTGATGACGCCACCCCCAGACGAAGGCTTCCGCCGAAACGCGTGCCGGGGTTTTGGCGCCATCCCGGAGGAGAGACACACTATGGGTATGCATTGACAGGATATATTTATATTTGTTATCTTTTGCACTTGCTATTTATTGATGTTTATATTTATATTGCCCTGTGTCTCTCTCTCCTGGATGCCGCCCATTTGTGCACCCCTCTCTCTGTGTCACTTTTTTGTTATATCATACATGCTGCTGCATGTTCTTTTATATTGTTAATAAAGATTATTTTGATTCAAACGTGGTCCAGTATACTTTTATAGGTTTTTGTTGCTTTAATACTGCAGACGTTTATATATTTACATATGTGGATGGTTGGGTGCGGACCAGCACCCTACTAGTGGTTATATTTTTGGTAATATTTATTAAACTTTCCATGGTGGTTTAATGAAGTGAAAGGGTAAAGCTCATTAACTTACATATACAGCACTGCTGCATACACACCTGAAAATAACCGAGTTGCTATACAGCTGACATACACACACAGCACAACTGCATACACCCCACAACAGACACATCATTTTTGCAATCTGGGGCAGAAGAAGAGCACCAATTTCTAGATACAAGAAGCCTAGCTAAGAACATCACTTTGGTCAAAAACCGGCGCTTATGAGTTGACAATTAACCCTCCCGATAAATCCCCAAGACCCAAACTTTGGGAGGATGAGGAATATCAATTTAAGTCTCTGGGTCAAAATTGTTTGTGTCTATTCTCCAATAATTAGCAAGACCGCCGGGCAATCCCAGAACAGATGTAAGTGATCTGCCCTGGGGTCACTAACGGGGGCAATCGGAGGAAACTTCTAAATCCTCTCCTATGAAGAAATAAGGGTGTCACGTATATTTATGTATAATATTAAACTATACAACAGTATGATTAAAATTGTGTGAAACTTGACCTAAATTATCCGTTACATTCTCCCAACTGGGAGCCCACCTCTGACAGGTAAAACAGACCAGGATCGCTGTCCTGGAGAAAGGCATTCAAAAAAAATGTTTTCTATCAAGTGTCTATAACAATGTGATAGTTTAGCTTTCATACTACCTTCTTAGAAATCAAATCATGTAAAAATTCAGGGTGTCTACATTAAGTGAGTGAATACTAGAAAAAGCAACCTCACTCTCTCTCTTCGAATATACCAAGCCACCTCACCTACATTTTCCTTTGCTTTAGCTCCATAAGAGACAGGATTTGTCCACCCTAACCACTTGGTTCAAATATTGAATATTTCTCATCCTCCAATATTGCCGACAATTCAGATCATCTAAATTCAGAAGCTTTAAACAAAGCCATAGTGGGAGTGCAGATAAGTAATGCCTCAATTTAAAACCAGCTTCATATAACTAGCCAGGCTTTTGTAGCCATTCTGCAGAAAAATTTATAGCCAGTCTGTATATTAAGTAAATAATCAGACCTCTAGTACTGTGAATAGATCCGAAAAACCCTAATCTTTCACCTATTCTCCTGAGATGGCCATTCCCAGTCGTTAAAAGCAAAGTTGAGAGGCTATAAATAATCTCTAAAATAGGGGAGATTAAGACCTCCCTGTTATAGGGCAGGGAAAATAAAGCGCCTTTAATCTCACACGTTTCCTCCCCCATAGCATATTCATTAATCATCCGCTCTATCAATATAAAGTACTTATCTTCAATCCATACAGGCGACTCTACGAAAACATAAAGAACCTGGGGCAGCACCACCATTATTATTAAAGAAATTCTGTCTGCTCTTGCAGGCAGAATTTTTGCCATATCTTAATTTTCGATCTCACTTTGTCAGTAAAGGAATCAAGTTTAATTGTAAATAATCTTGAATTTTAGCGGAAACTATTATCCCCAGGTACTTTATTGAATCGAGATCAATAACCGATGACAAGTTTTCATAGATTCTCGTAGTTCGCCTATATAGAGTGAGTGCTTCTCCCAGTTAACCTGGGAGCCTGAAGAGTCAGAAAATAGGTTAACTAGCCCATTATTCGAGGAAGAGTTTTTCCTGTTTGATGTATAAAAACTAAATATCATCTACAGAGGGATATACGATCCTGCTCCCCATTACACCAAAAACCAGCCACTCTCGAATCCTGCCTATACAAGCTGCCAGCGGTTTAATATAAATATTAAATAAAAGAGGGGAAAGGACAGCCTGATGGGTGCCTCTTTCCAATACAAAGCTCTCTTTGTCAGCATATCATTGATCTTAATCCTGGCAACTGGAGACTTGTATAAGAGCTGAACCATCGCCATAAATTTAGGGCCAAACCATTTTTTCCATAACCTCCCAGAGAAATGTCTACTGACTTGTCGGTCGCCTTAGTGGCGCCCAATGACAGGCGGAGCGGGCACCATTCCCAGGAGACTGAATGTTAGAAACCTATGTAAGTTATAATGGGTACCCTTTTTGGCATAAAGCCATTTTGGATCTGGGTGGACGACAGATGATATAACCCGAGAGCCTATTAGCCAGGACTGATAATAGCTTAACGTCTGTGTTTAATAAGGAAATAATCGTGGCAGCTCAAATCATTAAATCTTATCTTTTTGGGAACCAGAACTATCAAAGCTTTCCATCATAGACTGTGGTAGAGCCCCTCCCTGTAGTGCTTTCTGAGAAAATACCTCTAAAAATGAGGAAGGATGGCACTAATACCTTACGTATAAAAATCTGGGAGATGGCAGGCCATCTGACCCTGGCGATGAGTTCCAGAGATAGACCCTAAGGCCTCCTGATTCCCAAAAGAGACAAATTTTCCAAAATTTTGGTCCTCCGTTAACATCGGCAGAGAAATGCCCTTCCAGGAACTGCCCGCCAGGTCAGATGGCAAACCGGGTGAAGCTGTATATATCTGGGAAAATATTGAAGAAAGGTATCTCTAATCTCTGGACTCTAATTGAATCAATACACCATTTAAATTACGAATCGAGGATGGTGATAGCTTTCCTTTTCTTATCCTGTTGTGAGATTATTCTAGCTAAAAGCTTACCAGGACGTCCGGACTTGAAAAGTACTTTCTTTGTCCCTTAAAGAATAACTATGATTTGCTTTCAATTACATAATCCTTCAGAGAACATCTAGCCCTGTGCATCTCTTCCTTATTATATCTGGTAGGTTGATTCATAAATTGCTCCATTGTGGATGCTACAGTCTTAACTAATTCCTCCTTCTTTTTTTTCCTAATGTTCTCCTCACAGCGGTAATATTTAAGCCATAAGCAACCCTCAAATATGCTTTCAGAGTCCCACAACATTGATATTAGCAGAGGGGAGGCTGTCTCACCTCCCAAAAAGAGGATATGAGTAGTTTAGTGGACTGGTAATTATCCATAATGGTAAGCCAGTATGGATTAAGCTTAAAACCAAGCCCTCCGTTATTCTTTTTATTCTCCCCAATGCAAACCCTTGGCCAGATACAGGGGAATAGTCCAAAACTGCTCTTACTCCATATCGTATCCTTCTGATGTTGTTCAAATTGCTCTCATTAGTGAACGCCAGGTCAATCCTAGACATAGCTCTTCCACCTCTGCTAACACAAGAGTATACTCTCTTTCCTCCACCAAATGGTCCCATATATCTACCAGTCTAACTCTCCGAACAGAACTGAGGCAGTGGAGTTGCAAATATTCCTTCCCTGATCTGCATCTAGAGTCAGCCTATCCTTTTGGGGATCCATAACAGCGCTTGAAATTCCACGCACAAGCAGACTCTCTGGTCTCTTTCAAAAGCAATAGTTGATTAAGTGAGTACATCAAAAGGCTGAGGTATAAAAAAGGCAAAATGTAACTACAGCCATAGAGCCTACCAAGCAAAAATTAATCTGCCCTGATCGTCTATATAGGAATCTGTTAAAATAAAATCTACAGAATTATGGATCAAAACCGAAACCCCTAGAGAAACTACTAAAAGTAGAATGGTAAGATTGAGAGTGCCATCCCGTCATCAAGCGGGACACAGTCTCTTTGGTAAGATGGGCTTCACTATACAAATAATTGCCGGAAGCTGCCTGGCTGCATCCATAATTGCCTGCCTCTTAGTCCTTTCTCCGAGACCTCTTAACATTCCAAGAGACAATCCTAATGGGACCTCATTTAGCGTACGAAAAAAAAACCCTCCCTACAGGGTGTGGGTTCCCCATCCCCCACTTCCCCATCCCCCTCTCCTCGCTGGTCCGCCTCCGATCTAGTCAGCAAATCTCAACCCTACTTCATTGCAAAATATTTCATATGCCCAGTTGTTACATCCAGTCCAGCACATTCACTGTTTTTCAAAGAATTGGGAATCCCATTATAAATCGCTCTTAATTTCGCTGGGTACTATAACTAATATTTAATGTCCTTACACGCCTAAACATTTCTTTTAACTCAATAAAAATTTTTCTTGCTGCTCCATTTCAGTTCATTTCATTTCAAGAAAATATTTCATGCCCAGTTGTTCCATCCAGTCCAGCACTTGTTGCGGTTTTCGAAATTTGGGAAGTCCTGCGAAATCACTCAATTTCTGCTGGATATTGTAGAGAATATTTAATATCCTTTGGACGCCAAGCTTTATCTCAGTGAAACTACTTTTTCTTGGGTCTGCCGAGCAAAATCAGGAAAGAATAGCAATTTTGTGCCCCGATAAACAATAGTGAACATTCTCTGCTCTTTCAGTATCATGTCTCTATCCACTTGACAATAACAGCTTTATTAAGATTACTCGTGGTGGCCTCCCTGGGATGGGTTTCCCTGGGATCCGATGGGCTCTTTCTATTTGGAAACATAGACGAAAAATGTTCACTGCCGAGGTTTTCCACAATCAGATCTTTGCTACTCCACTAGCTGTCGACCTTTTAACTCCTTCTGAAATCCAACTATACGGATGTTGTAACGTCTGATCTGTTTTCCAAAATCCTCCAGCTTGTTTTGTAGAAGAAGATTTTCTGAAGCCAAGGGATGCCATCTTAGATTTTATCATAACAGTATCTGTTTGCAGGAGAGTCGACCATTTTTACCGCAAGAACTCGATCGCGGATTTTGTCAGCCTGCCTCTTATCAGGATATATCACTCTGCATAGACCCCAGCTGAGTGGACATCCCCTGCATTAGGATACTGTTGTTTAACTGCACACAGAATTTTTCCAGAGCTAAGGGGTCGTTCAATTTCTGGCTATGCTAACAAGCTCTCCTCCCTGACCCAGCTCTGAAGACCCGTCCTCAGAGAGTTCTTCAGCTTGGGGAATTTTGACAACTTCTTAGGTTAACATGCAATTTCTCTTTTGGTAAATCTTTTTCATTTAGAGAGGGAGATCAAATAATTTATCAATTTTAGGCCCATTCACACGAATCGCATGGCTTTTCAGTATTTTGCGGTCCGTATTTTCAAGGCGGATCCGTGGTTCCGCTTTAATTCTGTTGTTTTCAGTATGTATCTGGGCTTCCGCCCGCTTTTGCGGAAAGCATCTCCGTTGCCCGTTTTGTTCCGTTTTTTGCGAGACAGAACGGGAACGGAAGCAGAAAAAAAAAAAAAGATTTTGACCTCTTTCCCTCCTTTTACACACCCACCATTTAAGAGGGTCATGTGACAGTGCAGACTCCAATTTCTCCATTTCTTTACAGCATTGTGAGCTTGATTAGAAGTTGGTGTCTTGCTGGCATTGGTTTCTGATTGTGGCTACCAGTTGTATTATGGCTGACTATGAGGAAGACCTTTTTCTGCGCTTACTGCTTTCGGCACGATGAACGGCAGTCACTATGCTGAGCAACGAACCGAGGAGGAGGCGGTTCACCCCATTGTCTCTCAGAGGTGCAGGAAGGGCTAATTTCCACACGCTGTATATGGATTTCCATGGCTAGCATCCTGAGAAATTGTCGTATGTCTGTGAGCAGCTTTGACAGATTGAGTTGGGTGGCTCTGCGCCCTGGTCTCACCTACCAGGACACAAATATGAGGCGCTGCATCTCTCCTGAGGAACGGCTCATCGTGACGCTGAGGTATGTATATTTTTTTCAAGTTATTATCATAATAATGTGTTAATAAAAGTTTTATCTGAATTTAGATAGTTAACTATGTTATGTCTAAATTTGTGTGTTCATTAACTGAGCATTTGAAATGGAATAGGATTATTTGCCAATATAAAACATTCATATCAAGCGTTTCATTGTGGCCTGCTCCTTTCAACAAAGAAATGTGTAAGGCATGGATGTCCATCCTGTGGCTCTTCTGAGTTAAAGACACCAAGCCCAGTACGTGCAGTCTGTCTCCAGATATCTGCATACAGCAGGGCATGATAGTCATTGTAGTTTGCCAACAGCTGGAGGGCCGAAGTTTGTCCAGGCCTTGCCTAATATATGTATTTTATATGGGTGACAAAGCATGTGGTACTCTACCACTCTATGATTATTGATTCCAGTGATAGCATTTCATTAATTTGTTTCTTTGGTTCTATTCCTTTTTAGGTTTCTGGCAACTGGGAATTCATTTGCTTCTCTGCATTTTGAGTTTCTGCTGGGAGTCTCAACTATTTCTGGAATTGTTCGTCAAACATGTGAAGTGATTTGGCTGCGACTCCGGGAAGCGGTGATGCCTGAGCCCAAAGCCGAGGATTGGATTCGAATTGCTGAGGGCTTTCATCTTGATGCGCAGTTTCCAAACTGCATAGGGGCACTGGATGGCAAACACATTCGTGTTAAGAAGCCGCCTCACTCTGGGTCACGATACTATAATTACAAGCAATACTTTTCCATTGTGCTGTTGGCTTTAGCTGACAGTACATATAAGTTTATAATTGTGGATATCGGGGCCTATGGGAGCACTGCAGATGCACGCATTTTCAGTTCTTCCAGATTGAGTGAGAGACTTCAGGCCAACCAACTGTCCATCCCAGAGCCCAGATTGCTGCCAGGTTCTGCAGGTCCCCAGGCTCCATTTGTAATTGTGGCTGATGAAGGGTTTGCTTTGGCACCACATGTCATGCGACCCTTCACCAGATGCAACCTGGATGACAGGAGACGCATATTTAACTATCGGCTGACTCGAGCCCGTCGGTATGTAGAATGTGCATTTGGAATACTCACACACAAGTGGCGAGTATTCCTGTCATCCTTACAGATGTCGCCGGACAATGCCACCCTTGTTATTAAAGCTTGTGTGATCCTGCATAACTTCATCAGGATTCATGATGCTCCCTTAGAAGCTTGTTTAGAGGAGTCTGTGACCGAATCTTCTTCATCTGGAGGATTGGATCACACTCGTCATGGACGGCCTGGATCTGCTGGAATAGCATATCGAGACCTCTATGCGGATTACTTTAGCAGCCCTGAGGGATCATTACCATGGCAGATGGATGTAGTTCTTGGCAGACAGTGACGTCATCTGGACTCTGTCCATTCTAGTTTTTTTTTTTTTTAAGACAGGGTTTTAATTTATTTTATTATTATTAGATGGTGTAGGGACTCGCAAGACAAAGAGGAGCCTTGACGTTGGCTTGCGGGCTGGGGTGTGTTGTAGTCAAAACTGTTAGTCCACAAATGTCCAGTTTTTAATGTGCAATGTGCACTGACAATGTACATGATTGTCTTTAAGATCAAATTTGTCTAATGTTTTGGATACAAAAACCTTCTAATACCTCTTTCGATATTATAGTTGACCAAAATATTAATCCTGAAAATTATATGACTGTGTCAGTGAGACATATTAACATTATCTATGCTTTCTCTTTTCATAGGTTTTCTCGGATCACACAGTACAATGAGTACCTATTGGACTTGTTTGGATTGTCACTCATTGTGACTAAAGATGTCACCTATCGTGATACGTTTGAAGATTGTCCCACATTACCAAGTGTACTTTGTGAAAGTCATATGCTTTGTTGAGAAATATAACTATGTGTTTGCATTGTGACTTTAGACCATAGACTTTTGATGCCAATTCCTTGGTTAATATTGTAATTTACTTTTTACAATAAAAATGTCTAGACACGATAACTTTTGACATATTTTTTATGTAATAAAATATCACAATAAAGGCTTCAAATTCAGCCTTAAAATAAAATTATGACATTATAAATATATACATTACAGGTCAAAAAGATCTCTCGTGAAAGGGCCAGGAACTTGCCTTGGATTAACACCAACATGACCTTGGGGAATTTGCTGTTGGTGGGTGGAGCTTTGGCTGGAGTATTGCGGAAAAAATGACTAGGATGCTGTTCCTGTGAAGACATGGCCATAGGAACACTGGTGGGACGGTGAGCCATGTGTGGCATGCTGGATCCCGGTTGTGGCTGAAGAGACCTGGCATAAACACGCTCCTTCATGGCATTAATAAATCTAAGGAGCTCCAGGGTGTCAGGCTTGGATGCCATGATAGCTGCTACTGATGTCATCATGACCATATACATAGTGGTTTGTTCTTGGTCCCAGCCTTGGATGAGAGGAGCTAGGCCACCGAGCATTCTTTCCTCTTTCCCTTCCCTTCTTCGCTCTGTTAAATAGTCCAGCACCTGTCCCTCAACCACTGTTCTAGTAGCAGAGGGAGCTGGAGGATTGGTATTGTCCCTCCTTCTTCTGCGTCGTGGCCTGGCCTGGGTTTCAGGACTGGAAGCTGTTACACCTGTCGGTTCAACTCCAGAAGCCTCTCCTTGATGTTCAACATTGGATGTGTCCTGTGTGATGACATCCGGGGTCATGAGGAGGGGTATGTCGGCCAGGAGCATCTCCTTCATCTTGTGGTGAACTGCTTGAATTGTCGACATTTTCATCAAGGTTGTCCACGGTGCTGAAAAAGGATGTATGTATGTATGTATGTATATATATATATATATATATATATATATATATATATTAACTAAAGTTGCATATACTTACGGCCTTAAATCAAAAACAGGTCTCAAAAATTGCAGTTGCCGTGTATACATATAAGGCTTTTTACGAAGCCCACCATCACCGCTATGGCCCTTGGATAGCACCATTTCTCTACGGAATTGGTCACGAGATGAGTGCCATCGAGTCTTCACTTTTTGAACTATATTAAAACATAAAAGACACACACTAAATACTTAGTTATTATTAAACTAGTACATTGGTTGATAATATTATAGACTACACTGGCTCTGTATATTAGAACCAAATTCATGAATGGGGGTTGAGCTTTATAGACATTGGAAGCATGTACAGTTTGTCAGGCACAATATCAACATAATATTCAATTATCCTAAGAAAACACTGAGATGCAGTATACTTTGAGAAGAGAAGTGAAGACTGTCCCAAAAAACAAGAAAATCACTTACTAAACAATAGGCAATGAGAACATTTTGTGGTAAATAAAGGTAATCAGGGTGAGTGTCATTTTTAACGAAAATTGTATACATATATAAATGTATACAACCCAGGATGTTGACCTTCATATTTATGCCTTGATAGTGAATGACAAAATAGGCCAGCTTCTCTAAGGTCACATTGCATACGACTGTTGCTGATGCTGTGAGTATACAGCGCACCACACGGCATGAACTCCTCTCACTGCACAAGGGGTGACATTGCATTTTATTCTTTTAGGATGCTAAATAAACCTTTTCAGCTCGGCTATATCTTTGAAAAACAATGACATAATGCTGGCAGTGTTATCCACTTGAACACATAAAAGTGTTAACCTAGCATTAATCTATCAATATAATGCTATGTGACCCCACAGCAGTGCTGGTAGGTCAATCTGGAAGCTGCGCTGCAGACTCACAGCATGACCAACAATCGTCTTCAAGGGCCCTGTAGCTACGCAGCTGCATAATATATATGTACATATATGTATATATATATATATATATATATATATATATATATTAAATTTAAAAACACATTATCAGTCTTACCCAACTCACGGCGTTTCTTGGAGTTTGCCTTCTCCCACTGGCTGGACAGCATCTGTTGTGCCACATCCTCCCATGCACGCTCCTTGGCTACACGGTCCTGGTACCCTGGACAGCGACTGTCCCAAATTTCTGGCCTTTCATGAATGAGGGAGATGAGCTTTTCAACATCCAATGTTGGAGAATGCAAGCTCCTCTAGGCCCTCAGGGGATTTCCAGGTCATGTGATTTGCCAATATTTATCAACAAGGAGCACATGGCTAAAATGGGCTGGCCTTACACCTGAAGAAAATGTGCTTCCGCACAAACGGAAGACATACGGATGACATACGGTTACATTCCGTATGTCTTCCGTTTTTTTTGCTGAACCATTGACTTGAATGGAGCCAAGCACCGTGATTTGCGGACAATAATAGGACGTGTTCTATCTTTAAAAGGTGCGGAATTACGGAAAATACGGAAACGGAAATCATACGGAGATACTTCAGTTTTTTATGCGAAACATTGAAATGAATGGTTCTGTAAATGTACCGCATACTGAACTCTAAAAACGGCCAGCATACGGTCCTCAAAATACTGTCGTGTGAATGAGGCCTTACTCTCTAATGTCTTGGACCCCAGCTTTGTTCCAGAAGAGTCAATTGAGCGCCACTTTGGAGCCATTTTTTGTTTAAGGCCTCTTTTTTATATTGATATATTTTGTTTTTTATCTCAGTTTTTTTTTTTTTTCCTTATTTTCCCTTCCTCTTCCTTTTCCTCTGTTTTTCCTTAAAGCCCCTCCTTTTACTTCCCAGTTTTATTTTTTTTTTATTATTTTTTTTTTAAAGTTCCTTTGGGCTTACTCCTTTTTTTAAAGGATTTTTTAAAGATTTTTTTTTTTTTCCCTTTTTCTTCTCACCTTTGCTTTGCTTGTCAGGCTTTTTATTTTACCCCCTTTTTTTTTTTTTTTTTCCTTATATATATATATTTTTTTTTTCCTTTTTTTCCCTTTTTTTTTTCCTCCCTGTTTCTTTCCTTCCTTCTTTCCTTTTTTTGTTTTTGTGTCCTTTATACTTCAAGTGTCCAGGTAAATAAATCCTATAGCGCAACACACAGGGCACAGGGCACAGGACGGTAAAATATGTGCAACAAAGGCAAATACAGCGCACACAATCCTTCCCTTAAATTTCTCACGTGTCAGATGCCAAATGCAAAACGTCCTCACCCGGCGTACTCAATCACAGGCAGGAGCAGGCAGGAGAGAGCAAGAGCAGGTGACACAGCTCAGCAGCAATGGCTCGGCAGCAGCAGGAGAAAGGAGAGAGGGGAGAACCGGAGTCTGATCGAGGGTCTTATTAACATTGGGGGTCTGATTCGGGCTGTGAGATAAGGTCTGATTAACATTGGGTGATTGCTAGCCTGATCTGAGGTCTAATGAAAAATATTTTTTCTTATTGTCCTCCTCTATAACGTATACGGTACAATACGGTACATTTGTTCACACATTTTAGATTTTTGTTTATAGCCAGCTTTAGGTACTGTAATGATTAATCCTGTTAGCCAAAAGAATTGTTGTCCTTTTACTAAAATGAAATGCATATCAATATCAAAGACTAGCCTTTAGGTGAAAATACTATTACAATAAACTTTGAGTCAAAGTCACCTTGGTAATTTTGGCTGATCTCATAAAAATTTGTTCATTACATCAACAAAAACAAAATAGTCCAGGAAAATAATTACAGTTTAATATAGCTGAATAATTATAATGCAGTGGTAGTAATTTAACAGACGTGGTGCAGAGAGTGGTGTTAAAACAAGATAGCTGACTGTATTACCATGAGCATAGAAAAAATATTACCATGGCAGTGCAGTGTCCTGAAATTAAGGTTAGAAAACATTACTGTTCATAGTACATCTACATTACAGGCAAGAAAATACAACTAGATGGCAAAGCTGTCAAATCAAAAACAGTGTCTATAGAAATAATAATCATTTTGGCTAAATGGGAAAAGGCAGCCAAGGTGATAATCTTTACATCTGTTGTAACTAGCTATTAGTTTAAACGGTGGTGACAGACTGGACATCCCCAAGGAATTACTCTCTTATAGTAGCAGCTGTTGCTATGGCTGTGGTGTGTAATCATAATGATTTTCTAAAGAAAGATTAAAAAGATTGGGTCAGTTCAGAAACACCCCCCACACTATAGTAAGCGGTGTATAGTGTAAGTGATGCCAAGTCCAGTTATGTAATTTTTAGCTTCATACTCACTACGACTAGTGTTGATCGAGCACCCAAGTGCTTGGGTGCACGGGCCAAACACATTGGGATGCTCGGGGGATCTATAAAGATGTCCCGAACTATTCGCAGGCGAACAGTTCCCGGCGAACATAGCTTGTTCGCGTCCGCCGCTGCGGGCAAACATATGCGATATTCGCGTTCGCCCCTATACTTTATCATTGAGCAAGCTTTGACCCTGTCCCTCACAGTCAACAGACACATTCCAGCCAATCAGCATACCCTCCCTCCCAGACCCTCCCACCTCCTATCAAAAAGCAAAGACAGCGTCCATCTTAGATTCATTCTGAAGCTGCAGTGTTAGTACTTGTAATCGCAATGCGATTCATATAACCTGCATTAATCACATTGCGAATTCAACTTAGATCCGAGTTCCTAATGGTTGTATTGCTAGAATTGACGAATATAACGAATATAGCGCTATATTCTCAATCTTCGTTATATTCTAGCAATACAACCATAGGGAACCCAGCTCTAAGTTAAATTCACAATGCGATTAGTATTAAGCAAATATATTGCTGTATTTGTGGGAGGGGAGGCTGATTACAAGGCTATTTATATGCACCTGTGGGCCCAGGCTGATGCCGATTCAGCTGATTTCACTACCTCTGGGTCAGCTCTAGAATACAGCAGCATGGTATGGAGACTCTTTACGGCTGGGCGACGGCAGAATGTCTTAGTAGGGCGCTGGTATTCATGGTAGGATCGGAGTAGTTTGCACGGGACCCACGCTGCGGTCCGCGACATGTAGCACTCTGGGATTAAGCAGAGCTTGGGCGCTAATGGTCGAGCGATGGTTGTTAGTATTGTTTGTCTGGCTATTCAGAGGCCTGTGGGGGGCATTGTATACAGTTATTGGGGTAGAATGCGCTTAGAGTAGGTATGGCTGTATGTTTCGGATACCTGGTTTATATGTGGGGTGAGTGTCTGCAGTTGGCTCAAGCTATGCACGCTGTGTTTTGTGTATCAATGGTCGATTAAAACAAAAACAAAACAAAAAAAACGCAGCATCATCATGTGGAGGCTCATTCACGCCTGGGCAGCGGCAGAAAGTGGCAGGTGAATGCTGGCATTCACTGTAGAATCGTACTTGTTGGCACGGGACCCACAGTGCGGTATATGATTCGTAAAAATACTCTGGGACGTAGCAGAGTTGGGTGCTAATGGTCAAGTGACTGTTGTTAGTATTTTTGTCCGGCTGTTTAGGGGCTTGTTGGGGGCTATTGCATATAGTTATTGGTGTAGCATGCGCCTAGAGTAGGTATGGTCGCATGTTTTCTGATATCTGTTTCATACGAGACACGTGTCTCCAAGCTACGCACGCTGTGTTTAAGTGATGGTATTATTTAGTTACCTCTCTGGAAGGGTCATGTATCAATGGTTGCTAATAAAAAAGGAAAAAAAAAAAAAGTGCATGTTTTTTCTGTCACCTGTTCTACATGTGGGGCGCACATCCGCTGTTAGCGCCAGACATGCAAGGTGTTGGTGAAAGTATATAAGTGGTCTGTATATGGGGACACAAGCAGATTGGTCAAGGCGACTGTATTTGAGTTCTGATGCTCTTGTATGTAAGTGTGTTTAATCTATAAAGTATATGTAGTTATGGGCACGCATGTGTCAGCGGTTCTGCTAGGTTTATAGGTGCACTATTATGTCGATTAATTGGTGTTGCATCAGGGTTTATGTCCAACCATGTTTATGTTTTCTTAGGGGAACAAAAGGTGGTGTTGTGGTGACCATCATTTAAAAAAAAAAAAAAACTTGCAGCATTATCTGGTTGGTTCATTTGGGCCTGGGCAATGGCAGAAGGTGCCAGGCGAGTGCTGGCATTCACGGTAGGATCGGACTTGGTTACACGGTCTGTGACTTGTAGCGCTCTGGGACGAAGGAGGTTGGCCACTAATGGTCGAATGATCATGGTAAGGTTTGTTACCTTCAAAAGCTATGTCCATGTGTCTGCATTTACATTTTGTCCTATACTCCATTCACTACTAGAGCTGCGTTCATGCGTTTGCTGTTGCATCGCAATAATACTCTGCTCACTTTCAGATTGCATTCATACGGCTGCATTATACCTTGCTCTTTATGCTCAGAGCTGGGCCCATACCATGTTTGTAGGCACCACTAACATCCAGAGCTGCATTTACCCACCTGGGGTAGTCACTAGGGCAGTCAGCACACTGCTCTGATACCGTTCTCCCGATAAACATACTTTATGTACAAAAGGTCATCCAGACCAAAAAAATCCCTTTAGGGGCCCCAACCAAATTATTATAAAACTACTTCTTTATTTGTACCTTTAAAATTAAACCTACAGACGACAGATCACTAATAAAACTATCAGGGACTGGCCATATATCACTTGTGATCTATGAATAGCTGGGAGGACTGGGTGGATGTTTTATTTATATGTGTATTAAAGGATGTCAAAACCCTATTGTGTACATTGTGGCTTATTTGTATCACCACATACAAATTTGATCAATGCCAGGGTTCATACAATGTGGCTAATTGTATCACCACATGCACGTTGCTCACTGCCAGCGTTCATATAATGTGGCTATTTGTACCACCACATGCAAGTTGCTCATTGCCAGTGTTCATACAATGTGGCTATTTGTATCACCACATGCAAGTTGCTCACTGCCAGCATTCATATAATGTGGCTATTTGTATCACCATATGCAAGTTGCTCACTAGAGATGGCCCGAACTATCCGCCGGCGAACAGTTCCCGGCGAACATAGCTTGTTCGCGTTCGCCTCAACGGGCGAACACATGCGATGTTCGGTCCGCCCCCTATACATCGTCATTGAGCAAACTTTGACCCTGTACCTCACAGTCAGCAGACACATTCCAGCCAATCAGCAGCATACCCTCCCTCCCAGACCCTCCCATCTCTTGAACAGCATCCATTTTAGATTCATTCGGAATTTGCAGTCTTAGTGAGAGGAGGGACAGTGTAGTTGCTGCTGATTTAATAGGGAAATCGATAGCTAGGCTAGTGAATTCAGTGTCCACTCCAGTCCTGAAAGACTCATCTGAACTCTGCTGTAAGGACAGCACCCCAAAAAGACCTTTTTAGGGCTGCAACATTAGTCTGCTTTTTTTTTTCTCCATATACATATTGCAGTTGCCTGGCCTGCCTGTGTGTGAGGAGCTGCAGGCCCACAGACTGTAGTGTGCCCACTGCCAGTGCCCACCCCTGTCATCCCGTGTGGCACAGGACTTTGCATCAAAAAAAGGCATTTAATTTCTACACTTTAATCTAAGGATAGTTGCCTGCCAGTGTGTGTCAGGCTGACTTCCACTGACTGTAGTGTGCCCACTGCCAGTGCCCACCACTCATACCGGCTGGCACAGGACTTTGCATAAAAAAAGCCATTTAATATTTACATTATTAGACAGTAGTCTAAATTCAGTTGCTTGCCTGCTGCCAGTGTGTGTAAGGCCCACTTCCTCAGACTGTAGTGTGCTCACTGCCAGTGCCAACCACTGATACCGGGTGGCACAGTAGCTTGCCGATAAATAAGGCATTTCATTTTTAGACAGTAGTCTAAATTCAGTTGCTTGCCTGCTGCCAGTGTGTGTAAGGCCCACTTCCACAGACTGTAGTGTGCCCACTGCCAGTGCCAACCACTGATACCGGGTGGCACAGTAGCTTGCCGATAAATAAGGCATTTCATTTTTAGACAGTAGTCTAAATTCAGTTGCTTGCCTGCTGCCAGTGTGTGTAAGGCCCACTTCAACAGACTGTAGTGTGCCCACTGCCAGTGCCAACCACTGATACCGGGTGGCACAGTAGCTTGCCGATAAATAAGGCATTTCATTTTTAGACAGTAGTCTAAATTCAGTTGCTTGCCTGCTGCCAGTGTGTGTAAGGCCCACTTCCACAGACTGTAGTGTGCCCACTGCCAGTGCCAACCACTGATACCGGGTGGCACAGTAGCTTGCCGATAAATAAGGCATTTCATTTTTAGACAGTAGTCTAAATTCAGTTGCTTGCCTGCTGCCAGTGTGTGTAAGGCCCACTTCCACAGACTGTAGTGTGCCCACTGCCAGTGCCAACCACTGATACCGGGTGGCACAGTAGCTTGCCGATAAATAAGGCATTTCATTTTTAGACAGTAGTCTAAATTCAGTTGCTTGCCTGCTGCCAGTGTGTGTAAGGCCCACTTCCACAGACTGTAGTGTGCCCACTGCCAGTGCCAACCACTGATACCGGGTGGCACAGTAGCTTGCCGATAAATAAGGCATTTCATTTTTAGACAGTAGTCTAAATTCAGTTGCTTGCCTGCTGCCAGTGTGTGTAAGGCCCACTTCCACAGACTGTAGTGTGCCCACTGCCAGTGCCAACCACTGATACCGGGTGGCACAGTAGCTGCCGATAAATAAGGCATTTCATTTTTAGACAGTAGTCTAAATTCAGTTGCTTGCCTGCTGCCAGTGTGTGTAAGGCCCACTTCAACAGACTGTAGTGTGCCCACTGCCAGTGCCAACCACTGATACCGGGTGGCACAGTAGCTTGCCGATAAATAAGGCATTTCATTTTTACACATTAGTCTAATTTCAGTTGCTTGCCTGCTGCCAGTGTGTGTAAGGCCCACTTCAACAGACTGTAGTGTGCCCACTGCCAGTGCCAACCACTGATACCGGGTGGCACAGTAGCTTGCCGATAAATAAGGCATTTCATTTTTAGACAGTAGTCTAAATTCAGTTGCTTGCCTGCTGCCAGTGTGTGTCAGGCCCACTCCCACAGATTGTAGTGTGCCCACTGCCAGTGCCAACCATCCACTGATACCGGGTGGCACAGTAGCTTGCCGATAAATAAGGCATTTCATTTTTAGACAGTAGTCTAAATTCAGTTGCTTGCCTGCTGCCAGTGTGTGTCAGGCCCACTTCCACTGACTGTAGTGTGCCCACTGCCAGTGCCAACCACTGATACCGGGTGGCACAGTAGCTTGCCGATAAATAAGGCATTTCATTTTTAGACAGTAGTCTAAATTCAGTTGCTTGCCTACTGCCAGTGTGTGTCAGGCCCACTTCCACAGACTGTAGTGTGCCCACTGCCAGTGCCAACCACTGATACCGGGTGGCACAGTAGCTTGTCGATAAATAAGGTATTTCATTTTTAGACAGTAGTCTAAATTCAGTTGCTTGCCTGCTGCCAGTGTGTGTCAGGCCCACTTCCACTGACTGTAGTGTGCCCACTGCCAGTGCCCACCACTGATACCGGGTGGCACTGTACCTAGCACACGTAGTACCACTTATCTAAAAAAAACAATGACAAGCAGAGGCAGGCCACCCCGCAGGGGCCGTCGTGGTCGTGGTGCTGTGATTTCCACTGTCCCTGGAATAATGCCCAGTGTTCAGAGGCCACGTACCCTGAACCCGAAAAATTCTGAGGACATAGTTGACTGGCTTAGACAGGACACCCAATCTTCAACAGCTTCCGCTAAGAACCTTGACGCACCATCCTCCTCCAGCTCAGATTTGGTCACCTGCTCTCAAGTTACCACGCTATACATCGTCATTAAGCAAACTTTGACCATGTACCTCACAGTCAGCAGACACATTCCAGCCAATCAGCAGCATACCCTCCCTCCCAGACCCTCCCATCTCTTGAACAGCATCCATTTTAGATTCATTCGGAATTTGCAGTCTTAGTGAGAGGAGGGACAGTGTAGTTGCTGCTGATTTAATAGGGAAATCGATAGCTAGGCTAGTGAATTCAGTGTCCACTCCAGTCCTGAAAGACTCATCTGATCTCTGCTGTAAGGACAGCACCCCAAAAATACCTTTTTAGGGCTGCAACATTAGTCTGCTTTTTTTTTCTCCATATACATATTGCAGTTGCCTGGCCTGCCTGTGTGTGAGGAGCTGCAGGCCCACAGACTGTAGTGTGCCCACTGCCAGTGCCCACCCCTGTCATCCCGTGTGGCACAGGACTTTGCTTAAAAAAAAGGCATTTAATTTCTACACTTTAATCTAAGGTTAGTTGCCTGCCAGTGTGTCAGGCTGACTTCCACTGACTGTAGAGTGCCCACTGCCAGTGCCCACCACTCATACCGGCTGGCACAGGACTTTGCATAAAAAAGCCATTTAATATTTACATTATTAGACAGTAGTCTAAATTCAGTTGCTTGCCTGCTGCCAGTGTGTGTAAGGCCCACTTCCACAGACTGTAGTGTGCCCACTGCCAGTGCCAACCACTGATACCGGGTGGCACAGTAGCTTGCCGATAAATAAGGCATTTCATTTTTACACATTAGTCTAATTTCAGTTGCTTGCCTGCCAGTGTGTGTCAGGCCCACTTCCACAGACTGTAGTGTGCCCACTGCCAGTGCCAACCACTGATACCGGGTGGCACAGTAGCTTGCCGATAAATAAGGCATTTCATTTTTAGACAGTAGTCTAAATTCAGTTGCTTGCCTGCTGCCAGTGTGTGTCAGGCCCACTTCCACAGACTGTAGTGTGCCCACTGCCAGTGCCAACCACTGATACCGGGTGGCACAGTAGCTTGCCGATAAATAAGGCATTTCATTTTTACAAATTAGTCTAATTTCAGTTGCTTGCCTGCTGCCAGTGTGTGTCAGGCCCACTTCCACAGACTGTAGTGTGCCCACTGCCAGTGCCAACCACTGATACCGGGTGGCACAGTAGCTTGCCGATAAATAAGGCATTTCATTTTTACAAATTAGTCTAATTTCAGTTGCTTGCCTGCTGCCAGTGTGTGTCAGGCCCACTTCCACAGACTGTAGTGTGCCCACTGCCAGTGCCAACCACTGATACCGGGTGGCACAGTAGCTTGCCGATAAATAAGGCATTTCATTTTTAGACAGTAGTCTAAATTCAGTTGCTTGCCTGCTGCCAGTGTGTGTCAGGCCCACTTCCACAGACTGTAGTGTGCCCACTGCCAGTGCCAACCACTGATACCGGGTGGCACAGTAGCTTGCCGATAAATAAGGCATTTCATTTTTACAAATTAGTCTAATTTCAGTTGCTTGCCTGCTGCCAGTGTGTGTCAGGCCCACTTCCACAGACTATAGTGTGCCCTCTGCCAGTGCCAACCACTGATACCGGGTGGCACAGTAGCTTGCCGATAAATAAGGCATTTCATTTTTAGACAGTAGTCTAAATTCAGTTGCTTGCCTGCTGCCAGTGTGTGTCAGGCCCACTTCCACAGACTGTAGTGTGCCCTCTGCCAGTGCCAACCACTGATACCGGGTGGCACAGTAGCTTGCCGATAAATAAGGCATTTCATTTATAGACAGTAGTCTAAATTCAGTTGCTTGCCTGCTGCCAGTGTGTGTAAGGCCCACTTCAACAGACTGTAGTGTGCCCACTGCCAGTGCCAACCACTGATACCGGGTGGCACAGTTGCTTGCCGATAAATAAGGCATTTCATTTTTACACATTAGTCTAATTTCAGTTGCTTGCCTGCTGCCAGTGTGTGTAAGGCCCACTTCCACAGACTGTAGTGTGCCCACTGCCAGTGCCCACCACTCATACCGGCTGGCACAGGACTTTGCATAAAAAAAGCCATTTAATATTTACATTATTAGACAGTAGTCTAAATTCAGTTGCTTGCCTGCTGCCAGTGTGTGTAAGGCCCACTTCCACAGACTGTAGTGTGCCCCCTGCCAGTGCCAACCACTGATACCGGGTGGCACAGTAGCTTGCCGATAAATAAGGCATTTCATTTTTAGACAGTAGTCTAAATTCAGTTGCTTGCCTGCTGCCAGTGTGTGTAAGGCCCACTTCAACAGACTGTAGTGTGCCCACTGCCAGTGCCAACCACTGATACCGGGTGGCACAGTAGCTTGCCGATAAATAAGGCATTTCATTTTTAGACAGTAGTCTAAATTCAGTTGCTTGCCTGCTGCCAGTGTGTGTAAGGCCCACTTCCACAGACTGTAGTGTGCCCACTGCCAGTGCCAACCACTGATACCGGGTGGCACAGTAGCTTGCCGATAAATAAGGCATTTCATTTTTAGACAGTAGTCTAAATTCAGTTGCTTGCCTGCTGCCAGTGTGTGTAAGGCCCACTTCCACAGACTGTAGTGTGCCCACTGCCAGTGCCAACCACTGATACCGGGTGGCACAGTAGCTTGCCGATAAATAAGGCATTTCATTTTTAGACAGTAGTCTAAATTCAGTTGCTTGCCTGCTGCCAGTGTGTAAGGCCCACTTCCACAGACTGTAGTGTGCCCACTGCCAGTGCCAACCACTGATACCGGGTGGCACAGTAGCTTGCCGATAAATAAGGCATTTCATTTTTAGACAGTAGTCTAAATTCAGTTGCTTGCCTGCTGCCAGTGTGTGTCAGGCCCACTTCCACAGACTGTAGTGTGCCCACTGCCAGTGCCAACCACATGATACCGGGTGGCACAGTAGCTTGCCGATAAATAAGGCATTTCATTTTTACACATTAGTCTAAATTCAGTTGCTTGCCTGCTGCCAGTGTGTGTCAGGCCCACTTCCACAGACTGTAGTGTGCCCACTGCCAGTGCCAACCACTGATACCGGGTGGCACAGTAGCTTGCCGATAAATAAGGCATTTCATTTTTACACATTAGTCTAATTTCAGTTGCTTGCCTGCTGCCAGTGTGTGTCAGGCCCACTTCCACAGACTGTAGTGTGCCCACTGCCAGTGCCAACCACTGATACCGGGTGGCACAGTAGCTTGCCGATAAATAAGGCATTTCATTTTTTAGACAGTAGTCTAAATTCAGTTGCTTGCCTGCTGCCAGTGTGTGTCAGGCCCACTTCCACTGACTGTAGTGTGCCCACTGCCAGTGCCAACCACTGATACCGGGTGGCACAGTAGCTTGCCGATAAATAAGACATTTCATTTTTACACATTAGTCTAATTTCAGTTGCTTGCCTGCTGCCAGTGTGTGTCAGGCCCACTTCCACAGACTGTAGTGTGCCCACTGCCAGTGCCCACCACTGATACCGGGTGGCACAGTACCTAGCACGCATAGTACCACTTATCTAAAAAAAACAATGACAAGCAGAGGCAGGCCACCCCGCAGTGGCCGTCGTGGTCGTGGTGCTGTGATTTCCACTGTCTCTGGAATAATGCCTAGTGTTCAGAGGCCACGTACCCTGAACCCGAAATATTCTGAGGACATAGTTGACTGGCTTAGACAGGACACCCAATCTTCAACAGCTTCCGCTAAGAACCTTGACGCACCATCCTCCCCCAGCTCAGCTTTGGTCACCTGCTCTCAAGTTACCACGCACCCGCCCGCCGCCACCACCACCACCACAGCCGCTTCACTTGATCCGTCAGAGGAGTTATTTACACATCAGTTGGATGCAATTAGTGATGCGCAACCACTATTGCCAGATGATGTAGATTACAGGGATATGTCTCAGTCAGGCAGGATTACACACATGGACGTACAGTGTGATGATGATGATGATGATGATGATAATGATGATGATGATGTTGTACCCGCTGCTGCTTCCTTTGCTGAGGTGTCAGATATAAGTGAAGCGGTTGATGATGACGACAATGTGTCCACAGATGCCACGTGGGTGCCTGCTCGAAGAGAAGAAGAGGGGGAAAGTTCAGATGGGGAAACAGAGAGAATGAGGAGACGAGTTGGTAGCAGGGGGAGGTCGTTGCAAGGAGTTAGTGGCACAGTCAGACAGCATGTATCGGCACCTGGAGTCAGCCAGACAGCACGCCAGTCAATGCATGCTGTTTCCACCACCAGAATACCGTCATTGCAAAGCTCAGCAGTGTGGCATTTTTTTTGTCTGTCTGCCTCTGATAACAGCAATGCCATTTGCAAACTGTGCCAAAAGAAACTGAGTCGTGGGAAGTCCAACACCCACCTTGGTACAACTGCTTTGCGAAGGCACATGATCTCACATCACAAACGCCTATGGGATCAACACATGAGTACAAGCAGCACACAAACTCAAAGCCACCATGCTCCTTCTGGTCCATCATCTTCAGCCACGTCAACCACTGCTGTCCTCCCTGCCCCCTCTCAACCAACCGCCACTCCTCCTCTCACTTTCAGCAGTTCCTGCTCATCTGCCCACAGTCAGGTGTCTGTCAAGGACATGTTTGAGCGTAAAAAGCGAATGTCACAGAATCACCACCCCCTTGCCCGGCGACTGACAGCTGGCTTGACGGAACTCTTAGCCCGCCAGCTTTTACCATACCAGCTGGTGGAGTCTGAGGCCTTCAAAAAATTTGTCGCTATTGGGACACCACAGTGGAAGGTACCCGGACGAAATTTTTTTTCGAAAAAGGCAATCCCAAACCTCTACCATGTCATTGAAAAGGAAGTCATGGCATCTCTGGCATACAGTGTTGGGGCAAGGGTCCATCTGTCCACTGATACCTGGTCTGCAAAGCACGGTCAGGGCAGGTATATCACGTACACTGCGCATTGGGTCAACCTGCTGATGGCTGACAAGCATGGAATGCGTGGCTCCCCAGCGGAGTTGGTGACACCGCCACGACTTGCAGGCAGACCTACTGCCACCTCCTCTACTCCTACTCCATCCTCTTCGATATCCTCCTCGGCTGAGTCCTCTTCTTCTGCGGTGTCTGGCTGCACATCAACTGAATCCCCCCAGCTCCCCAGGGGCTATTCCACATCCCGGATACGACAGTATCACGCTGTCTTGGGGTTGACTTGCCTGAAAGCAGAGAGCCACACAGGACCAGCACTCCTGTCCGCCCTGAACGCACAGGTGGATCAGTGGCTGACCCCGCACCAACTGGAGATCGGCAAAGTGGTGTGTGACAATGGAAAAAATTTGTTGTCGGCATTGAATTTGGGCAAGTTGTCACATGTGCCGTGCATGGCACATGTGTTGAATCTCATCATACAACGCTTTGTGTCTAAGTACCCAGGCTTACAGGACGTCCTCAAGCTGGCCAGGAAGGTGTGTGGCCATTTCAGGAGTTCCTACACGGCCATGGAGCACTTTTCCGATATTCAGCGGCGAAACAACATGCCAGTGAGGCGCTTGATTTGCGACAGCCCAACACGTTGGAATTCAACACTCCTAATGTTCGACCGCCTGCTCCAACAAGAAAAAGCCGTCAATGAGTATTTGTATGACCGGGGTGCTAGGACAGCCTCTGCGGAGCTGGGAATTTTTTTGCCACGTTACTGGACGCTCATGCGCAATGCCTGTAGGCTCATGCGTCCTTTTGAGGAGGTGACAAACCTAGTCAGTCGCACCGAAGGCACAATCAGCGACCTCATCCCATTTGTTTTCTTCCTGGAGCGTGCCCTGCGAAGAGTGCTGGATCAGGCTGTAGATGAGCGTGAAGAGGAAGAGTTGTGGTCACCATCACCACCAGAAACAGCCTTGTCATCATCGCTTGCCGGACCTGCGGCAACGCTGGAAGTGGAGTATGAGGAAGAGGAGTCAGAGGAAGAATGTAGCGGCTTTGAGGAGGAGGAATACCAACCACAGCAGGCTCGTTGTTGTCACCTATCTGGTACCCATGGTGTTGTACGTGGCTGGGGGGAAGAACAGACCGTCAATGACATCAGTGAGGACGAGGAACGGGAAATGAGTAGCTCTGCATCCAACCTTGTTCAAATGGGGTCTTTCATGCTGCCATGTCTGTTGAGGGACCCTCGTATAAAAAGGATGAAGGAGAACGACCTGTACTGGGTGGCCACGCTACTAGACCCCCGGTATAAGCAGAAAGTGGCAGAAATGTTACCAAATTACCGAAAGTCGGAAAGGATGCAGCAGTTCAAAACCAAACTAAAAAATATGCTTTACACAGCTTATAAGGGGGATGTCACAGCACAACGGGAATCTAACAGGGGAAGAGGTGAGTGTAATCCTCCTCCTACCACGGCGGCAAGGACTGGACGATTTACAGATGTGTTGTTGATAGAGGACATGCGGAGCTTTTTCAGTCCTACTCATCGCCACAGCCCTTCGGGATCCAGCCTTAGAGAGCGACTCGACCGACAGGTGGCAGACTACCTCGCCTTAACAGCAGATATCGACACTCTGAGGAGCAATGAACCCCTTCACTACTGGGTGTGCAGGCTTGACCTTGAAATGATGCAGACAATTTAAAAAATCCCCATCAATTCCAATACAAAGCAAGTACAGAGCTCAGAACTAAATTATTTCATGATGTCGTATTGGTTCGCTAATTCGACAATGGTTAATCAATTCGACCGGATAGGGTACGTAACAGGGATTAAATTGATAGGAATAGTACTAGTTAAGACACCACTCATATAGGGTGTCACAGCCCATTGCTCTGTGCACGCGCAGTGCCCCAATTTGGGAGTATGAGGACCGACCAAGCTGCTTTTTCCATCTCCCGGCTCCTGAAATCAATTCAGTTTGGTGTATGAGAGTTTGGTCTGTCACTGTGAAGGCAGTCAAAGGTACCCGGCCTAAATTTTTTTTCACAAAATGCAATCCCTGATAGGGGATGTAACAGGGATTAAACTGATGAGAATAGTACTACAGAAAATACACAGTCACCATGGATTAAAACAGAGTGGAGGGAGCCAGCGTTTTTTTAACCATCTCCCCGTTCGAAAATCAATTCAATAAATGGCCCCCAGATTGGGGACGTTAGAGGGATTAAACTGATGAGAATAGTACTACAGAAAATACCACTCATATAGGGTGTGACAGTAAATTGCACGGCGCAGACGCAGTCACCGTGGATTAAAACAAAGGGGAGGGAGCCAGCTTTGTTTTTTGAACCATCTCCCCGTTCGAAAAATCTATTCAATTCACCTTTTGGGGACCCTTGGTGTTGTACGGGGCTGGGTGGAGGAAGAAACCTTCAATGCCATCACCGGGACGTGGCTAGCTTGGTATCGAACCTTGTGCAAATGGGGAGTTTGCGGTTGTGCAAATGAACTGTTTGCGGTTGTTTGCGGTGCATTAAAAGGGGAGTTTGGTCTGTCAATGTCTGTGAAGCGGGCGTAGCCCTTACACTACCTGATCGATACAACATCATAACTGATCGTATACACACACTGGATGTTTTAAAGCATGTTATTCCAAACAATTTAGGAATGTTAGTTGATTTATGCCCTTTATGGATTAAAACCCGACTCTGCGTCCACTACGTAATTTTCCATGTGAGCTTTGCTATAGATCCCCCGCCGGCATGCCACAGTCCAGGTGTTAGACCCCTTGAAACAACTTTCCCATCACTATTGTGGCCAGAAAGAGTCCCTGTGGGTTTTAAAATTCGCCTGCCAATTGAAGTCTATGGCGGTTAGCCCGTTCGCGAACATTTGCGGAAGTTCGCGTTCGCTGATGGAAAATTTTATGTTCGCGACATCACTATTGCTCACTGCCAGCGTTCATGCAATGTGGCTATTTGAATCACCACATGCAAGTTGCTCACTGCCAGCGTTCATACAATGTGGCTATTTGTGTTACCACATGTAGATAGCTCACTGCCAGCGTTCATGCAATGTGGCTATTTGTATCACCACATGCAAATTACTCACTGCCAGTATTCACACAATGTCGCTAATTGTATCACCACATACAGGTTGGTCACTACCAGTATTTAAATAATGTGGCTGTTTGTATTACCACACTCGTATTGCTGTTTGCGCGCCACTCCGCCCACTGGAGATGTCAGGTCCCGCTGATCTGTAGGCTATTTTGTTGTGAGTTCCAGGGCGGGGTTTGGTTGACTATGTAAGAGGGCGTCTAACAGCGCGCGATCACTATACCCCTATTCCCCTGACGAAGTCGCAACTGTGGCGAAACATGTCGGGAGGGGTAGTGTTTATGTGTGTGTGTGTTTAGACAGGGCTGACTATTATTAGCACTACAAGTTGAGAATAGATAGAGAGGCTGAGTGTATGTATATGTGGATGGGCTGGAACACTGGCAAACAGCAATACGAGTGTGGTAATACAAACAGCCACATTATTTAAATGCTGGTATTGACCAACCTGTATGTGGTGATATAATTAGCCACATTGTGTGAATGCCGGCAGTGAGCAATCCGCATGTGGTGATATAAATAACCACATTGTGTGAATACTGACAGTGAGCAATCTACATGTGGTGATACAAATATCCACATCTTTTGTACACTGGCAGTGAGTGATTTGCATGTGGTGATACAAATAGCCACATTGTGTGAATACTGGCAGTAATTCAATTGCATGTGGTGATACAGATAGCCACATTGTTTGTTCACTGGCAGTGAGTAATTTGCATGTGGTGATACAAATAGCCACATTGCATGAACGCTGGCAGTGAGCAATTTACATGTGGTAACACAAATAGCCACATTGCTTGTACACTGGCAGTGAGTAATTTGCATGTGGTGATGCAGATAGCTCACTGCCAGCGTTCATGCAATGTGGTGATCTACATGTGGTAACACAAATAGCCACATTGTATGAACGCTGGCAGTGAGCAACTTGCATGTGGTGATACAACTAGCCACATTATATGAACGCTGGCAGTGAGCAAATTTATATGTGGTGATATAAATAAGCCACAATGTACACAATAGGGTTTTGACATCCATTAATACACATATAAAAAAAACATCCACCCAGTCCTCCCAGCAATTCATAGATCACAAGTGATATATGGCCAGTCCCTTATAGTATTATTAGTTCATGATCTGTCGTCTGTAGGTTTAATTTTAAAGGTACAAATAAAGAAGTAGTTTTATAATCATTTTGTTGGGACCCCTAAAGGGATTTTTTTGGTCTGGATGACCTTTTGTACATAAAGTGAGTTTCAATCCCGAGGGCCCCAACTTAGGGCTTTGTTTGTTGTTGTACACGATAAACATAGCTGCTTTCGTTCAAGTTTACATTTCTTTACTCACTGGTTGTTACAGTCCATAGGCCTACTTTTTCTGTTTCACTTCGGTGGAAAAATAAAATAAAAATTGTGCTGTTTTTTAGTCCTGGTTCACGGTCACTCAGACTGGTCTCCTTTACTTCTGGTTCGCATTCACTCAGATTGGTCTCCTGCCCCAGTTCACCATACAGTCCCTCATCGGTCAGTGGGCCAATAGGAGTAAGTTCCTACTATGTTTCACAAGTTGTTCATTCGTTTGTCACCATAAAGTTCTTCTCTTAGCAAACTGTAATGCCTCTGGCTCTTATTTTTCTCTCATCTGTTCAATTTCACGGTTGGTTTAATGTTTTATTTATGTACGTGGTTCGGTTCACTAATGTCTATGCATATGCCATCAGGTCTGGCTCACATTTTAATTACTTATCATCACTGTAATCACTGTAATGTCATCCAGTTCAGTCTTGGCTTCGGGGACCTGATGACCGCTTCAGCCTCATGGCTCCACAGGGCCTATGACCGTTATTCGTTAGGGGTACAATATGGTTGTAGGCTTGTTAGTGTCCTAAGTTCACTGTCGGAGGGGGTCATGGTTATGCGAGTCCCCAAGTCATACTGGTGCTGCATAAGTGGTCTATATTTAAAAAAATAAATAAATAAAATCCGCCATTAGTCTCGCATTCATGGCTACGCCATTAGTCTCTCATGCATGGCTTCTCCGTTTAAGTTTGACACACATGGCCCCACCATTAGAGTCTCTCACGACGCATGGCCCCGCCATTAGAGTCTCTCACGCATGGCCCCGCCATTAGTGTCACTCACGCATGGCTTCTCCATTTATGGTTACACACATGGCTCCGCCATTAGTGTCTCTCACGCATGGCTCCGCCATTAGTGTCTCTCCTGCATGGCCCCGCCATTAGTCTCTCTCACGCATGGCCCCGCAATTTGTCTCTCTCATGCATGGCCCCGCCATTAGTCTCTCTCACGCATGACTTTGCCATTAGTCTCGCACATAGCTCCGCCATTAGTCTCTCTCACGCTTGGCTCCGCCTTTAGTCTCTCACGCTTGGCTCCGCCATTAGTCTCTCTCACGCTTGGCTCCGCCATTAGTCTCTCTCACGCATAACTCTGCCATTAGTCTCTCTCACGCTTGGCTCCGCCATTAGTCTATCACGCTTGGCTCCACCATTAGTCTCTCACATTTGACTCCGCCATTAGCCTCTCACACACATAGCTCCGCCATTAGTCTCTCACGCTTTGCTCCGCCATTAGTCTCTCTCATGTGACTCTGCCATTAATCTCTCTCACGCTTGGCCCCACCATTAGTCTCTCATGCTTGTCCCCGCCATTAGTCTCTCACGCTTGGCCTCGCCATTAGTCTCTCACACATGGTTTCTCAGTTTAAATTTAAAACATATAACTCCGCCATTCGAGGTCGGCTGCGTGGTCCCCCCACAGTAGGTTCCATGTCTTTTTCTGCCTTCAGGCCCACTCGTATGGCTCGGTCAGCTGTGGCTCGCAATACAATTTTTCTTGTGGAGGCTTGCATGCGTGGCTTTTGTCATTAGAGCCTCACTCACATTATCATTCTAGGTCGTTGGGTCTTCATTGTTTTCTTTTCAAGCAGTCATCCCTAGGCTTCCTTTTCGGACATCACCTTCTCCCACTTACCCTCTCTAGGTTCTTGCTTCCCCTCACTCACCGCTGTTACTTTTCTCTTGCCTGTCCTTGCATTATAGACCCATGCTCCCAGGAAGCTGACCCTGTGGTCTCATTTTTCACTTTTCTCAAATTCCGCATCTCCAGGGATTGTTAAAAAAAAAAACACTATACTATGGCGTCCAGGCATGACTACAGGCGCAATTTACGAAGTCTGTCACGTCTACAGACTAATAAGTCCTGTCTCACTACTACAGGCGATTTACGAAGTCTGTCACGACTACAGACTAATAAGTCCTGTCATGACAATAGGCGTTTTACAAAGTCTGTCACATTTACTGACACGGTAAGTCCTAGCACGACTACAGGCGTGGCTTACGTGGTCTATCATGACCTTAAGCTTTTCCTGTCATAGCGGCAGGCATTGTGTGTACATTTTGTCTTCATTACAGGTATGCTTACTTCATCTACAAACTCGGGCTGAGGGTGTTGTTGTTGCGCCTAGTTCCTGGGTACCGGTCCATCTTCCAGTAGGAGGTACAATAATAAGGTACAATATACGTAGTCTGTCACGTCTACGGACACGACAAGTCCTATCACCACTACAGGAGCAGCATACATAGTTTATCACGACCTTCAGCTTATTTCTTGTCACAACTGCTAGTATGGTGGGTACATTTTCTGTCCTCATTACAGGCAACATTAGCTTGTTAATTGGAACAGCCATGTATTCGTGTTTATGGTTCCCCAGGCCTGGTGAGTTTACACATTTCACTTAATCTACCACTAGAGTTAGACGGTATACGCCATCTTCTAACTTTTTGGGTCCTTTATAAAAAAAAATAATAATAATAAGAGCTTTGCCCTTTGGAATAAGTATAGGTGAAGTACTTGTTACTAGTAACACTTGGTGTCCGAGCAGGGCCCCTGGCGAATGGTTGGAGTACATTTAGGCCCTTCCATCAGATTCACCATAGTTGTTTCAGTCTGCAGCTTTCAGGATTCAGACCTTCTCGTAATATGTTCATATGTTGGTCAACATAGGAGTAAATCGTTTCTAGTTACTGGCCACTCTTTCAAACGCATCAACATTAGCTACCTCCAAGAACGACGTGCCGGCGCACGTGACAAAGAGGTAAGGTACATAGAAGTCATATGTAAGGCATATTCTGCGCCTTTATTGTGAAGTGTCTTTTGCGTTCAAAGTGGGTGTCGTAATGGTATGTATATATACTGCTCTAAACTAAGGTCTGCTCTTTTTGGCAGCAGTTATGGCATAATTCTACTGCTTGTTGTAGATAGGGTTAGATAGATTAGGTACACCTTTCTGATAGCCGATCTGACCACAAGTATTAAGCAAATATATTGCTGTATTTGTGGAAGGGGAGGCTGATTACAAGGCTATTTATATGCACCTGTGGGCCCAGGCTGATGTCGATTCAGCTGATTTCACCCACCCACCCACACCATCTTACAGTTACTTCATATTAGGGTGGCCCCCTTTAGGCTGCCCTACCGCAGCAGTTATGGCATAATTCTACTGCTTGTTGTAGATGGGGTTAGATAGGTTAGGTACACCTTTCTGATAGCCGATTCGACCACAAATGCAGGTTATATTAATCGCATTGCGAATTCAACTTAGAGCTGGGTTCCTAATGGTTGTATTGCTAATCTTATATAATGAAGATTAAAAATATAGCGCTATATTCTCAATCTTCGTTATATTCTAGCAATACAACCATTAGGAACCTAGCTGTAAGTTAAATTCGCAACGCGATTAATGCAGGTCATATTAATCGCATTGCGAATTCAACTTAGAGCTGGGTTCCTTATGGTTGTAGTGCTAGAATTATGTAAGGAACATTGAGAATATAGCGCTATATTCTCAATCTTCATTATATTCTAGCAATACAACCATTAGGAACCCAGATCTAAGTTAAATTCGCAATGCGATTAATGCAGGTTATATTAATTGCATTGCGAATTCAACTTAGAGCTGGGTTCCAAATGGTTGTATTGCTAGAATTATATAACGAAGATTGAGAATATAGCGCTATATTCTCAATCTTCGCTATATTCTAGCAATACAACCATTAGGAACCCAGCTCTAAGTTGAATTCGCGAATAAGATGTCCCGAACTATTTGCCGGCGAACAGTTACTGGCGAACATAGCTTGTGCGCGTTCGCTGCGGCGGGCGAACACATGCGATGTTCGGTCCGACCCCTATTCATCATCATTGAGTAAACTTTGACCCTGTACCTCACAATCAGCAGACACATTCCAGCCAGTCAGCAGCATACCCTCCCCCTCAGATCCTCCCATCTCCTGGACAGCATCCATTTTAGATTCATTCGGAAGCTGCAGTCTTAGTGAAAGGAGGGACAGTGTAGCTGCTGCTGATTTAATAGGGAAATCGATTGCTAGGCTAGTGTATTCAGTGTCCACTCCAGTCCTGAAAGACTCATCTAATCTCTGCTGTAAGGACAGTGTCCTGACAGCACCCCTAAAAGCCCTTTTTGCATTTTTTTGTTCTGTGTAATCTAATTGCAGTTGCCTGACAGTGTGTACTGTGCACACTTGCCCAGTGCCACCACTCATATCTGGTGTCACAGTAGCTTGCATTTAAAAAAAAAAAAAAAAAAAAAGCTTTAATAAAAGACTGTAATAATAAGCAGTTAGTTGCCTGCACGTGTGAGTGTTTCAGGCCCTGCAAGTGCACAGTGTCACCAGTGCAACTCATATCTGATGTCACAGTAGATTACATTTAAAAAAACAACAATTTTGACTGTAATAGATTGAATAGCAGTTAGTTGTCTGCAAGCGTGTGTGTCAGGCCTACAGCGTCTACTCTGCCGACTTCTGCCAGTGCACAGTGCCACTCATATCTGGTGTCACAGAAGCTTGGTCGCATAGTACAACTAAACTAATCTAAAAAAAATGACAAGCAGAGGCAGGCCACCCGCAGGGGCCGTCGTGGTCGTGGTGCTGTGATTCCCAGTGTTCAGAGGCCACGTACGCTGAACTCGAAAAGTTCTGAGGACATAGTTGACTGGCTAACACAGGAATCCCAATCTTCTACAGCTTCTGCTCGGAACCTTGACGCACCATCCTCCTGCAGCTCAGCTTCGGGCACCTCTCAAGTTACCTCATCAGTTGAAAGAAATGAGTGACGCGCAACCATTATTGCCAGAGGATGTAGATAACAGGGATATGTCTCAGTCAGGCAGCATTACACACATGGACGTACGGTGTGATGATGATGTTGTACCTGCTGCTGCTTCCTTTGCTGAGTTGTCAGATACAAGTGAAGCGGTTGATGATGACGATGTGTCCGTGAATGTCATATGGGTGCCTGCTCGAAGAGAAGAAGAAGAACAGGGGGAAAGTTCAGATGGGGACACAGAGAGGAGGAGGAGACGAATTGGAAGCAGGGGGAGGTCATCGCAAGGAGCTGGTGGCACAGTCAGACAGCATGGATCGGCACCTGGGGTCAGCCAGACAGCGTGCCAATCAACACATGCTGTTGCCACCACCAGAATGCCGTCATTGCAAAGCTCAGCAGTGTGGCATTTTTTTTGTCTGTCTGCCTCTGATAACAGCGATGCCATTTGCAACCTGTGCCAAAAGAAACTGAGTCGTGGGAAGTCCAACACGCACCTTGGTACAACTGCTTTGCGAAGGCACTTGATCTCACATCACAAACGCCTATGGGATCAACACATGAGTACAAGCAGCACACAAACTCAAAGCCACCATGCTCCTTCTGGTTCATCATCTTCAGCCACGTCAACCACTGCTGTCCTCCCTGCCCCTTCTCAACCACCCGCCACTCCGCCTCTCACCTTCAGCAGTTCCTGCTGATCTGCCCACAGTCAGCTGTCTGTCAAGGACATGTTTGAGCGTAAGAAGCCAATGTCACAGAGTCATCCCCTTGCCCGGCGTCTGACAGCTGGCATGTCGGAACTCTTAGCCCGCCAGCTTTTACCATACCAGCTGGTGGCGTCTGAGGCCTTCAAAAAATTTGTAGCTATTGGGACATCGCAGTGGAAGGTACCTGGCCGAATGTTTTTTTTTCACAAAAGGCAATCCTCAACCTGTACTCTATTGTGGAAAAGGAAGTCATGACATGTCTGGCACACAGTGTTTGGGTAAGGGTCCATCTGACCACTGATAGCTGGTCGGCAAAGCACGGTCAGGGTAGGTATATCACGTACACTGCGCATTGGGTAAACCCACTGAATGGCTGCCAAGCATGGAATGCGTGCCTCTGCTGTGGAGTTGGTGACACTGCCACAACTTGCAGGCAGGCCTGCTGCCCCCTTCTCTACTCCTCCTACTCCATCCTCTTTGCTAACCTCCTCAGCTGAGTCCTCTTCTGCTGCTGCACCTTGCTCCACATCATCAACTGCACCCCCCAGCTCTCCAGGGGCTATTCCACATCCCGGATACGACAGTGTCACGCCGTCTTGGGGTTGACTTGCCTGAAAGCATAGAGTCACACCGGACCAGCACTCCTGTTCACCCTGAACGCACAGGATGATCAGTGGCTGACCCCGCACTAACTGGTGATCGGCAAAGTGGTGTGTGACAATGGAAGCAATTTGTTGGCGGCATTGAATTTGGGCAAGTTGACACATGTGCCGTGCATGGCACATGTGTTGAATCTGATTGTACAATGCTTTGTGCCTAAGTACCCAGACTTACAGGATGTCCTCAAGCAGGCCAGGAAAGTGTGTGGCCATTTCAGGCATTCCTACACGGCCATGGCACACTTTTCAGATATCCAGCACCGAAACAACATGCCAGTGAGGCGCTTGATTTGTGACAGCCCGACACTTTGGAATTCAACACTCCTAATGTTCGACCGCCTGCTCCAACAAGAAAAAGCTGTCAACGAGTATTTGTATGACCAGGGTGCTAGGACAGCCTCTGCGGAGCTGGGAATTTTTTTGCCACGTTACTGGACGCTCATGCGCAATGCTCATGCGCAATGCCTGTAGGCTCATGCATCCATTTGAGGAGGTGACAAACCTAGTCAGTCGCACTGAAGGCACCATCAGTGACATCATCCCATTTGTTTTCTTCCTGGAGCATGCCCTGCCAAGAGTGCTGGATCAGGCCGTAGATGAGCGCGAAGAGGAAGAGTTGTGGTCACCATCACCACCAGAAACAGCCGTTTCAGCATCGCTTGCTGGACCTGCGGCAACGCTGTAAGAGGAGTCTGAGGAGGAATGTGGCTTTGAGGAGGAGGAAGACCAACCACAGCAGGTATCCCAGGGTGCTCATTGTTGTCACCTATCTGGGATACGGGGTGTTTTACGTGGCTGGGGGGAAGAACAGACCTTCAGTGAGATCAGTGAGGACGAGGAACGGGACATAAGAAGCTCGGCATCCAACCTTGTGCAAATGGGGTCTTTCATGCTGTCATGCCTGTTGAGGGACCTTCATATAAAAAGGCTGAAGAAGAACGACCTGTACTGGGTGGCCACGCTACTAGACCCCCGGTATAAGCAGAAAGTGCCTGAAATGTTACCGAATTCCCAAATGTCAGAAAGGATGCAGCAGTTCCAAAATAAATTAAAAAGTATGCTTTACACAGCGTAAAAGGGTGATGTAACAGCACAACGGGAATATAACAGGTGAAGAGGTGAAAATAATCCTCCTCCTACCACGACCACGCCACCCTCAGAGAACGACTCGACTACCTTGCCTTAACTGCAGATATCGACACTCTGAGGAGCGATGAACCCCTTGACTACTGGGTGTGCAGGCTTGACCTGTGGCCTGAGCTATCCCAATTTGCGATAGAACTTCGGGCCTCCCCGCTTCAAGTGTCCTCTCAGAAAGGACCTTCAGCGCAGCAGGAGGTATTGTCACTGAGAAAATGAGTCGCCTAGGTCAAAAAAGTCTAGATTACCTCACCTTTATTAAGATGAATGAGGCGAGGATCCCGAAGGGACTGACAGTGGGTGATACATTTGCCTAAAAAAGGCCTGAAGAGATGAGCTGCTTTGGGCTAAAAATTGTCCACATGCTGCTGTATTTTATCTCTGCATACCGGATGACTTGCATGACTTATCCGCCACCAACTAGGGTTCAAGCCGCAATGTTTTAGTGCACTTTCTGCCAGGAAAACATTAACTTTTCTGGCCGCTGCTACAGCAGCGGCTGCAACAATATCTGATTTTTCTGGCATGTGTACATGCCTAATTTTTCTGTTGCACTGTGCCTGCAAAAACAAAACAAAAAAAAAAAGGCACATACATGTGTCAATTCCCCTTTGTGATCATTAACTTGTTGTGGTGAAGGGGCTTGCGTATCACAATGAAGTGACCACCTCTGAGTGTGTTGGCAATGGCAATGTTGGCACACCCCAGATGATAAGGTCGTTGCTTCATTGTGAACAGACCAAAAGCGATCAGCTGGATAATTTTGCATAGAAAAAACTTTTTCTTTGTGATCATCTAAGGAAAACATTAAAGCCTACTAGGCCAACAATGGGCCCACACTGCAGAATCATTGTTTTCTGGGTCACTTAACTGTCACTGAACTACCTCAGCACGACCATAGGCTTTGAAAAAACCCTATCGCCTGCAATCTCCCAAACGTGCGCACGAGCACAGTCATCACTACAACAAGATTGACGCATAGAGGAATAAAATTTATGTCATGACTGTGTCAACTATTGACAACTCTTTGTGGTTGTCTAAAATCTATTCCATACACATCCCCTGATAGGGGACGTAACAGGGATTAAACTGATAGGAATTGTAATGCTTAAACAAAATCACTCATATCTGGTGGCACAGTAAATTGCAAGGCGTATGCGCAGTGCCCCAAATTTGAAGTAGCAGGACCGACCAAGCATCTTTTTCCATCTCCCGGTTCCTAAAATCTATTCCATACACGTCCCCTAATAGGGGACTTAACAGTGATTAAACTGATAGGAATAGTAGTACTTACCATACCCCTCATATTGGGATTGCACAGTAGATTACACGGCGCACGCGCAGTGCCCCAAGTTGGAAGTAAGAGGACCAACCAAGCATCTTTTTCCATCTCTCGGTTCCTAAAATCTATTCCATATATCTGCACTTGATAGAGGACATAACAGGGATTAAACTGGTAGGAATTGTACTACAGTACTTAAACTTGTGGTCGGATCGGCTATCCGAAAGGTGTACCTAACCTATCTAACCCTATCTACAACAAGCAGTAGAATTATGCCATAACTGCTGCGGTAGGGCAGCCTAAAGGGGGCCATCCTAATATGAAATTACTGTAAGATGGTGTGGGTGGGTGGGTGAAATCAGCTGAATCGGCATCAGCCTGGGCTCACAGGAGCCTGTAAATTGCCTAGCAATCAGCCAGCCTAGGCCCGCAGGTGCATGTAACTAGTCTTGTGATCCGCCTCCCCTCCCACAAATGCAGCAAATATATTTGCTTAAAACTTGTGGTCGGATCGGCTATCCGAAAGGTGTACCTAACCTATCTAACCCTATCTACAACAAGCAGTAGAATTATGCCATAACTGCTGCGGTAGGGCAGCCTAAAGGGGGCAAAAAGAGCAGACCTTAGTTTAGAGCAAAATATATACATACCATTACTACACCCACTTTAAACGTAAAAGACATTCCCCGATGAAGGTGCGGAATATACTGTACATATCAGAGTGACTACCATCAACCTTACCTCTGTCATGTGCATCGGCACATCATTCTTGGAGGTGGCTAATGCTGATGCGATTGAAGGAGTGGCCGGTAACCAGAAACTATTTACTCCTATGTATACTAACAACATATGAACATATTACGAGAAGGTCTGGATCCTGAGAGCTGCAGACTGAAACAAACAATGGTGAATCTGTTGGAAGGCCTAAATGAATTCCAAGCATTCGCCGAGGGCCCTGACCGGGCACCAACTGTTCCTGGTTGCAAACTACTACACCTCTACTTATTCCCCAGGCCACACCTTATATATATATATATATATATATATATATATATATATAAAGGCCCCAAAAGTTAGAACATGGCGTATGTCTACTTACTCTATTAGTAAGTTAAGCGGAATATGTGAACACGCCAGGCCTGGGGAACCATCAACACGGATACATGGCTATTTCAATTAATGAGCTAATGTCGCCTGTAGTGAGGACAGAGAACGTACACACCATACCTGCAGTTGTGACAGGAAATAAGCTAAAGGTCGTGATAACTATGAATGCTGTGCCTGTAGTCGTGATAGGACTTGTCGAGTCTGTAGCTGTGAGACATTGTGAATGCGCCTTATTACTGTACCTCCTACTGGAAGACTGACCGATACCCAGGACATAGGCCCGACACCAACACCCTCAGCCCGAGTGGCGAGCGAAGACATGGAAACTACTTGTAGTGGGGCGACGAGGCCGACCTCAAATGGTGAAGTCATATATGAAAACATTTAATCGTAGAAGCCATGCGTGAGAGACTAATGGCGGTGCCATGCGTGAGAGACACTAATGGCGGTGCCATGCGTGAGAGACACTAACGGCGGAGTCATGTGTGTAAAACATGAACGGAGAAGCCATGCGTGAGAGACTCTAATGGCGAAGTCATATGTAAAACACTAATTGGAGAAGCCATGCGTGAGAGACCAATGGTGAGGTCAAATGTCAAACACTAACTGGAGAAACCATGCGTGAGAGACTCTAATGGCGGTGCCATGCGTGAGAGACTCTAATGGCGGAGTCATGTGAATAAAACACAAACTGAGGCCATGCGTGAGAGACTCTAATGGCGGAGTCATGTGAGTAAAACAAACTGAGACCATGCGTGAGAGACTCTAACGGCGAAGTCATATGAAAACACTTAATGAGATAAGCCATGCGTGAGAGACTCTAATGGCGGACACTTAATTGGAGAAGCCATGCGTGAGAGACTGATGGCGGAGCCATATGTGTAACACTAAATCGGAGAAGCCATGCGTGGGAGACACATGGCAGAGTCATATGTGCAATACCTAATTGGAGAAGCCATGCGTGAGAGACTCTAATGGCAGTGCCATGCGTGAGAGACTCTAATGGCGGAGTCATATGTGTAACACTAAATCGGAGAAGCCATGCATGAGAGACTCTAATGGCAGTGCCATGCGTGAGAGACTAATGGCGGACACTTAATTGGAGAAGCCATGCGCGGGAGACTGATGGCGGAGTCATATGTGTAACACTAAATCGGAGAAGCCATGCGTGAGAGACTCTAATGGCAATGCCATGCGTGAGAGACTCTAATGGCGGACACTTAATTGGAGAAGCCATGCGTGAGAGACTAATGGCAGTGCCATGCGTGAGAGACTCTAAAAGCGGTGTCATATGTGTAACACTAAATCGGAGAAGCCATGCGTGAGAGACTCTAATGGCGGACACTTAATTGAAGAAGCCATGCGTGAGAGACTCTAATGGCAGTGCCATGCGTGAGAGACTCTAATGGCGGAGTCATACGTGTAACACTAAACCGGAGAAGCCATGCGTGAGAGACTCTAATGGCAGTGCCATGCGTGAGAGACTCTAATGGCGGACACTTAATTGGAGAAGCCATGCGTGAGAGACTCTAATGGCAGTGCCATGCGTGAGAGACTCTAATGGCGGAGTCATACGTGTAACACTAAATCAGAGAAGCCATGCGTGAGAGACTCTAATGGCAATGCCATGCGTGAGAGACTCTAATGGCGGACACTTAATTGGAGAAGCCATGCGTGAGAGACTGATGGCAGAGCCATATGTGTAACACTAAATCGTCATATGTGCAATACCTAATTGGAGAAGCCATGCGTGAGAGACTCTAATGGCAGTGCCATGCGTGAGAGACTCTAATGGCGGAGTCATACGTGTAACACTAAATCGGAGAAGCCATGAGTGAGAGACTCTAATGGCAGTGCCATGCGTGAGAGACTCTAATGGCGGACACTTAATTGGAGAAGCCATGCGTGAGAGACTCTAATGGCAGTGCCATGCGTGAGAGACTCTAATGGCGGAGTCACACGTGTAACACTAAATCGGAGAAGCCATGAGTGAGAGACTGATGGCGGAGTCATATGTGTAACACTTAATTGTAGAAGCATTGCATGAGAGACTATAATTGGCGGAGTCATGTGTGTAAAACATAAAATGGAGAGGCCATGCGTGAGAGACTAATGGCGGTGTCATGCGTGAGAGACTCTAAGGGCGAAGTCATATGTCAAACACTAAATCAGCGAAGCCATGCGAGAGGGACTCTAATGGCGGACACTTAATCGGAGAAGCATTGCTAGAGAGACTATAACGGCGGAGTCATATGTGTAACACTTATTTGGAGAAGCCATGCGCGAGAGACTTAAATGGCGGAGTCATATGTGTAACTCTGAATCTGCGAAGTCATGCGTGAGACTCTAATGGCGGAGTCATGCGAGTAAAACATAAACGGAGAAGTCGTGCGTGGGAGACTAATGGCGGAGCCATACATGCGAGACTAATGGCAGATTTATTTTATTTATTTATTTTTATAAAGCGGCACCAGTATGACTTGGGAAATCGCGTAACCATGAACCCCTCTGACATGGAACCTAAGACGCTAAAAAGCCTACGACCATATGGTACCCCTAACGAACAACATGAAGGACGGTCAAAGGGCCACCCGGAGTCATGAGGCCGAAGCGATCATCGGGCCCCCCGAAGCCATGAGACCCCTTGAAGCCAAGAGACTGAACTGAATGACTATACAGTGACGATAAGAAATTAAATGTGAGCCAGACCCGATGGGATATGCATAGACATTAGTGAAGCGAACCACGTGCATAAATAAACATAACCATCCGTGAATTTGAACAGACGGGAGACAACGAAGCCAGAGGCCTAACAATTCGCTAAGAGAGGACCCTTATCTTGACAAATAAAGGATTTGTAAAACATAGTAGGAAACGTACTCCAATTGGGCCACTGACCGCTGAAAAGCTATTTGGTTAACTGGGGCAAGGGACCAATCTGAGTGAATATGAACCAAAAGTAAAGCGGACCGGTCTAAGTAACCGCAAACCAGGACTGAAACACCAAAAATAATAAAAAAAAATTTCTATATATATATATATATTTTTATTTATTTATTTATTTATTTATTTTTAATTAAAAAAAAAAATTCTAAATTTTTTTTTTTTTTTTAAATGAACAGAAAAAGTAGAAGTAGGCCTTCGGATTGTAGCAAACCAATGAGAAAACAAGCGAGCCTGAAAAGAACGCAGCTATTATGTTTATCGGGAGAGCAGTGTCAGAGCGGTGTGCAGACTGTCCTAGTGAAAATACTGGCTTAACCATGATGTCAAAAAAATAAATAAATAAAAGGAAAATGTAGCTATAGGCAGAAGCAGTGTATAACGCATGGTGTAAGAACAGGTGGGTGACTGCATCTCTGGATGTGAGTAGTGCCCAACACATGGTTTGGGCGCAGCTCTGAGTTTGAGCATGATATAAAGCAGCCGTATGAATGCAATCTAAAGTGAGTAGAGTATTAACGTGATACAACAGAAGCATGAATGCAGCTCTGGTAGTGAATGGAGTATAGGACAAAATGTAAATGCAGACACACAGACGTAGCTTTTGCAGGTAACGAACCTAGCCATGATCATTAGTGCCCAACCCCCTTCGCCCCAGAGTGCTACAAGTCACAGACCGTGTAACCAAGTCCGATCCCACAGTGAATGCCAGTACTCGCCTGGCACCTTCTGCCATTGCCCAGGTGCGAATGAACCTCCACATAATGCTGCAGGATTATTATTATTTTTTTTTTAAATGATGGTCACCACAACAACACCTCGTGTTCCAGAGCATCAGCACTCAAATACAGGCGCCTTTATCAACCTGCTAGTGGCCCCATATATGGGCCACTGATACACATTCACCAACACCTTGCGTGTCTGGCGCTAACTGCGGACATGCGTCCCACATGTACAACAGTGACAGAAACATTAACTTTTTTTTTTTTTTTTTTATGACCCTTGATACACAACCCTTCCAGAGAGATAACTACGTAATACCAACACCAATAACTATATGCAATAGCCCCCAACAATCCCCTAAACAGCTGGACAAAATACTAACACCAGTCACTTGACCATTAGCGCCCAACTTTGCTTCGTCCCAGAGTATTACGAATCACATACCGCAGTGTGGGTCTCATGCCAACAAGTGTGATTCTACAGTGAATGCCAGCGCTCGCCTGGCACTTTGTCGCTGCCCAGGCGTGAATGAGCCTGCACACGATGCAGCTGCGCTACATGTCGCGGACCACAGCGTGGGTCCCGTGCAAACCATTCCGATCCTACCATGAATACCAGTGCCTTCCTGAGAGATTCTGCCATCGTCCAGCCGTAAGGAGCCTCCACACCATGCTGCAGTATCCTGGAGCTGACCCAGAGGTAGTGAAATCAGCTGAATTGGCGTCAGCCTGGGCTCACAGGAGCCTGTAAATAGCCTAGCAATCAGCCAGCCTAGGCCCGCAGGTGCATGTAACTAGTCTTGTGATCCGCCTCCCCTCCCACAAATGCAGCAAATATATTTGCTTAAAACAAACCACTCATATCTGGTGGCACAGTACATTGCAAGCCGTACGCGCTGTGCCCCAAAATGGAAGTAAGAGGACCGACCAAGCATCTTTTCCCATCTCCCGGTTCCTGAAATCTATTCCATACACGTCCCCTGATAGGGGACGTAACAGGAATTAAACTAAAAGGAATACTACTACTTAACATACCACTCATATTGGGATTGCACAGTACATTACACGGCTCATGCTCAGTTCCCCAAATTGGAAGTAAGAGGACTGACCAAGCATCTTTTTCCATCTCCCGGTTCCTAAAATCTTTTCCATACACCGGCCCTTGATAGGGGATGTAATAGGGATTAAATTGATAGGCTTTGTACTACTTAAACAAATCACTTATATTTGGTGGCACAGTATGTTGCAAGCCGTACGCGCAGTGCCCAAAATTGGAAGTAAGAGGACCGACCAAGCATCTTTTTCCATCACCCAGTTCCTAAAATCTATTCCATACACCGGCTACTGATAGGGGACATAACAGGGATTAAACTGATAGAAATAGTACTACTTAACATACCACTCATATTAGGATTGCACAGTACATTACACGGCGCACGCGCAGTGTCCCAAGTTGGAAGTAAGAGGACCGACCAAGCATCTTTTTCCATCTCACGGTTCCTAAAATCTATTCCATACACCGGCCCCTGATAAGGGACGTAACAGGGATTAAACTGATAGGAATAGTACTACTTAACATACCACTCATATTGGGATTGCACAGTACATTACACGGCGCACTCGCAGTGCCCCAGATTGGAAGTAAGAGGACCGACCAAGGATCTTTTTCCATATCCAGGTTCATAAAATCTATTCCAAACACCAGCCCTTGATAGGGGACGTAACAGAGATTAAACTGATAGGAATTGTACTACTTAAACAAACCACTAATATCTGGTGGCACAGTACATTGCAAGCCGTACGTGCAGTGCCCCAGATTGGAAGTAAGATTACTGACCAAGCATCCTTTTCCATCTCCTGGTTCCTAAAATCTATTCCATACAGGTCCCCTGATAGGGAACGTAACAGGGGTTAAACTGATAGGAATAGTACTACTTAACATACCACTCATATTGGGATTGCACAGTACATTAGGCAGGCGCACGCGCAGTGCCCCAAATTGGAAGTAAGAGGACCGACCAAGTATCTTTTTCCATCTCCTGGTTCCTAAAAACTATTCCATACACCGGCCCTTAAAAGGGGACTTAACAGGGAATAAACTGATAGGAATTGTACTACTTAAACACACCACTTCATATCTGGTGGCACAGTACATTACAAGCCGTATGCGCAGTGCCCCAAATTGGAAGTAAGAGGACCAACCAAGCAATTTTTTCCATCTCCCAGTTCCTAAAATCTATTCCATACACGTCCCTTGATAGGGGACGTAACAGGATTAAACTGATAGGAATTGTACTTCTTAAACACACCACTCATATCTGGTGGCACAGTACATTGCAAGCCATACGCGCAGTGCCCCAAATTGGAAGTAAGAGGACCGACCAAGCATCTTTTTCCATCTCCCGGTTCCTAAACTTAATTCTAATAGGGGACGTAACAGGGATTAAACTGATAGGAATAGTACTACTTAACATACCACTCATATTGGGATTGCACAGTACATTACACGGCGCACGCGCAGTGCCCCAAATTGGAAGTAAGAGGACCGAGCAAGCATCTTTTTCCATCTCCCGGTTCCTAAAATCTATTCCATACACCGGCCCCTAATAGGGGACGTAACAGGATGAAACTGATAGGAATTGTACTACTTAAACACACCACTCATATCTGGTGGCACAGTACATTGCAAGCCGTATGCGCAGTACCCCAAATTGGAAGTAAGGGGACCGACCAAGCATCTTTTCCATCTCCCAGTTCCTAAAATCTATTCCATACACCGGCCCCTGATAGGGGACGTAACAGAGATTAAACTGATAGGAATAGTACTACTCAACACACCACTAATATCTGATGGCACAGTACATTGCAAGGCGTATGTGCAGTGCCCCAAATTGGAGATAAGAGGACCGACCAAGCATCTTTTTCCATCTCCCGGTTCCTAAAATCTATTCCATACACCTGCCCTTGATAGGGGACAAAACAGAGATTAAACTGTTAAGAACAGATTTTTTTAATTTAAGAGGACAGCCTCTGCGGAGCTGGGTGTTTTTGGCCGCGTTACTGAATGCTCATGCACAATGGCTGTTGGCTCATGCGTCCTTTTGCAGAGGTGACAAATCTGGTCAGTCAAACCCAAGGCAATATCATTGACCTCATCCCATATGCGTTTTTTCTGGAGTGTGCCCTGCGAAGAGTGCTGGATCCTGAAATCGGTTCCTGAAATCTATTCCATACACGTCCCCTGATAGGGGACGTAACAGGAATTAAACTAAAAGGAATACTACTACTTAACATACCACTCATATTGGGATTGCACAGTACATTACACGGCTCATGCTCAGTTCCCCAAATTGGAAGTAAGAGGACTGACCAAGCATCTTTTTCCATCTCCGGTTCCTAAAATCTTTTCCATACACCGGCCCTTGATAGGGGATGTAATAGGGATTAAATTGATAGGCTTTGTACTACTTAAACAAATCACTTATATTTGGTGGCACAGTATGTTGCAAGCCGTACGCGCAGTGCCCAAAATTGGAAGTAAGAGGACCGACCAAGCATCTTTTTCCATCACCCAGTTCCTAAAATCTATTCCATACACCGGCTACTGATAGGGGACATAACAGGGATTAAACTGATAGAAATAGTACTACTTAACATACCACTCATATTAGGATTGCACAGTACATTACACGGCGCACGCGCAGTGTCCCAAGTTGGAAGTAAGAGGACCGACCAAGCATCTTTTTCCATCTCACGGTTCCTAAAATCTATTCCATACACCGGCCCCTGATAAGGGACGTAACAGGGATTAAACTGATAGGAATAGTACTACTTAACATACCACTCATATTGGGATTGCACAGTACATTACACGGCGCACTCGCAGTGCCCCAGATTGGAAGTAAGAGGACCGACCAAGGATCTTTTTCCATCTCCAGGTTCATAAAATCTATTCCAAACACCAGCCCTTGATAGGGGACGTAACAGAGATTAAACTGATAGGAATTGTACTACTTAAACAAACCACTAATATCTGGTGGCACAGTACATTGCAAGCCGTACGTGCAGTGCCCCAGATTGGAAGTAAGATTACTGACCAAGCATCCTTTTCCATCTCCTGGTTCCTAAAATCTATTCCATACAGGTCCCCTGATAGGGAACGTAACAGGGTTAAACTGATAGGAATAGTACTACTTAACATACCACTCATATTGGGATTGCACAGTACATTAGGACGGCGCACGCGCAGTGCCCCAAATTGGAAGTAAGAGGACCGACCAAGTATCTTTTTCCATCTCCTGGTTCCTAAAAACTATTCCATACACCGGCCCTTAAAGGGGACTTAACAGGGAATAAACTGATAGGAATTGTACTACTTAAACACACCACTCATATCTGGTGGCACAGTACATTACAAGCCGTATGCGCAGTGCCCCAAATTGGAAGTAAGAGGACCAACCAAGCAATTTTTTCCATCTCCCAGTTCCTAAAATCTATTCCATACACGTCCCTTGATAGGGGACGTAACAGGGATTAAACTGATAGGAATTGTACTTCTTAAACACACCACTCATATCTGGTGGCACAGTACATTGCAAGCCATACGCGCAGTGCCCCAAATTGGAAGTAAGAGGACCGACCAAGCATCTTTTTCCATCTCCGGTTCCTAAACTTAATTCTAATAGGGGACGTAACAGGGATTAAACTGATAGGAATAGTACTACTTAACATACCACTCATATTGGGATTGCACAGTACATTACACGGCGCACGCGCAGTGCCCCAAATTGGAAGTAAGAGGACCGAGCAAGCATCTTTTTCCATCTCCGGTTCCTAAAATCTATTCCATACACCGGCCCCTAATAGGGGACGTAACAGGGATGAAACTGATAGGAATTGTACTACTTAAACACACCACTCATATCTGGTGGCACAGTACATTGCAAGCCGTATGCGCAGTACCCCAAATTGGAAGTAAGGGGACCGACCAAGCATCTTTTTCCATCTCCCAGTTCCTAAAATCTATTCCATACACCGGCCCCTGATAGGGGACGTAACAGGGATTAAACTGATAGGAATAGTACTACTCAACACACCACTAATATCTGATGGCACAGTACATTGCAAGGCGTATGTGCAGTGCCCCAAATTGGAGATAAGAGGACCGACCAAGCATCTTTTTCCATCTCCCGGTTCCTAAAATCTATTCCATACACCTGCCCTTGATAGGGGACAAAACAGAGATTAAACTGTTAAGAACAGATTTTTTTAATTTAAGAGGACAGCCTCTGCGGAGCTGGGTGTTTTGGCCGCGTTACTGAATGCTCATGCACAATGGCTGTTGGCTCATGCGTCCTTTTGCAGAGGTGACAAATCTGGTCAGTCAAACCCAAGGCAATATCATTGACCTCATCCCATATGCGTTTTTTCTGGAGTGTGCCCTGCGAAGAGTGCTGGATCCTGAAATCGGTTCCTGAAATCTATTCCATACACGTCCCCTGATAGGGGACGTAACAGGAATTAAACTAAAAGGAATACTACTACTTAACATACCACTCATATTGGGATTGCACAGTACATTACACGGCTCATGCTCAGTTCCCCAAATTGGAAGTAAGAGGACTGACCAAGCATCTTTTTCCATCTCCCGGTTCCTAAAATCTTTTCCATACACCGGCCCTTGATAGGGGATGTAATAGGGATTAAATTGATAGGCTTTGTACTACTTAAACAAATCACTTATATTTGGTGGCACAGTATGTTGCAAGCCGTACGCGCAGTGCCCAAAATTGGAAGTAAGAGGACCGACCAAGCATCTTTTTCCATCACCCAGTTCCTAAAATCTATTCCATACACCGGCTACTGATAGGGGACATAACAGGGATTAAACTGATAGAAATAGTACTACTTAACATACCACTCATATTAGGATTGCACAGTACATTACACGGCGCACGCGCAGTGTCCCAAGTTGGAAGTAAGAGGACCGACCAAGCATCTTTTTCCATCTCACGGTTCCTAAAATCTATTCCATACACCGGCCCCTGATAAGGGACGTAACAGGGATTAAACTGATAGGAATAGTACTACTTAACATACCACTCATATTGGGATTGCACAGTACATTACACGGCGCACTCGCAGTGCCCCAGATTGGAAGTAAGAGGACCGACCAAGGATCTTTTTCCATCTCCAGGTTCATAAAATCTATTCCAAACACCAGCCCTTGATAGGGGACGTAACAGAGATTAAACTGATAGGAATTGTACTACTTAAACAAACCACTAATATCTGGTGGCACAGTACATTGCAAGCCGTACGTGCAGTGCCCCAGATTGGAAGTAAGATTACTGACCAAGCATCCTTTTCCATCTCCTGGTTCCTAAAATCTATTCCATACAGGTCCCCTGATAGGGAACGTAACAGGGGTTAAACTGATAGGAATAGTACTACTTAACATACCACTCATATTGGGATTGCACAGTACATTAGACGGCGCACGCGCAGTGCCCCAAATTGGAAGTAAGAGGACCGACCAAGTATCTTTTTCCATCTCCTGGTTCCTAAAAACTATTCCATACACCGGCCCTTAAAAGGGGACTTAACAGGGAATAAACTGATAGGAATTGTACTACTTAAACACACCACTCATATCTGGTGGCACAGTACATTACAAGCCGTATGCGCAGTGCCCCAAATTGGAAGTAAGAGGACCAACCAAGCAATTTTTTCCATCTCCCAGTTCCTAAAATCTATTCCATACACGTCCCTTGATAGGGGACGTAACAGGGATTAAACTGATAGGAATTGTACTTCTTAAACACACCACTCATATCTGGTGGCACAGTACATTGCAAGCCATACGCGCAGTGCCCCAAATTGGAAGTAAGAGGACCGACCAAGCATCTTTTTCCATCTCCCGGTTCCTAAACTTAATTCTAATAGGGGACGTAACAGGGATTAAACTGATAGGAATAGTACTACTTAACATACCACTCATATTGGGATTGCACAGTACATTACACGGCGCACGCGCAGTGCCCCAAATTGGAAGTAAGAGGACCGAGCAAGCATCTTTTTCCATCTCCCGGTTCCTAAAATCTATTCCATACACCGGCCCCTAATAGGGGACGTAACAGGGATGAAACTGATAGGAATTGTACTACTTAAACACACCACTCATATCTGGTGGCACAGTACATTGCAAGCCGTACGCGCAGTACCCCAAATTGGAAGTAAGGGGACCGACCAAGCATCTTTTTCCATCTCCCAGTTCCTAAAATCTATTCCATACACCGGCCCCTGATAGGGGACGTAACAGGGATTAAACTGATAGGAATAGTACTACTCAACACACCACTAATATCTGATGGCACAGTACATTGCAAGGCGTATGTGCAGTGCCCCAAATTGGAGATAAGAGGACCGACCAAGCATCTTTTTCCATCTCCCGGTTCCTAAAATCTATTCCATACACCTGCCCTTGATAGGGGACAAAACAGAGATTAAACTGTTAAGAACAGATTTTTTTTAATTTAAGAGGACAGCCTCTGCGGAGCTGGGTGTTTTTTGGCCGCGTTACTGAATGCTCATGCACAATGGCTGTTGGCTCATGCGTCCTTTTGCAGAGGTGACAAATCTGGTCAGTCAAACCCAAGGCAATATCATCGACCTCATCCCATATGCGTTTTTTCTGGAGTGTGCCCTGCGAAGAGTGCTGGATCAGGCCGTAGATGAGCATGAAAAGGAAGAGTTGTGGTCACCATCACCACCAGAAGCAGCCTTGTCGTCGTTGATTGCTGGACCTGCGGCAACGCAGAGTGAGGAGTCTGAAGAAGGGAAGTCAGAGGAGGAAGGTGGCTTTGAGGAGGTGGAAGACCAACCACAGCAGGCGTCCCAGTGGGCTTGTTGTCACCTTTCGGGGACCCTTGGTGTAGTACGTGGCTGGGTGGAGGAAGAGACCTTCAATAACATCAGTGAGGACAAGGAACGGGACATGGCTAGCTTGGTATCCAACCTTGTGCAAATGGGGAGTTTGCTGTTGTTCAAATGGACTGTTTGCGGTTGTTTGCGGTGCGTTAAACGGGGAGTTTGGTCTGTCAGAGTTTGGTCTGTCACTAGTGATTTCCCAAACTATTCACTTGTTCGCGATCGCAGCGGCGGGTGGAACATATGCGATGTTCGCATTCACCCCTATACTTTATCATTGAGCAAACTTTGACCCTGTACCTCACAGTCAGCAGACACATTTCAGCCAATCAGCATACCCTCCCTCCCAGACCCTTCCACCTCCTATCAAAAAGCTAGGATGACATCCATCTTAGATTCATTCTGAAGCTGCAGTGTTAGCAGTTGTAATCGCAATGCGATTAATATAACCTGTATTAATCGCATTGCGAATTTAACTTAGAGCTGGGTTCCTAATGGTTGTATTGCTAGAATTATATAACGAAGATTGAGAATATAGCGCTATATTCGTTATATTCGTCTATTCTAGCAATACAACCATTAGGAACTCAGATCTAAGTTGTAATCGCAATGCGATTAATATAGGTTATATTAATCGCATTGCGATTACAACAGATCTAAGTTCCTAATGGTTGTATTGCTAGAATATAACAAAGATTGAGAATATAGCGCTATATTCTCAATCTTCGTTATATTCTAGCAATACAACCATTAGGAACCCAGCACTAAGTAAAATTCGCAATGCGATTAATGCAGGTTAAATTAATCGCATTGCGAATTCAACTTACCACACTCCGCGTCAAGTACGTAATTTTCCATGGGATTTTTGCAATGGATCCCCCTCCGGCATGCCACAGTCCAGGTGTTACTCCATTGAAACAACTTTTCCATCACTATTGTGGCCAGAAAGAGTCCATGTGGGTTTTAAAATTCGCCTGTCTATTCGCGAACACTTGCAAAAATTTGCGTTCGCCGCCCGCGAACGGAAAATTGTATGTTTGCGACATCTCTAGTGATCTACCGATCACCCGAGTATAATGGAAGTCAATGGGAGAACCCAAGCAATAAACCAGGCACCCCCTGCTATGAAGAGGGTAAGGTGCCTGGTTCATAGGAAAAGTTCAGAAATTGATGGAAACATCACCAAAATGGTTTGGGAACAGCATGGGGAGGATGTCTGCATGCATCTTGTACTCCCAGGTCGCTGCTGGGAACGATGTTGTCCGAGTAGTACGCCACTTTTAGGCTCCTTTCACACGGGCGAGTTTTCCGCGCGGGTGCAATGCGTGACGTGAACGCATTGCACCCGCACTGAATCCTGACCTATTCATTTCAATGGGGCTGTGTACATGAGCGTTTTCTTTCACGCATCACTTCTGCGTTGTGTGAAAATCGCAACATGTTCTATATTCTGCGTTTTTCACGCAATGCAGGCCCTATAGAAGTGAATGGAGCTGCGTTAAAAACGCAGTGCATGCAGATTGAATGCGTTGCGTTTGGATTTCAAAAGATGTAACTTAGCAATTGGGAAGTCACATGACCCAGGAAGTTTGCAGTTTGCTAGACTCTGCATCTTGTTTTCTGACGGAGAAGCAGCTCAGCAGCTATCAGCCAGCCCCTGAAGTGCTTTTCTATCATGCCCAAAATACCCAGACCACTTGATGTTGAGAAACTGATTGTTATGGTGCAGGAAAGGCCCTGCATCTGGGACAGCCGATCTCCCGAGTACCAGGACCGGTACAAAAAGGATGCTGCCTGGCAGGAGATTACGCAGGAGCTGTTTTCCAGTGTTTGGGGCAAGACCCCCGTAAAGAATCGATAGACTCTGTGTAAGTTCAAATTTGATTCGAATGTCGTATTTTGTAGTATGTGGGTTAGTGCATGTCGTATTGTGTAGTATGTGGGTAAGTGCATGTCGTATTGTGTAGTATGTGGGTTAGTGCATGTCGTATCGTGGAGTATGTGGGTTAGTGCATGTCAAACTGTGCAATTCAGGTTAATATTGTTTTCTCTTGTCACATTTTAGTGGAAGAGGTGAAAAACCGGTGGCGGAGCTGCAGAGACCAGTTCCTCAAGGAAATGGTCCATAGCCGTAGTGGATCTGGCCTCCAAAAGAAGCGGCCGTATATGTTCAAGGAGCAGTTGATGTTCCTCCGCGACATAATGGATTTGCGTCCGTAAGTTCTTTCTTCCAAATCTCCGAATGATGTTATAGTAATGTGCCTAATATGATTGAACGTATATCTAAGCAAACTTTATTTCAGCCTTTTATTCCATTTGGATGTGGCCTTGTTGTAACCAACAGGAGTCATACTATCCCACCATCTGTCTGGTGTATGTGTCACTAGAATATTTGGGTGCTGATTCTCAGCAGTTGGACCAAATGTGTAGTTCAGCTAATGTTCAGGTATTTTTCAAATGGTGTCTAACTGTCCGTAGTTGCCTGTAGCAACCGGTCTGATTATTGTACGAATCTACAAGTTGCTGGTGATCCAAGTAATGCAGGAATGTACGTGGAATAAAACATGCACCCATTGGATAACTGTTCCCTAATGTTTTGACACCTTTTTTTTGTAGAACGGAGGACAACCTGGAGGAGGAAGTGGAGGAGCCAGGGGAGCACCACTCTAGTGCAGGGGAAGTGGAAGGGCCATCTTCGCCACCTCCTAGTGATGTGGGCCAAGGGAGAGACTCCAGTGCTTCCCAAGAGACAGCTCCCCCTACTGCTGAAGTTGAGGCATCCTTGGCAGGCCAACCACGCCGCAAAAGACCTGCCCAGCCTGCGGACACTTCGGTCAATGTCCAGGTACTGGAGTACATTAATCGGGCCAGGCATGAGGACACCTATGACCTCTATGCCCGGAGTCTGGCCACACATTTTCGGAACATGCCTCCCGAACGGTACTTTCGTACCCAAGCATTAATCAGTACTGTTCTGGAGGCAGCCACTCCTCCGAATGATCAGTCAGATATTTTTAGGGCCGTTGATAACTGGCGGATTTATGGAAATACTAGTGGCCCAGTTCCACGGCCCCCTCCGCCTATGTTCACACACCCCCACGAATACCCTCCTCAAGGGCGACCCTATGGACCTCCACCTCACCATTATGGTCCATCATATGTTGGGGAGGCTGCTTACAGGCCACCGGGACCCTCAGCAACTCAAAGTATGGCAGCGCCACAGCCCGGGCCCTCCGCACATGCCAGTTATTATGTACCCCATTATGAGGCAGGCATCTCCTCGCCCTCTCGTTTGACCCAGCTGTAATGTCAAGCCAGTTGTACGTTGTGTTATGTTGGCAAGGACAGGAGGTCCTATAATATTATTTTTTGCAAAAACAGACAACTTTTGTGGTTAATAAAAAGCTTTATTTTTGTTAAATACTTGTAATCTTTTACGCAATGAACACTTTGTAAGTTAACATCCTTTACTCCCGACTCCATCCACATTTCCCTACGGAGATTAGACATTTCCCGACATTACACACAGAATGTACAGAAAAGTTGTGTGGGAATGTGTGCTACAGTATGGCAAGACGTATACCCTTTAGGTAAAGTACGCGTAGCCAAATACAATCTTTATTCCATATCTATCAAAATACATGTCCATCCCAAAAAAAACATGAACTACTATGTAGACACTTTTATAGGCACATGACATACATGATTCGGTAGGCAAGTATGCACTATACTCCTACTAGACAAACTCCACATAATCACCTGGGACATGAGAATATCAGGTAGCCGTTATCCGGGATGGCCGACGAGTGGCTCTCCGGCTTTTGCCATACTACAAATACCAGCATGCCCAGAAAGCCTCCAGCTATCAGCCTACAGTAGAGCATGCTTGGAGTTGTAGTTTGGCAACAGCTGGGGAGCATTGCTTTGCCCATCACTGGACTTGAGCCACATGAGTGCATATGAGCGGTGTTTCTGTGTTTTTTTTCAGTAGTTTGTGGGCCGGATCACAATTCTCCACAGATGCAGCTTGGTGTCTGGAAAAAAGCACACTTTCCTGTCGCCTCTCAGGGTGTACTAAGCTAGGCCTATTTACCTTTTCACCAGTCCACTGCTGGTTGGTTGCCATACCTGGCTGACTTGGTCATACTGTCACATGTCACAGCGTGGCACTGGCCACAATAGGAGGTCATCTTTCACTCCTCACGAGCTGGGAGGCATAATGTGTGTGCTTTGTCCGGTTTGTTTCATAATAGCAGGTCCCCATATCCCCCATTCCCATTAAATAATAATGGGCACATATTAGACACTTACCATTGCTTGGTGCATATTAATGAGGTATTAGTCCATATTTCACAGACATTTATAAGAAACATATTGGGGAGAGATATCAATATAAGATAACCTACTCAGATCTATCACATTTTCTGATAAATCTCCCCCGGATGTCTGCAAAATATGTAAGCTCGCAACCCACGTCAAGGGTCCTCATTGTCTTGCGAGTCCCTAACTAACAAAATAGGAAAAAACTAACTAAAATACATATCCATCCATGATCAATCCACTCAATAAAGTCATTAGAAGGGAAAAGGGACCCAAAAATCAGTTCTCCCCACGGGAAGCTTGCTGGGAAGGAAAAGGAAAAGAACCAGCTGGCGAGGCAAAAAAATCACAAAATAATTCCCTCACCCTCAGTCCTGCTGAACCAGCTCTTCCGAGTTGAGAGGGCTCTCCCTGGTCTGGTGCTGGAAAGGCTAGCGCATCTTCATCCTGAGTAGCCTCATACATACGGATGAAATTATGGAGAACTACACAGGCTTTGATGACCGTGTTGACATTCTCGGGTGCTAGCTGGATGGCCGAAAGAAAGACACACCATTTGCTGGATAAGATCCCGAAGGCACACTCCACAAATCGTCGGGCCCGGCTTAGCCGATAATTGAAGTTGCGCTTTTTGTCCTCCAATCCGCGCCTGGGAAAGGGACACATGAGGTGTGGAGAGAGCGCAAACCCCTCATCGCCAACAATGACAAAGGGGGCAGGTGGTCCCGCAGATCCTGGAAGAGGAGCTGGCTGGGGAATGTCCAGTTGGTTGCGTTCAAGCCACCGACTCATTCTGGAAGCACGGAAGATGCGAGCATCTGCCGAACTTCCATAGGCCCCGATATCTACAATTGCAAACCTGTAGTTTGTGTACACTAAGGCCAACAAAACAACAGAGAAATACTGCTTATAATTGTAGAATCGGGACCCTGAGTTCGGTGCCTTCTTCACCCGTATGTGCTTCCCGTCAAGGGCACCAATGCAGTTGGGAAATTGGGCCCTATCCAGGAAGCCATGGGCAATCTGGAGCCACTGCTGTAGGGAAAAAGAAATAAGATCTGTTAACAATGCAAAAAATCGCACCATACTCTCTTTTAGGGCTCAGGCACACAAACTAGGCCTGCCCATTATGTGCATTTGGGATATATATTTGTGCCCCGAAATGCATGGCTGCATCAGCCAGATCCAGACACATTCAACTTGCAGGGGTATGTGATCTGGCCCAAACCACAAAAAGTTGTGCATGCACTAGTTTGTCACAGGGCTGAGGCACGTAATGAAAACATCATATAAAAATCCAAACTAATTTACTTTTACATCTTTATAAATTACCAAAAAATGTGACCTACCGTAGAGTTACGAGGAGGCGTTCCTCGGCAGAAACACAACGCCGCATGTTGGTGTCCTGGAATGTCAACCCAGGCCGCAAATATGCCAAAAGCCGGTCGAAGGTGGAAATGGACATGCGGCAGTAAGTTGAAAATTTGGCTGGGTGCGCACGAAGGTCAGAATACAGGCTGGCAAACTGACCTTTGCACGCCCTCTGCGCCATAAGAGGATGAACCCACATTCTCTTCCTCTGCGGTTCCTCCTCAATCATTTGTGGGGCTCCCCAAAGCAACGGTATACCAACCAGTGCAAAAGCACATGGTCAGTATCCGATAGTCTTGCTGATGGTGCCCCATCTTGCCAATGTTGCTGCTTGCCTGCATGACTCCATAATGCGACTGCCACCATCATTCCACAGTTACGACGAATGGAATTAATAGCACCATTTCTATTTTTGCAGATGACACTAAGCTATGTAGTACTGTGCAGTCTATGGAAGATGTCCATAAAATACAAGCTGACTTGAACACTCTGAGTGATTGGGCATCAACTTGGCAAAAGAGGTTCAATGTGGATAAATGTAAAGTTATGCATCTTGGTAGTAATAATCTCTGTGCATCATACGTCCTAGGGGATGTAACACTGGGAGAGTCACTTATAGAGAAGGATTTGGGTGTCCTTGTAGATGGTAGATTAAGTAACAGCATACAGTGAGAAACAGAGGCTTTTAAGGCTACCAGGATATTGTCATGCATTAAACGAGGCATGGACTCACGGGGCAGGGATGTAATATTACCACTTTACAAAGCATTGGTGTCGCCCCATCTGGAATATGCAGTTCAGTTCTCATCACCAGTCCATAGAAAGGGCTCTCTGCAGCTGGAAAAAGTACAGAGGAAAGCAACTAAACTGATAAGGGGCATGAAGGTCTTAGTTAAGAAAAAAGATTAAACAAATTCAATTTATTTAGTCTTGAGAAGAGACGTCTAAGGGGGGACATGATTAGCCTATACAAATATATAAATGAGCCTTGCAAAAAATATGGTGAAAAACTGTTCCAAATACCCTCAAAAGACAAGGGGGCACTGCCTCCAACTGGAGAAGAAAAAGTTCAAACTCCAGATGCGTCAAAACTTCTTTACTGTAAGGACTATGAATCTCTGGAATAGACTTCCTCAGGACGTGGTCACAGCAGGAACAGTGGACATGTTAAAAAGAGTATAGATGAATTCTTAAAAGTAAATTACATCAATGCTTATGGAAATGTGTAGAAATTTGAGTCTCACTTAATTCTGGGATTCTCGTCCCCACCTATCCCTTGGTTGAACTTGATGGACTTATGTCTTATTTCAACCGTATTAATTATATAACGATGTATCGACCAGCTGACCATCATGTTCTGTATGGCTCCTGCCTCCATCATATCACCGCTGCTATCTTACAACTTTCCATAAGACTACTGCTGCCTTTATCATGCTGCTTCCTGCCTTCCAACTTGTACCATATGGCTGCTGCTGACACCGCCTCAACTTCTGCTTCTTCTCGCTACTAATACTCTATTGCCACTGCTATTAATACAAAGCATCTGCCACTATGCATAACATGCATAACTAGTCTGCTTTGGCAGTGAAACAGTTACTGTGCGTCAGTATGGCAGTAGAGTTGAGCGGACACCTGAATGTTCGGGTTCAACGAGTTCGGCCGAACTTCACAAATTTGTTCGGGTTTGGGATCCGAACTTAACCCGAACTTGATCCCGAACCCCATTGAAGTCAATGGGGACCCAAACGTTTGGGCACTAAAATGGCTGTAAAATAGCCCTGCAAAAGGCAGCAAAATGTAGGTAAATGTCCTTCAAACAAATAGGGATAGGGAAATAACTTAAAATAAAATAAATAAAAATTAAACATTATTAATTGGCAACTCGGAGGAGGAGGTGGATGTGGAGTTGGAGGTTGAGGAGGCGTCAGGTGGGAATGCCATCAGAAGCGCGTCTACCAGCGTGTGTTTATAGTCACGCATCTTTTGATCAGTAACAGACGTTTTTGCAAAATTTGGTTTCCTGCCAGCAATGCACAGCAGGGGCTTATCACTGGCAAAACTAAGTTAATGTCAACCACCAATGGAACAGGTGATATTCAGAAATGTAGGCCCCTGGCACCCAGACACAGGAGAGGTTCATTCACGGAAAAAAGAGGTCAATGTCACCCACCAATGGAGCAGGCGATTTTCAGAAATGTAGGCCTCTGGAACCCAGACAGAGGAGAGGTTCAATTAAGGCAAAACAGGCTTTATGTCATCCACCAATGTAACAGGCGAATTTCAGTAAGTTAGGCCCCTGGCAGCCAGACAGAGGAGAGGTTCATTCACGGCAAAACAGGCTTTATGTCACACACTTATGTAACAGACGATTTTCAGAAATGTAAGCCCCTGGCACCCAGACGGAGGAGAGTTTCATTCACGGCAAAACGAGGTTAATGTCACCCACCAATGGAACAGGCGATTTTCAGTAAGTTAGGCCCCTGAAACCCAGACAGAGGAGAGGTTCATTCACGGCAAAAAGAGGTTAATGTCACCCACCAATGGAACAGGCGATTATCAGTAAGTTAGGCCCCTGGCACCCAGACAGAGGAGAGGTTAATTTACGGCAAAACAGGCTTCATGTCATCCACCAATGTAACAGGCGATTTTCAGAAATGTAGTCCACTAGCACCCAGATAGAAGAGAGGTTCATTCATGGAAAAAGAGGTTAATGTCACCCACCAATGGAACAGGCGATTTTAAGAAATGTAGGCCCCTGGCACCCAGACAGAGGAGAGGTTAAATCACGGCAAGACAGGCTTCATGTCATCCACCAATTTAACAGTCGATTTTAAGAAATGTAGGCCCTTGGCACCCAGACAGAGGAGAGGTTCATTCACGGCAAAAAGAGGTTAATGTCACCCACCAATTGAACAGGTGATTTTCAGTAAGTTAGGCCCCTGGCACCCAGACAGAGGAGAGGTTTATTCATGGCAATAAGAGGTTAATGTCACCAACCAATGGAACAGGCGATTTTTAGTAAGTTAGGCCCCTGGCACCAAGACAGAGGAGAGGTTCATTAATGGCAAAACAGGCTTTATGTCACCCACAAATGTAACAGGTGATTTTCAGAAATGTAAGCCCCTGGCACCCAGACGGAGGAGAGGTTCATTCACGGCAAAACGAGGTTAATGTCACTAACCAATGGAACAGGCAATTTTCAGTAAGTTAGGCCCCTGAAACCCAGACAGAGGAGAGGTTCATTCACGGCAAAAAGAGGTTAATGTCACCCACCAATGGAACAGGCGATTTTCAGTAAGTTAGGCCCTTGGCACCCAGACAGAGGAGAGGTTAATTCACAGCAAAACAGGCTTCATGTCATCCACCAATGTAACAGGCGATTTTCAGAAATGTAGTCCCTTGGCACCCAGATGGAGGAGAGGTTCATTCATAGAAAAAATGGTTAATGTCACCCACCAATGGAACAGGCGATTTTAAGAAATGTAGGCCCCTGGCACCCAGACAGAGGAGAGGTTAAATCACGGCAAGACAGGCTTCATGTCATCCACCAATTTAACAGGCGATTTTCAGAAATGTAGGCCCTTGGCACCCAGATGGAGGAGAGGTTCATTCACGGCAAAAAGAGGTCAATGTCACCCACAAATGGAACAGGCGATTTTCAGTAAGTTAGGCCCCTGGCACCCAGACAAAGAAGAAGTTTATTCACGGCTACACAGGCTTCATGTCTCCCACCAATGAAGTAAATGTGTACCCGAACTTTTGGGCACAAATATGACTGTAACAAAGTCCTGGTAAGGACTATAGGGCTGCAAAAGGCAGCAAAACGTGGGTAAGTGCCCTGCAAACAAATATGGATAGGGAAATAACTTAAAATAAAATAAAACTAAAAAACTTTAAACATTATTAAGCAGCAACTCGGAAAGTGGAGGTGGATGCAGAGTCGGAGGTTGAGTAGGTGGTGAATGTTGTGTTGTTGGTGGAAGCGGCGATGGAGGAGGAGGAGAGGGTATCAGGAGAGGTTTAATTTTTTTAATTTTTTTTACTTTGGTTTTTAAAATTGGGGTAGCCCCCAAAATAATGATACAAATAAAAAAGAGGATTCAATGAATAAGTGCACAGGAGTACAAGAATGTATGGTTGAGGCGGTTATAAATGTCTATTCTGCACAAGGTAAGGACAAGTCCTGTGGGATCCATGCCTGGTTCATTTTAATGAATCGTGAGCTTGTCCACATTGGCTGTGGACAGGCGGCTGTGTTTGTCTGTAATGACTCCCCCTGCCATGCTAAATACACGTTCAGACAATACACTGGCTGCAGGGCAGGCCAGCACCTCCAAGGCATAAAGTGCAAGCTCAGGCCATGTTGACAATTTGGAAACCCAGAATTTGATTGGGGCAGAACCATCAGTCAGTACGTGTAGGCGTGTGCACATGTACTGTTCCACCATGTTGTTCAAATGCTGCCTCCTGCTAAGACGTTCCATATCAGCTGGTGGTGTCGGTGGCTGTGGCGTGTTGACAAAGCTATTCCACATGTCGGCCATGCTAACCCTGCCTTCTGAGGTTCTGCCCGTGACACAGCTGTATTGGCAACCTCTTCCTCCTCTGCCTTCACCTTGTGCTTCCACTTTTGACCCCAGTGTCAGTTGAGAATGCCCTCAGGAGCGCGTCTACCAGCGTGTGCTTCTAGTCGCGCATCTTCCTATTAAGCTCCACTCCGTATTTGTAGCGGGGATCCAGCAGGGTGGCAACCCAGTATTCGGCACAAGTTACAATGTGGGCAACTCCGCTGTCATTGCACAGGCAGTGCAGCATGTAGTCGTTCATGTGTGCCAGGCTTCCCAAAGGTAAGGATAAGCTGTCCTCTGCAGGTGGTGTATCGTCTGTGTCCTCCGTATCCCCCCAGCCACGTTCCAGTGATGGCCATGAGCTGAGTTGGGTGCCACCCTGCAGTGAACCCGTTTCCTCCTCCTCTACCTCATCCTTCTCCTTCTCATTCTCCAGAATTGTGCCCTGGCTGGCCACAGGTGTACCTGGCTTCTGCTGGGTCAGGAACCTATGCTCTGAGCCACTTCTAAATGAACGGCCTTAAACCCTGTAAAAATGCCCCCTCTTCCTCCTCCTCCTGTGCCACATCCTCTTCCATCATCGAGGTAATTGTTTTTTCAAGGAGACATAGAAGTAGTATTGTAATGCTAATGTGTCACTGGCCATGTTGGTTGAGGCCCAGTTACTGGTGGTGAAGTGTTGCTGTTCCGCAGAGCGACTGACCTATGCGTGCTGCAGATGAAACTGCACTATCGCCTGCTGCTGCTCGCACAGTCTCTCCAGCATATGCAAGGTGGAGTTCCACCTAGTGGGCACATCGCATATGAGGCGGTGAGCGGGAAGGCCGAAGTTATGCTGCAGCGCAGACAGGCGAGCAGCAACAGGGTGAGAACGCTGAAAGCGCGCACAGACGGACCACACTTTCTGCAGCAGCTCTGACATGTCTGGGTAGTTTTTAAGAAACTTTTGCACCACCAGATTCAGCATATGCGCCAGGCAATAGATGTGATCAAACCGGCTAGTCTTAGAGCTGCAACGAGATTTCGGCCATTATCGCACACCACTAGGCCGGGCTTGAGGCTTACTGGCAGCAACCACTCATTGGTCTGTAGTTCTATACCCCTCCAAAGCTCCTGTGCGGTGTGGGGTTTGTTTCCCAAACACATGAGTTTTAAAACCGCCTGTTGACGTTTACCCCTGGCTGTGCTAATGTTGGTTGTGAAGTTCTTTTGCTGACCAGATGTGGAGGTTGTAGAAGAGGAGGAGGAGGATACGAAGTAGGAGAAGGAGGCAACAGGAGGCAAAGAATAATGCCCTGCGAACCTCGGTGGTGGAAGGATATGCGACAAACCACTATCTGCCTCGGGACCAGCCGCCACTACATTTACCCAGTGTGCAGTTAGGGAGATATAACAGCCCTGGCCGTGCTTACTGGTCCATGTATCTGTGGTTATGTGGACCTTGCCACAGATGGCGTTGCGCCAGCGCACACTTGATTTTATCCTCCAATTGGTTGTGCAGAGAAGGGACCGCTCACCTGGAAAAGTAGTGAGGGCTAGGAACTACGTACTATAAGACAGCCAGCGCCGTTAGTTGCTTGAAACAGTCCATCTCCATCAGACGGAATGAAAGCATTTCAAAGGCCAGTCATTTTGAAATGCTGGCATTCAGGGCCAGGGATCGAGGGTGGGTAGATGGATACTTCCTCCTTCTCTCCAGTGTTTGAGAGATAGACAGCTGAACGCTCACGTGTAACATGGTGGAGATGCTTGGTGATGGTGACGGAGGTGGTGGTGGTGTTGGTGGCACATCCCCTGTTTTCTGGGTGGCAGGTGCCACGTTGATGCCAGAGGTGGAGGAAGAGGCAGAGACAGCAGCAGAAGTGGAAGCAGGAGGAGCCTGAGACCTTCCTTGGTTTTTAAGGTGTTTACTCCATTGTGGTTCGTGCTTTGCATGTAGATGCCTGGTCATGCAGGTTGTGCTCAGTTTTAGAATGTTTATGCCTCGCTTCAGGCTCTGATGACACAACGTGCAAACCACTTGTGTCTTGTTGTCAGGACATTGTATGAAGAACTGCCATACCAATGAACTCCTTGGAGCAGGCCTTGGTGTGCTTGGTGCCTGAGTTGCAGTGGACAGTAGCAGGCGTACTGTCTCTGGAACGGCCGCTGCGCTTTTGCACCCTGCTCCCTCTTTGCTGGGCTGTTGCCTCTGTGCTACCACCGCCTCTTCCTCAGAACTGTACGCCTCGCTAGCACGACCTTCAGTCCAGTCTGGGTCCTAGGACTTCATCATCCTCCACATCATCTTCCGCCCATTCATGACCCCTGCCCTCCTAGTCGGTCTGCACATTGCAAAAATCCATAGCAGTTGGCACCTGTGTTTCATCATCATCAGAGACGTTTTGAGGTGGTATTCCCATATCCTCATCCTGCAACAAAAGTGGTTGAGCATCAGTGCATTCAAGGTCTTCCTCTTCTGGGGCAGGTCTAGGTGGATAGGCCGGGAAACCCTGCCAACAAAGTCATCAAAAAGCATGAGACTTTCCTGCATGATTTGGGGCTCTGACTGCTTGGCTGATTTTTAAGAGGGTGAGGTAGAAGATACTGTGAAAGAACTGGAGGCACTGTCAGCCACCCAATCTACTATCTCCTGTACATGTTCTGGCTAGAGTTGAGCGAACACCTGGATGTTCGGGTCTCGACGAGTTCGGCCGAACTCGAAAATGTTCGGGTTCGGGATCCGAACTCGACCCGAACTTCATCCCGAACCCGAACCCCATAGAAGTCAATGGGGACCCGGAACTTTTGGGCACTAAAAGGCTGTAAAACACACCCGGAAAGTGGCCAGAGGGCTGCAAAAGGCAGCAAAATGTAGTTAAATCCCCTGCAAACAAATGTAGATAGGGAAATGATGAGTTAACATAAAATAAATAAAATTAAACAATATTAATTGGAGTGAGGTCCCATAGCACAGAATCAGGCTTCAAGTCACCCACCAATGGAGAAGGTCACTTACTATTATTTTGACCACAGCACCCAGACAAAGGAGAGAGGTCCCACAGCAGAGAACCAGGCATCATATCACCCACCACAGGAGTAGGCCACCATTTAGTTACTTTGACCCCTACACCCAGACGGAGGAGAGAGGTTACACAGCAGAGAATCAGGCATCATATCAACCACCACAGGAGAAGCCACCATTTAGTTACTTTGACCCCTGCACCCAGGAAGAGGAGAGAGGCCCCACAGCACATATTCTGGCATCATATCAGCCACCACAGGAGAAGCCACCATTGAGTTACTTTGACCCCTGCACCCAGGAAGAGGAGAGAGGCCCCACAGCACATATTCTGGCATCATACTAGCCACCACAGGAGAAGCCACCATTGAGTTACTTTTGACCCCTGCACCCAGGAAGAGGAGAGAGGCCCCACAGCACATATTCTGGCATCATATCAGCCACCACAGGAGAAGCCACCATTGAGTTACTTTGACCCCGCACCCAGGAAGAGGAGAGAGGCACCACAGCACATATTCTGGCATCATATCACACACCACAGGAGAAGGCCTCTTTCAGTGATTTAGGCCTTTGGACCCAGACAGAGGAGAGAGGCACCACAGCACATATTCTGGCATCATATCATGGTCCATTTATCTGTGGTTATGTGGAACTTGCCACAGATGGCGTTGTGCAGCGCACACTTGATTTTATTCTCCACTTGGTTGTGCAGGAAGGGACGGCTCGTCTGGAAAAGTAGTGGCGGCTGGGAACAACGTACTTGAGGACAGCCACCGCCATCAGCTGTTTGAAACAGTCCGTCTCCACTAGACAGAATGACAGCATTTTAAAGGCCAGAAATTTTGAAATGCTGTCATTCAGGGCCAGGGCTCCAGGGTGGGTAGGTGAGTATTTCCTCCTTCTCTCCAATGTTTGGGAGATGTACAGCCGAATGCTGCCGTGTGACATGGTGGAGATGCTTGGTGATGGTGTTGTATGTGGTGGTGTTGGTGGAACATTCTCTTTTTGCTGGTTGCCAGTTGCCACGGTGATGCCAGAGGTGAAGGGAGAGGCCGAGCCAGCAGCAGAAAAGGGAGCAGGAGGATCATGAGAGAGTTCCTTGTTTTTTAGGTGTTTACTCCACTGCAGTTCATGCTATGCATGTAGATGCTTGGTCATGCAGGTTGTGCTCAGGTTAAGAACGTTTATGCCTCGCTTCAGGCTCTGGTGGGACAAAATGCAAGCCACTTCTGTCTTGTCGTCAGGACATTGTGGAAAGAACTGCCACGCCAATAAACTCCTTGGAGCAGGCCTTGGTGTGCTTGGTGCCTGGTTGCGGTGGACAGTAGCAGGCGTACTGTCTCTGGAACGGCCGCTGCGCTTTTGCACCCTGCTCCCTCTTTTGCTGGGCTGTTGCCTCTGTGCTACCACCGCCTCTTCCTCAGAACTGTACGCCTCGCTAGCACGACCTTCAGTCCAGTCTGGGTCTAGGGACTTCATCATCCTCCACATCATCTTCCGCCCATTCATGACCCCTGCCCTCCTAGTCGGTCTGCACATTGCAAAAATCCATAGCAGTTGGCACCTGTGTTTCATCATCATCAGAGACGTTTTGAGGTGGTATTCCCATATCCTCATCCTGCAACAAAAGTGGTTGAGCATCAGTGCATTCAAGGTCTTCCTCTTCTGGGGCAGGTCTAGGTGGATAGGCCGGGGAAACCCTGCCAACAAAGTCATCAAAAAGCATGAGACTTTCCTGCATGATTTGGGGCTCTGACTGCTTGGCTGATTTTTAAGAGGGTGAGGTAGAAGATACTGTGAAAGAACTGGAGGCACTGTCAGCCACCCAATCTACTATCTCCTGTACATGTTCTGGCTAGAGTTGAGCGAACACCTGGATGTTCGGGTTCGACGAGTTCGGCCGAACTTTCGAAAAATGTTCGGGTTCGGGATCCGAACTCGACCCGAACTTCATCCCGAACCCGAACCCCATAGAAGTCAATGGGGACCCGAACTTTGGGCACTAAAAAGGCTGTAAAACACACCCGGAAAGGGCTAGAGGGCTGCAAAAGGCAGCAAAATGTAGTTAAATCCCCTGCAAACAAATGTAGATAGGGAAATGATGAGTTAACATAAAATAAATAAAAATTAAACAATATTAATTGGAGTGAGGTCCCATAGCACAGAATCAGGCTTCAAGTCACCCACCAATGGAGAAGGTCACTTACTATTATTTTGACCACAGCACCCAGACAAAGGAGAGAGGTCCCACAGCAGAGAACCAGGCATCATATCACCCACCACAGGAGTAGGCCACCATTTAGTTACTTTGACCCCTACACCCAGACGGAGGAGAGAGGTTACACAGCAGAGAATCAGGCATCATATCAACCACCACAGGAGAAGCCACCATTTAGTTACTTTGACCCCTGCACCCAGGAAGAGGAGAGAGGCCCCACAGCACATATTCTGGCATCATATCAGCCACCACAGGAGAAGCCACCATTGAGTTACTTTGACCCCTGCACCCAGGAAGAGGAGAGAGGCCCCACAGCACATATTCTGGCATCATACTAACCACCACAGGAGAAGCCACCATTGAGTTACTTTGACCCCTGCACCCAGGAAGAGGAGAGAGGCCCCACAGCACATATTCTGGCATCATATCAGCCACCACAGGAGAAGCCACCATTGAGTTACTTTGACCCCGCACCCAGGAAGAGGAGAGAGGCACCACAGCACATATTCTGGCATCATATCACACACCACAGGAGAAGGCCTCTTTCAGTGATTTAGGCCTTTGGACCCAGACAGAGGAGAGAGGCACCACAGCACATATTCTGGCATCATATCAGCCACCACAGGAGAAGCCACCATTGAGTTACTTTGACCCCTGCACCCAGGAAGAGGAGAGAGGCCCCACAGCACATATTCTGGCATCATATCAGCCACCACAGGAGTAGGCCACCATTTAGTTACTTTGACCCCTACACCCAGACGGAGGAGAGAGGTTACACAGCAGAGAATCAGGCATTTAGATCACCCACCACAGGAGTAGGCCACCATTGAATCAGACCCCGGCAACCATGTCAGATGGCACAAGCATCAGCTTTATATCAATCAGCACAGGAGAAGGCGACTTTGAAAGACTTTGACCCCTACACCCAGATGGAGGAGAGAGGTTTCACAGCAGAGAATCAGGCATCATATCAACCACCACAGGAGAAGCCACCATTTAGTTACTTTGACCCCTGCACCCAGGAAGAGGAGAGAGGCCCCACAGCACATATTCTGGCATCATATCAGCCACCACAGGAGAAGCCACCATTGAGTTACTTTGACCCCTGCACCCAGGAAGAGGAGAGAGGCCCCACAGCACATATTCTGGCATCATACTAACCACCACAGGAGAAGCCACCATTGAGTTACTTTGACCCCTGCACCCAGGAAGAGGAGAGAGGCCCCACAGCACATATTCTGGCATCATATCAGCCACCACAGGAGAAGCCACCATTGAGTTACTTTGACCCCCGCACCCAGGAAGAGGAGAGAGGCACCACAGCACATATTCAGGCATCATATCACACACCACAGGAGAAGGCCTCTTTCAGTGATTTAGGCCTTTGGACCCAGACAGAGGAGAGAGGCACCACAGCACATATTCTGGCATCATATCAGCCACCACAGGAGAAGCCACCATTGAGTTACTTTGACCCCTGCACCCAGGAAGAGGAGAGAGGCCCCACAGCACATATTCTGGCATCATACTAACCACCACAGGAGAAGCCACCATTGAGTTACTTTGACCCCTGCACCCAGGAAGAGGAGAGAGGCCCCACAGCACATATTCTGGCATCATATCAGCCACCACAGGAGAAGCCACCATTGAGTTACTTTGACCCCCGCACCCAGGAAGAGGAGAGAGGCACCACAGCACATATTCAGGCATCATATCACACACCACAGGAGAAGGCCTCTTTCAGTGATTTAGGCCTTTGGACCCAGACAGAGGAGAGAGGCACCACAGCACATATTCTGGCATCATATCAGCCACCACAGGAGAAGCCACCATTGAGTTACTTTGACCCCTGCACCCAGGAAGAGGAGAGGCCCCACAGCACATATTCTGGCATCATACTAACCACCACAGGAGAAGCCACCATTGAGTTACTTTGACCCCGCACCCAGGAAGAGGAGAGAGGCACCACAGCACATATTCTGGCATCATATCAGCCACCACAGGAGAAGCCACCATTGAGTTACTTTGACCCCTGCACCCAGGAAGAGGAGAGAGGCCCCACAGCACATATTCTTCTGGCATCATATCAGCCACCACAGGAGAAGCCACCATTGAGTTACTTTGACCCCTGCACCCAGGAAGAGGAGAGAGGCCCCACAGCACATATTCTGGCATCATATCAGCCACCACAGGAGTAGGCCACCATTTAGTTACTTTGACCCCTACACCCAGACGGAGGAGAGAGGTTACACAGCAGAGAATCAGGCATTTAGATCACCCACCACAGGAGTAGGCCACCATTGAATCAGACCCTGGCAACCATGTCAGATGGCACAAGCATCAGCTTTATATCAATCAGCACAGGAGAAGGCGACTTTGAAAGACTTTGACCCCTACACCCAGATGGAGGAGAGAGGTTTCACAGCAGAGAATCAGGCATCATATCAACCACCACAGGAGAAGCCACCATTTAGTTACTTTGACCCCTGCACCCAGGAAGAGGAGAGAGGCCCCACAGCACATATTCTGGCATCATATCAGCCACCACAGGAGAAGCCACCATTGAGTTACTTTGACCCCTGCACCCAGGAAGAGAGAGAGGCCCCACAGCACATATTCTGGCATCATACTAACCACCACAGGAGAAGCCACCATTGAGTTACTTTGACCCCTGCACCCAGGAAGAGGAGAGAGGCCCCACAGCACATATTCTGGCATCATATCAGCCACCACAGGAGAAGCCACCATTGAGTTACTTTGACCCCCGCACCCAGGAAGAGGAGAGAGGCACCACAGCACATATTCAGGCATCATATCACACACCACAGGAGAAGGCCTCTTTCAGTGATTTAGGCCTTTGGACCCAGACAGAGGAGAGAGGCACCACAGCACATATTCTGGCATCATATCAGCCACCACAGGAGAAGCCACCATTGAGTTACTTTGACCCCTGCACCCAGGAAGAGGAGAGAGGCCCCACAGCACATATTCTGGCATCATATCACACACCACAGGAGAAGGCCTCTTTCAGTGATTTAGGCCTTTGGACCCAGACAGAGGAGAGAGGTCCCACAGCAGAGAACCAGGCATCATATCACCCACCACAGGAGTAGGCCACCATTTAGTTACTTTGACCCCTACACCCAGACGGAGGAGAGAGGTTACACAGCAGAGAATCAGGCATTTAGATCACCCACCACAGGAGTAGGCCCCAATTTAATGGGACCCGGCAACCATGTCAGATGGCACAACCATCAGCTTCATATCAATCAGCACAGGAGAAGGCGACTTTGAAAGACTTTGACCCCTACACCCAGACGGAGGAGAAGGTTTCACAGCAGAGAATCAGGCATTTAGATCACCCACCACAGGAGTAGGCCCCCATTGAATCAGACCCTGGCAACCATGTCAGATGGCACAACCATCAGCTTTATATCAATCAGCACAGGAGAGGCGACTTTGAAAGACTTTGACCCCTACACCCAGATGGAGGAGAGAGGTTTCACAGCAGAGAATCAGGCATCATATCAACCACCACAGGAGAAGCCACCATTTAGTTACTTTGACCCCTGCACCCAGGAAGAGGAGAGAGGCACCACAGCACATATTCTGGCATCATATCAGCCACCACAGGAGAAGCCACCATTGAGTTACTTTGACCCCTGCACCCAGGAAGAGGAGAGAGGCCCCACAGCACATATTCTGGCATCATATCACCCACCACAGGAGTAGGCCACCATTTAGTTACTTTGACCCCTACACCCAGACGGAGGAGAGAGGTTACACAGCAGAGAATCAGGCATTTAGATCACCCACCACAGGAGTAGGCCACCATTGAATCAGACCCCGGCAACCATGTCCAGATGGCACAAGCATAAGCTTTATATCAATCAGCACAGGAGAAGCGACTTTGACAGACTTTGACCCCTACACCCGGACGGAGGGAGAGGTTTCAAAGCAGAGAATCAGGCATTTAGATCACCCACCACAGGAGTAGGCCCCAATTTAATGGGACCCCGGCAACCATGTCAGATGGCACAACCATCAGCTTCATATCAATCAGCACAGGAGAAGGCGACTTTGAAAGACTTTGACCCCTTCACCCAAACAGAGGAGAGAGGTTCCACATCAGAGAATCAGGCATCATATCAACCACCACAGGAGTAGGCCACAATTTAGTTTATTTGACCCCTGCACCCAGGAAGAGGAGAGAGGCCCCACAGCACATATTCTGGCATCATATCACACACCACAGGAGAAGGCCTCTTTCAGTGATTTAGGCCTTTGGACCCAGACAGAGGAGAGAGGTCAGAGATTAGCTTCATATCCCCCAGCACAGCAGAAGACCGCTTTATTTGACTTAGGCCTCAGCACCCAGACAGAAGACAGAGGTAGCATGGCAGAGGTTATGGCTTCATGTCACCCGTTAGTTTAACCGGCCACTTTCATCTGGTTAGGCCCGGCGCCCAGACAGAGAAGAGTTTCATTCAACTGTGGGTTTCATAAAATTTGTATCAAATAAAGAAGTGGCCCGTAGCACAACAAGACATGTTTTAGGCAGTTAATAAGGACTACTCTGCACAAGGGAGGGACAGGTCCTGTGGGATCCATGCCTGGTTCATCTTTATGAAGGTCAGCTTGTCCCACGTTGGCTGTGGACAGGCGGCTGCGCTTGTCAGTAATGGCGCCCCTGCCGTGCTGAATACGCGTTCAGATAAAACGCTGGCCGCCGGGCAGGAAAGCACCTCAAGGCATAACATGCTAACTCTGGCCACGTGGACAATTTCGAAACCCAGTAGTTGAATGGGGCCGAACCATCCGTCAGGATGTGGAGGGAGTGTGCAGACATACTGTTCAACCATGTTAGTGAAATGCTGCCTCCTGCTAACACGTTCCGTATCAGGTGTCGGTGCAGATAGCTGTGGCGTGGAGACAAAACTTTTCCACATTTCTGCCATGCTAACCCTGCCCTCAGATGAGCTGGCCGTGACACAGCTGCGTTGGCGACCTCTTGCCACTCCTCTGCCTTCACCTTCCACCTGTTCCCCTGTGACATGTGGGAATGCTCTCAAGAGCGCCTCTATCAGCGTGCGCTTGTACTCGCGCATCTTACGGTCGCGCTCCAGTTCAGGAATTAAAGTGGGCACATTGTCTTTATACCGGGGATCCAGCAGGGTGGCCACCCAGTAGTCTGCACACGTTAAAGCGTGGGCAACTCTGCTGTCGTTGCGCAGGCATTGGAGCATATATTCGCTCATGTGGGCCAGGCTACCCATGGGTAAGGACAAGCTGTCCTCTGTGGGAGGCGTATCGTCATCGTCCACCGTATCCCCCAGCCACGCACCAGTGATGGGCCTGGGCTGCCACCCCGCTGTGAACTTGCGTCATCCTCGTCCCCCTCCACCTCCTCCTCCTCATCCTCCTCGTCCTCCAGTACAGTGCCTTGGCTGGCGACTTGTGAACCTGTCCTCTGCTGCTTAAACAAACCTCCCTCTGAGCCAATTCGAACAGACTGGCCCGAAAGTGTTAGAAGCGAGCCCTCATCCTCCTCCTCCTCCTCCACCTGGGCCACCTCCTCTAACATCATTGCCTAAGTGTTTTCTCAAGGAGACATAGAAGTGGTATTGTAACGCTGATAACAGTGTCATCGCCACTGGCCATGTTGGTGGAGTACTCGAAACAGCGCAGCAGGGCACACAGGTCTCGCATGGAGGCCCAATCATTGGTGGTGAAGTGGTGCTGTTCGACGAGTACGACTGACGCGAGCGTGCTGCAGCTGAAACTCCACTATGGCCTGCTGCTGCTCGCACAGTCTCTCCAGCATGTGCAAGGTGGAGTTCCACCGGGTGGGCACGTCGCATATGAGGCGGTGGCGGGAAGGCCGAAGTTCCGCTGTAGCGCAGACAGGCGAGCAGCGGCAGGATGTGAGCGGCGGAGCGCGCACAGGCGGCCCGCACTTTATGCAGCAGCTCTGACATGTTGGGGTAGTGGTGAATGAACCTCTGCACCACCAAGTTCAGCACATGCGCCAGGCAAGGGATGTGCGTCAAACCGGCTAGTCCCAGAGCTGCCACGAGATTTCGCCCATTATCGCATACCACCAGGCCTGGCTTGAGGCCCACCGGCAGAAACCACTCGTCGGTCTGTTGTTCAATACCCCGCCACAACTCCTGCTGCGCTGTGGGGCCTGTCCCCCAAACATATGAGTTTCAGAATGGCCTGCTGACGTTTACCCGGGCTGTGCTGAAGTTGGTGGTGAAGGTGTGTGGCTGACCGGATGAGCTGGTGGAAGCAGTGGAGGAGGAAGCCGAGTAGGAGGAGGAGGCTACAGGAGGCAGAGAATGATGCCCTGCGATCCTAGGGGCGGAAGGACGTGCGCCAGGAACTGTCCGCCGGGGCCCAGCCGCCACTACATTCATCCAGTGTGCAGTTAGTGAGATATAGCGTCCCTGGCCGTGCTTACTGGTCACGTATCTGTGGTTAGGTGGACCTTGCCACAAATGGCGTTGCGCAGTGCACACTTGATTTTATCGGACACTTGCATGTGCAGGGAAGGCACGGCTGTCTTGGAGAAGTAGTGGCGGCTGGGAACCACATACTGCGGGACAGCCATGGCCATCAGCTGTTTGAAGCTGTCTGTGTCCACCAGCCGGAATGACAGCATTTCAAAGGCCAGCAGTTTAGAAATGCTGGCGTTCAGGCCAAGAGGCTCGAGGGTGACTCGGGAATTTGCGCTTCCTCTCTAAGGTTTGAGATATTGAGAGCTGAACGCTGCTGTGTGATATAGTGGAGGCGCTAGTTGACGGTGGCGGTGGTGGTGGTGTCGGTGGCACATCCTCTGTTTGCTGCTCGGCAGGTGGCAACATTCCTCTCGAGGCGGAAGCCGAGGCAGCAGCGGTAGAGGGAGCAGGGGGAGCCTCAGCGAGTGCCTGGTTTTTAAGGTGTGTACCCCACTGCAGTTCATGCTTTGCATGTAGATGCCTGGTCATGCAGGTTGTGCTGAGGTTCAGAACGTTAATGCCTCGCCTCAGGCTCTGATGGCAGGCGTGCAAGTCACTCGGGTCTTGTCGGTAGGACATTGTTTAAGAAGTGCCATGCCAGGGAACTCTTTGAAGCTGCCTTTGTGGGGCTGGGTCCCTGTTGGCGATGTCCAGTAGCAGGCGAACTCTGGGGCGCGGCTCGTCTGCTTTGGCCCCTGCTCCCTCTTTGGCTTCGCTGTTGTCTCGGTCTCACCACTACCTCTTCCTCTGAACTGTGAAAGTCATCGCCACGACCTTCAGTCCATGTGGGGTCTAAGACCTCATCGTCCTCTGCATCGTCTTCCACCCAGTCTCCCTCCTGACCTCCTCCAGTTCAGTCTGCACACTGCAAAAAGACGCGGCAGTGGGCACCTGTGTTCGTCATCATCAGAGAGTCGGTGACTCTGCTGTAGGTGGTATTCCCATGTCCTCTTCATCTGGAGACATAAGTGGTTGTGCGTCAGTGCATGGTATGTCTTCCTCCACTGGGGAAGGGCTAGGTGGACGCCCTGGGAAACCCTGGAAGCAGAGTCTTCAAACAGAAGAAGAGACTGCTGCATAACTTGTGGCTCAGACCGTTTCCCTGATATGCTTGGGGGTGATGTGACAGACTGATGGGCTTGGTTTTCAGGTGCCACCTGTGCGCTTTCCGCAGAAGACTGGGTGGAAGACCATGTGGTGAGCGTGCTGGAAGCACTGTCGGCCACCCAATCGATTAATGCCTGTACCTGCTCAGGCCTTACCATCCTAAGAGCGGCATTGGGCCCCACGAGATATTGCGGTACATTCTGCCGGCTAGTTGAGGAGTTCGTTCCCTACTGTGTGCGCCTAGGGCCGAACGGCCACGTCCTCTACCAGCAACAGAGGCTCCACGGACACCACCACGACCGCGTCCTCGTCCCTTAATAGTATTTTCTTCATTGTTGCGATTCAACTCGCACCACAATGAAATATATTATTTTTATAAGCAAAATCCCTCACTGGAATACTTTCAGTCTTTTGACTGTATGGATTACAGATGGAATGACTGTTATATGTGAGTACCGCTTTCTTTGACAGATTCTAGTATGGGTACATATATGTTTCCCAACCCCAGCACATTAATTTGCTAATTCCAGATGTATGAAACGCAGGCCTAACTGTATCTAGTATATTGAGCGCCAGATAAACTAACTTGGCCTTTTGTAAATAAAAAAAAATTCCCTCACTGGAATACTTTCAGTCTTTTGACTGTATGGATTACAGATGGAATGACTGTTATATGTGAGTACCGCTTTCTTTGACAGATTCTAGTATGGGTACATATATGTTTTCCCAACCCCAGCACATTAATTTGCTAATTCCAGATGTATGAAACGTAGGCCTAACTGTATCTAGTATATTGAACACCAGATAAACTAACTTGGCCTTTTTAAATAAAAAAAATTCCCTCACTGGAATACTTTCAGTCTTTTGACTGTATGGATTACAGATGGAATGACTGTTATATGTGAGTACCGCTTTCTTTGACAGATTCTAGTATGGGTACATATATGTTTTCCCAACCCCAGCACATTAATTTGCTAATTCCAGATGTATGAAAGCATAGGCCTAACTGTATCTAGTATATTGAGCGCCAGATAAACTAACTTGGCCTTTTTAAATAAAAAAATTCCCTCACTGGAATACTTTCAGTCTTTTGACTGTATGGATTACAGATGGAATGACTGTTATATGTGAGTACCGCTTTCTTTGACAGATTCTAGTATGGGTACATATATGTTTTCCCAACCCCAGCACATTAGTTTGCTAATTCCAGATGTATGAAAGCATGAGCCTAACTGTATCTAGTATATTGAGCGCCAGATAAACTAACTTGGCCTTTTTAAATAAAAAAATTCCCTCACTGGAATACTTTCAGTCTTTTGACTGTATGGATTACAGATGGAATGACTGTTATATGTGAGTACCGCTTTCTTTGACAGATTCTAGTATGGGTACATATATGTTTTCCCAACCCCAGCACATTAGTTTGCTAATTCCAGATGTATGAAACGCATGAGCCTAACTGTATCTAGTATATTGAACGCCAGATAAACTAACTTGGCCTTTTTAAATAAAAAAAAATTCCCTCACTGGAATACTTTCAGTCTTTTGACTGTATGGATTACAGATGGAATGACTGTTATATGTGAGTACCGCTTTCTTTGACAGATTCTAGTATGGGTACATATATGTTTTCCCAACCCCAGCACATTAATTTGCTAATTCCAGATGTATGAAACGCAGGCCTAACTGTATCTAGTATATTGAAGCATAGATAAACTAACTTGGCCTTTTTAAATAAAAAAATTCCCTCACTGGAATACTTTCAGTCTTTTGACTGTATGGATTACAGATGGAATGACTGTTATATGTGAGTACCGCTTTCTTTGACAGATTCTAGTATGGGTACATATATGTTTTCCCAACCCCAGCACATTAGTTTGCTAATTCCAGATGTATGAAACGCAGGCCTAACTGTATCTAGTATATTGAACGCCAGATAAACTAACTTGGCCTTTTTAAATAAAAAAATTCCCTCACTGGAATACTTTCAGTCTTTTGACTGTATGGATTACAGATGGAATGACTGTTATATGTGAGTACCGCTTTCTTTGACAGATTCTAGTATGGGTACATATATGTTTTCCCAACCCCAGCACATTAGTTTGCTAATTCCAGATGTATGAAACGCAGGCCTAACTGTATCTAGTATATTGAACGCCAGATAAACTAACTTGGCCTTTTTAAATAAAAAAATTCCCTCACTGGAATACTTTCAGTCTTTTGACTGTATGGATTACAGATGGAATGACTGTTATATGTGAGTACCGCTTTCTTTGACAGATTCTAGTATGGGTACATATATGTTTTCCCAACCCCAGCACATTAGTTTGCTAATTCCAGATGTATGAAAGCATGAGGCCTAACTGTATCTAGTATATTGAACGCCAGATAAACTAACTTGGCCTTTTTTAAATAAAAAAATTCCCTCACTGGAATACTTTCAGTCTTTTGACTGTATGGATTACAGATGGAATGACTGTTATATGTGAGTACCGCTTTCTTTGACAGATTCTAGTATGGGTACATATATGTTTTCCCAACCCCAGCACATTAATTTGCTAATTCCAGATGTATGAAACGCAGGCCTAACTGTATCTAGTATATTGAGCGCCAGATAAACTAACTTGGCCTTTTTAAATAAAAAAATTCCCTCACTGGAATACTTTCAGTCTTTTGACTGTATGGATTACAGATGGAATGACTGTTATATGTGAGTACCGCTTTCTTTGACAGATTCTAGTATGGGTACATATATGTTTTCCCAACCCCAGCACATTAGTTTGCTAATTCCAGATGTATGAAACATAGGCCTAACTGTATCTAGTATATTGAGCGCCAGATAAACTAACTTGGCCTTTTTAAATAAAAAAATTCCCTCACTGGAATACTTTCAGTCTTTTGACTGTATGGATTACAGATGGAATGACTGTTATATGTGAGTACCGCTTTCTTTGACAGATTCTAGTATGGGTACATATATGTTTTCCCAACCCCAGCACATTAATTTGCTAATTCCAGATGTATGAAGCATGAGGCCTAACTGTATCTAGTATATTGAGCGTCAGATAAACTAACTTGGCCTTTTTAAATAAAAAAAATTCCCTCACTGGAATACTTTCAGTCTTTTGACTGTATGGATTACAGATGGAATGACTGTTATATGTGAGTACCGCTTTCTTTGACAGATTCTAGTATGGGTACATATATGTTTTCCCAACCCCAGCACATTAATTTGCTAATTCCAGATGTATGAAACGCAGGCCTAACTGTATCTAGTATATTGAACGCCAGATAAACTAACTTGGCCTTTTTTAAATAAAAAAATTCCCTCACTGGAATACTTTCAGTCTTTTGACTGTATGGATTACAGATGGAATGACTGTTATATGTGAGTACCGCTTTCTTTGACAGATTCTAGTATGGGTACATATATGTTTTCCCAACCCCAGCACATTAGTTTGCTAATTCCAGATGTATGAAACGCAGGCCTAACTGTATCTAGTATATTGAGCATCAGATAAACTAACTTGGCCTTTTTAAATAAAAAAATTCCCTCACTGGAATACTTTCAGTCTTTTGACTGTATGGATTACAGATGGAATGACTGTTATATGTGAGTACCGCTTTCTTTGACAGATTCTAGTATGGGTACATATATGTTTTCCCAACCCCAGCACATTAATTTGCTAATTCCAGATGTATGAAACGCATGAGCCTAACTGTATCTAGTATATTGAACGCCAGATAAACTAACTTGGCCTTTTTAAATAAAAAAAAATTCCCTCACTGGAATACTTTCAGTCTTTTGACTGTATGGATTACAGATGGAATGACTGTTATATGTGAGTACCGCTTTCTTTGACAGATTCTAGTATGGGTACATATATGTTTTCCCAACCCCAGCACATTAATTTGCTAATTCCAGATGTATGAAACGCATGGCCTAACTGTATCTAGTATATTGAGCGCCAGATAAACTAACTTGGCCTTTTTAAATAAAAAAATTCCCTCACTGGAATACTTTCAGTCTTTTGACTGTATGGATTACAGATGGAATGACTTGTTATATGTGAGTACCGCTTTCTTTGACAGATTCTAGTATGGGTACATATATGTTTTCCCAACCCCAGCACATTAGTTTGCTAATTCCAGATGTATGAAACATAGGCCTAACTGTATCTAGTATATTGAGCGCCAGATAAACTAACTTGGCCTTTTTAAATAAAAAAAATTCCCTCACTGGAATACTTTCAGTCTTTTGACTGTATGGATTACAGATGGAATGACTGTTATATGTGAGTACCGCTTTCTTTGACAGATTCTAGTATGGGTACATATATGTTTTCCCAACCCCAGCACATTAATTTGCTAATTCCAGATGTATGAAACGCAGGCCTAACTGTATCTAGTATATTGAGCGCCAGATAAACTAACTTGGCCTTTTTAAATAAAAAAATTCCCTCACTGGAATACTTTCAGTCTTTTGACTGTATGGATTACAGATGGAATGACTGTTATATGTGAGTACCGCTTTCTTTGACAGATTCTAGTATGGGTACATATATGTTTTCCCAACCCCAGCACATTAATTTGCTAATTCCAGATGTATGAAACGCATGAGCCTAACTGTATCTAGTATATTGAGCGTCAGATAAACTAACTTGGCCTTTTTAAATAAAAAAAATTCCCTCACTGGAATACTTTCAGTCTTTTGACTGTATGGATTACAGATGGAATGACTGTTATATGTGAGTACCGCTTTCTTTGACAGATTCTAGTATGGGTACATATATGTTTTCCCAACCCCAGCACATTAATTTGCTAATTCCAGATGTATGAAACGCATGGCCTAACTGTATCTAGTATATTGAGCGCCAGATAAACTAACTTGGCCTTTTTAAATAAAAAAATTCCCTCACTGGAATACTTTCAGTCTTTTGACTGTATGGATTACAGATGGAATGACTGTTATATGTGAGTACCGCTTTCTTTGACAGATTCTAGTATGGGTACATATATGTTTTCCCAACCCCAGCACATTAATTTGCTAATTCCAGATGTATGAAAGCATAGGCCTAACTGTATCTAGTATATTGAACGCCAGATAAACTAACTTGGCCTTTTTAAATAAAAAAATTCCCTCACTGGAATACTTTCAGTCTTTTGACTGTATGGATTACAGATGGAATGACTGTTATATGTGAGTACCGCTTTCTTTGACAGATTCTAGTATGGGTACATATATGTTTTCCCAACCCCAGCACATTAATTTGCTAATTCCAGATGTATGAAAGCATGAGCCTAACTGTATCTAGTATATTGAACGCCAGATAAACTAACTTGGCCTTTTTAAATAAAAAAAATTCCCTCACTGGAATACTTTCAGTCTTTTGACTGTATGGATTACAGATGGAATGACTGTTATATGTGAGTACCGCTTTCTTTGACAGATTCTAGTATGGGTACATATATGTTTTCCCAACCCCAGCACATTAATTTGCTAATTCCAGATGTATGAAGCATGAGGCCTAACTGTATCTAGTATATTGAACGCCAGATAAACTAACTTGGCCTTTTTAAATAAAAAAAATTCCCTCACTGGAATACTTTCAGTCTTTTGACTGTATGGATTACAGATGGAATGACTTTGTTATATGTGAGTACCGCTTTCTTTGACAGATTCTAGTATGGGTACATATATGTTTTCCCAACCCCAGCACATTAATTTGCTAATTCCAGATGTATGAAACGCAGGCCTAACTGTATCTAGTATATTGAACGCCAGATAAACTAACTTGGCCTTTTTAAATAAAAAAAAATTCCCTCACTGGAATACTTTCAGTCTTTTGACTGTATGGATTACAGGTGGACTGGTATTAGTAGGGGTGACACAAGCACACCCAAGTCCCTGATGTAGGATTTCTATGGCACAGACCACTATTACAAGTGATTAATGGACGTTGGGAGAGATTGTGCTGCAGCACTAGTCCCAAGATGGCCGCCGCCTATCAGCCCAGTAACATGTGCCACAAAATGGTCTGCACAACCTTTAAAAAAATAGCCTTGGACTGTGCTGCTAAATCGCTATTGGTCTGAATCCCAGGTGTAGATGTCTGACTTGTTTGGAGCTTTGGAATGCACACTGTGGCAGCTTCTGCTGCAGCACTACAAGTCGCAAAATGGCGGCCGGCGGTCAGCCCAGGTACATGTGGATGGAAAAATCACTCTGGCCACTCTAAAAATAGCCAATCCCTATCAAAAAAGCAGCTCAGCTGCAGTTGTTCAGATGAATCACAGGTGGAGGAGAGAATTTGCTTCCAGTTATTCAATTATCCCTGCCTATTCTCGCCCTAGCATCAGCTGCGTCTATCCCTGTTCTATTCACATCGGGAGTGAGCACGTCCCGACGTGCGCACAAGCTTATAAAGAGGCTGAGTCACATGCTGCACTCGGCCAATCACAGCCTTGCCAATAGTAGGCATGGCTGCGATGGCATCTTAGGGCAAGTAGTATGATGCATGTTGATTGGCTGCTTTGCAGCCTTTCAAAATGCGCCTAAATACATGCCGAACGACGAACCCGAACCCGAACTTTTTTGAAAATGTCCGGGTTCGGGTCCGGGTCCCGGACACCCCAAAATTCGGTACGAACCCGAACGATGCTCGAACTGTTCGCTCAACACTAGTTCTGGCTTCACCATCCATATATCGGCATTTGGGCCTATCAAAAAACTCTGCAGATTCTGTCGCCTACTCGCAACATAGGAAAGTGTTTGACTTGGAGAGGTAGTTGGCGCTGAATGGCCACGTCCTCTCCCAGCAACAGGAGCTTCACCAACACCACCACAACCATGCCCACGTCCCTTATTTTATGTTCTCCTCAATATTTGCATTCACCTACCAAGCTGAAAGATTGGTCTCTCTCCGGTGTCAATTTACCTGCCACTAGTTGACAATTACGTTCACTAAGACAGTGCCCGTGTCATAAAAATGCTCTGTGGACCCAGAATAATGTTTTTTGTGCCCAAAATACACAGATTATTCAATTTCTATGCGGAAATGTAAAACATTTTTTGGTACGCTGTATGCAAAAGTGGTTTGTGGAACAAGAACAAGTATTTTTGTAAAAAAATACAGAAAATTAATATTTCACTGCTGTAAATTGAAATTAATTATTTATACGCCGGACACACAACTGATTTTTCGGCCTAAAATTTTTCGGTCTGATTTAAAAAAATAAATAAATGCAGTTTCTAACTGCTGTACATTAACAGTATATATTTATACTATGTATAGACAACAGATTTGGGGACCCAGAACACAGATTTGGTCACCAAAATTCACAAATGCAGTATTTAACTGCTATATATTGGAAATAATTATTTAAACAACGGATGCACAACAGTTTTTTTGGCCTAAAACCCGGCTTTTTTCAATAAAACCCCACAATAGAAACATAGAATGTGTCGGCAGATAAAAACCATTTGGCCCATCTAGTCTGCCCAATATGCTGAATACTATGAATAGCCCCAGGCCCTATCTTATATGAAGGATGGCCTTATGCCTATCCCATGCATGCTTAAACTCCTTCACTGTATTTGCAGCTACCACTTCTGCAGGAAGGCTATTCCATCGTCCACTACTCTCTCAGTAAAGTAATTCTTCCTGATATTACTTTTAAACCTTTGCCCCTCTAATTTAAAACTATGTCCTCTTGTAGCAGTTTTTCTTCTTTTAAATATTCTCTCCTCTTTTACCGTGATGATTCCCTTTATGTATTTAAAAGTTTCTATCATATCCCTCTGTCTCTTCTTACTTCCAAGCTATATACTCCATTGAAATTGTTCCAGTCTGATAGGGACTCGTATACCACTGATCTCATTTTAGAAAAGTCTGTTTTCTGAAAATCTAAAACTTTTGTTTTTGTGTGGAGTGACTCAGTCACTGTACTTATAGTAAACCTCACTGACTGGTGATCACTGGATCCTAAGCTTTCCCTACAGTGATATCAGCTACCAAATTGCCATTTGTGAACACCAAATCTAAAATGGCCTCCTTCCGGGTTGGCTCCTCAACTACTTGCTGTAGAGATAATCCCAGTAGGGAATTTAGAATGTCTGTACTCCTGGCAGAACTAGCTGTTTTGGTTTTCCAGTTTATATCAGGAAGATTAAAGTCTCCCATAATGACAACTTCCCTTTCAATGTAATTTTAGCCATTTTCTCAACTAGTAGATCATCCAATTCTTTGACTTGGCTTGGTGGTCTGTATATGACACCTACACGAGTTACCTTATGATTACCAAGCTGCAACGTAACCCAAACTGACTCTAAATTGGTTTAGCTGGCTTCTATTAGATTAGATTTTATGCTATTTTTTCACATATAGGGCCACTCCACCCCCTTTCTTGCCTTCTCTGTCTTTCCTATATAGAGAGAACCCAGGTATTGTTATGTCCCAGTCATTACTCTCATTGAACCATGTCTCTGTAACAGCCACTAAATCTATATTCTCAGATGCCATTACAGACTCAAGTTCGTTGATCTTATTCCCTAAACTGCGAGCATTTGTAGACAAGACAAGACACAATGCAGTTGTTAACTGCTGTACATTAAACGTAGATATTTATACTATGTATGGGCACCAGATTTGGGGACCCAGAACACGTATTTGGTCACGAAAATTCACAAATGCTGTATTATACTGTTATAAATTGTAAATAATTATTTAAACGACGGATGCACAACTGTTTTTTCGGCCTAAAACACGGCTTTTTTTTAAATAAAACCCCAAAATGCAGTTTTTAACAGCTGTACATTAAAAGTAGACATTTATACTTTGTATGGACACCAGATTTAGGAACCCAGAACACTGATTTGGTCAACAAAATTCACAAATGCTTTATTAGTTTGTTATAAATTGGAAATAATTATTTAATCGATGGATGCACAACAGTTTTTTCGGCCTAAAACACGGCTTTTTTCAATAAAACCCCAAAATGCAGTTTTTAACTGTTGTACATTAACAGTAGATATTTATACTATGTATGGACACCAGATTTGGGGACCCAGAACACGTATTTGGTCATCAAAATTCACAAATGCAGTATTACTTTGTTATAAATTGGAAATAATTATTTAAACGAGGGATGCACAACAGTTTTTTCGGCCTAAAACGCGGCTTTTTTCAATAAAACCCCAAAATGCAGTTTTTAACTGCTGTACATTAACAGTAGATATTTATACTATGTATGGACACCAGATTTGGGGACCCAGAACACAGATTTGGTCACCAAAATTCACAAATGCAGTATTTAACTGCTATATATTGGAAATAATTATTTAAATGACGGATGCACAACAGTTTTTTCAGCCTAAAACACGGCTTTTTTCAATAAAACCCCAAAATGCAGTTTTTTACTGCTGTACATTAAAAGTAGATATTTATACCATGTATGGACAACAGATTTAGGGAGAACACAGATTTGGTCACCAAAATTCACAAATGCAGTATTTAACTGCTATATATTGGAAATTATTATTTAAACTATGGATGCACAGCAGTTTTCTTGGCCTAAAACGCATTTTTTTTTCAATAAAACCCCAAAATGCAGTTTTTAACTGCTGTACATTAAAAGTAGATATTTATACTATGTATGGACACCAGATTTGGGGACCCAGAACACGTATTTGGTCATCAAAATTCACAAATGCAGTATTTAACTGCTATATATTGGAAATAATTATTTAAATGACGGATGCACAACAGTTTTTTCAGCCTAAAACACAGCTTTTTTCAATAAAACCCCAAAATGCAGTTTTTTACTGCTGTACATTAAAAGTAGATATTTATACCATGTATGGACAACAGATTTAGAGAGAACACAGATTTGGTCACCAAAATTCACAAATGCAGTATTTAACTGCTATATATTGGAAATTATTATTTAAACTATGGATGCACAACAGTTTTCTTGGCCTAAAACGCATTTTTTTTCAATAAAACCCCAAAATGCAGTTTTTTACTGCTGTACATTAAAAGTAGATATTTATACTATGTATGGACACCAGATTTGGGGACCCAGAACACGTATTTGGTCATCAAAATTCACAAATGCAGTATTTAACTGCTATATATTGGAAATAATTATTTAAATGACGGATGCACAACAGTTTTTCAGCCTAAAACACGGCTTTTTTCAATAAAACCCCAAAATGCAGTTTTTACTGCTGTACATTAAAAGTAGATATTTATACCATGTATGGACAACAGATTTAGGGAGAACACAGATTTGGTCACCAAAATTCACAAATGCAGTATTTAACTGCTATATATTGGAGATTATTATTTAAACTATGGATGCACAACAGTTTTCTTGGCCTAAAACGCATTTTTTTCAATAAAACCCCAAAATGCAGTTTTTAACTGCTGTACATTAAAAGTAGATATTTATACTATGTATGGACACCAGATTTGGGGACCCAGAACACGTATTTGGTCATCAAAATTCACAAATGCAGTATTAGAAAATGCAGAGTTATAAATTGGAAATAATTATTTAAAAGACAGATGCACAACTGTTTGTTTGGCCTATAACACAGCTTTTTCAATAAAACCCCAAAATGCAGTTTTTACTGCTGTAAATTTAAATAAGATAGTTATACCGTGTATGTACAACTGCTTTGTGAAGCAAGAATCATTAATTTCTAACGATAATTTGTTTTCCCTTAGTCCTAACAGCAGCACAGATGGGGTTAACCACCCCCGTGGACTGGCAGGACCGGCGGAATGTTTAATGAGCCCAAGACTAATAACTCAATTTAACAACTAAGTATCTCCTTAAAAGGAGGAAGTCAACCCCAGCCCACTGTGTTTATAGTAAGAAAAAACTAGAATTACTAGGGTGGGAAATTTGTGTGCTGCTGTTAGGACTAAGGAAAACAAATTATCGTTAGAAATTAACGATTCCCTTACGTCCTACCAGCAAAACAGATGGGGAGATAGCAAGAAGAAACCCCTAGGGAGGGCCTTCGTGCCTGGCAGAACTAAGAATAGTCTGCCCAAAGGCCAAAAACTCAGCTAGACTGGCATCTAGTCTATAATGGGAGATGAATGTCGATTCAGAGCTCCAGGAGGCAGCTTTGCAAATCATGTTGAGAGGCAGAATACTCCTCTTGGCAAAAGAAGTAGCCACAGCTCTAGTAGAGTGGGCCTTCACGAATCCCGGAGGGTCCAGAGATTGGGAAACAAAGGATTCCTTAATAGCCTCCTCAATCCACCGACTGATGGAAGGTGTGGATGCCTTACAGCTTTTAAACTTACCGGCAACAGGATTAGCAGATTCTCATCTTTCCTGAACTCCTTGATCTATCCACATAGATCCGGGGACATCTCAAGACGTCCAGAGGATGTCTAGCAGGTTCCTAGGAGGAGGTGGTAGATGTCGACAGAACCGGGAGAGATATCACCTGGTTGATGTTCTGGAAGGAAGGAAATTTAGGCCTAAAATATGGAAGGAATCTAAGAAGGACCCGGTCATGTAAGAAAATGGTATACGGCTCATGTGCTGAGAGAGCTTGAAGCTCAGAGACCCTCTTGGCCAAAGTCACTGCAAGGAGAAACACAAACTTCCAAGTGACGAACTTGATATCCACCTCCTCTAACGGTTCAAAGGGGGGAGATGCTAACCCCCTGAGAACTGATAAATCCCATTGGAAAAAATGGGTCTTAGTACTGTAGGCTTTAATCTTTCAGCTCCTTTAAGGAACCGTTTGATCAGTGGGTCCTGAGAAAAAAGCCTGTTAAAGCAAGCTGAGATGGCTGAAACTTGAACCTTCAGAGTAGAAGGGCAAGGCCTCTATCAAGGCCATCTTGCAGGAACTGAAGAATAGCGGAGAGGGGCGGATCTGCAGACGCCACCTCAGTTGAGGTACAACAGGATGACAATATCCTCATAATACGAGAGTAGGCTCTCTCAGTATAGTCCGCTCTAGAATGAGACAGCGTTCTCAGGACCGACTCTGAAAGCCCTTCTATTCTGGGATGGGACTGATCAACCTCCAGGCTGTCAGGTTGAATCTGTGCAGATTTGAGCAGAGGTGAGTGTCCCACGACACCAGGGTCTGCTGTGGGGGAGCCCCAATATTGTCCTCGACTCAACTGGGTGACCTAGTGTGGTAAGGTGCAGGGTGCCGTCGTAGATGGCAGGTACGTGTCACCGAGGTTCATAGCCTCGGTGAGGTAAGAGCCATTTTGTTGATGTCAGCAGCAGGTAGTGCTACTGACACAGTTTCTAAATAGCGTGGCTGCAAAGCCGATCCGGGCCGGCTCTTACCAGGAGCAGCTAAAGTGTAGGGTGGGTGGCTGCTCCCCACGACCCAGTCCTGGTTTTGGGGCTGGGTTTAAAACTCAGCCAGCACCAGCAGCTGTCTCTGTGATTGTCCTGGAGCTGCAGATGGTGCTGTGGAGCTCTCTGGGCTGAAAGCAGGAGCCCAGCAAGGAGGAGTGCAGACGGCCTGGAAGCCTGAGGTAGATTATCTTGCGGCTGGGCCGACAGCCAGGTGCGAACCCGCACCTAAAACCTCCCAGGTGATTAGAACCTGTATTTGGACATTTTGTTTTACCTCACGTTTTCTGATGTGTGTGATTTAACACCAAGTGACTGTTCGCTGTTGATTTTTGATGCAAGTGTGAATAAAACACTGTTTGCTGCACCTTCTGGACTCCCTTTTGCCTCTATACTGCACCCGCACCGCTGTCTACCAGAGCGACTCCCGACACTAGGTAAACCAGGATCTCTTCGGCCAAAACAGTATGATGGCTATCACCGAGGCCTGATCCTGACGGATTTTCATCAATACCCTCGGAATCATGGAAAACGGAGGGAAGATATATGCCAGCCTGAACCTCCAGGATATTGACAGAGCGTCTAACGCCAGGGGTTGTCCTCCCTGTAAAGGGAGCAAAACCTCTCCACCTTGGCATTGAACCTTGTTGCCATGAGATCCACCTCTGGCATACCCCACTTGAGGACTATCTGCTTGAGTATCTCCGGATGTAAAGACCACTCCACTGACAGAAGACCGCGGCTCAGCCGCTATCATATTGAGGGAGCCTTGGATGTGGATCGCAGATAAGTGGGAAAAGTACAACTCTGCCTAATCCAGAATCACCCCGATCTCTGACGGGAGGGGAAGTGATCTCGTGCCTGCTTGTTGATGTAAAGTACCGCAGTCATATTATCTGACTGGACTTTCACCGCTTTGCCCCGAATGTGAGGGGCTAAGTGAAGGAGGGCTAGCCGGATAGCTCGAATCTTGCGGAGATTGGATGAAAGAAGCCACTCCTGAGGAAACCAGGTCCCGTGAACTGGAGTGTCGTCTAGGTGAGCGTCCCAGCCTACTTGGGACGCATCCGTAGTCAATATGACCCAGTTTGGCTGGGTCATAGACTTCCGTCTAAAAGATGGCACCACCATCTGAGGGAATACCGAGTTCGCCAAGACAGGGAGCACAGGGAGTTTAGCCCAGCAGGACTGCCATTCCATTTGGAGAGGACCTCCGACTGTAGAGGGCGGAGGTGCCATAGAGCCCAAGGGACTGCTTCTGCAGACGCTGACATGAGCCTCAACATCTTCATGAGAGTTCGAATTGGAACTCGCCGGGAACGGAAAGGAACTTGCCGTGTTCTGAACCCGGGATCTTCTTTCTGGAGTCAACTGGAGCGACATCCCAGTGGAGTCGATTATGAAGCCTAGATATCTTACTGAAGTCGACGGGCTCACGTTCGACTTCAGCCAGCTGATAATCCAACCTAGGCGGAACAGAAAGGAGATTGTTACCTGAAGAAGTTGGGTTAGGACCACTAGAGCAGAGGCTTTCAAAGCCAGTCATCCAGATAAGGAATGATAGTCAGTCCTTGAAGCCTCAAAGAAACCACCACCTTGGTAAAAGTGTGAGGGGCAGAAGAAATGCCAAAGGGAAGGGCAACAAACAGAAGATGCCTGACGACACTGGACACTGGGACCGTGATCCTGAGATACTTCCTGGAAGCAGGATGGATCAGGATGTGCAGATATGCATCCTTGAGGTCCAGGGTTGCCATCACGTCTCCAGGATTGAGGACGTGAACTACTGACCTGATGGTTTCTATATGAAACTTCACCTTCCTTATAAACTGATTGAAATATCTCAGATCGATAATCATCCGCAGATCTCCTGAAGCTTTGGGAACCAGAAAAACTGGTGAATAGATCCCTAGGCCCCGTTCTCCTGCCGGAACCTCCTCCAAAGCCCCCTTTCAAATGTAGTTGTCACGACCCACGTTGGTGTCGTGACGCTGCTGCGAGCATGCGGTTGCCGTCGGCAACCTGCGTGCCACGACCGATGTTGCGGTCGTGTTGTTGTTCCGCATGTACTTTCGGCGGCGAGGTGTTGTGGCTGCATGTGAGGGTTTTGTGTGTGAGTTTGTCATCTTATCAGCCGTGCAGCTTTGCATACTGTCAGGGTCCCGGCTGCAGAGGGGCCTCTGGAGACTCCTGCTCATCCGTGTCCTTGGGTGAGCAGGTGGTCTCTGCCCTGTCGTGATATCCAGGGTGAAGCAGGGATGACCAGGGCATCAGGTTCCTGAGGTATGTGCCCTCCTACCCTCAGGGTCGGCCCATACAGTTAGGAGACCAGGGCCAGCATTAGGGACGTGCTAGGATGTTAGCGGTTCCCTAGTCCCTGCTTTTGGCCCAGCGGCCGCGGAAATTGCACGGCGGGGGGTTATTTTGAGGAATTGTCAGCGACCCAAGGCTTATATGCTGCCGACCCCATGGCTATGCTAAATATAGATCCCTGACGTCATTTGATAATATTGTCACAGGGCGCCAAAGGAGCACTTGGTCTCCCATCAACCACAGACCTGCTGCTTAGCTTCGGGAGCAAGGACCTGTGTTTGGCCTCGTTCCCAGGGCAGCTTTGCTAGCAAGGAGGCTCCCTCGCTAGCTTCAACTGGAGCTCTGCAGTATTGCACAAGAAGTCCGTAGCCAGGTTGATGGTCTTGAAAGCAGCCAGTATGTTGTCCTGGAAAAATCCTCTGGTTCACGTCAACTTGAATTTGATTCAGGCGAGACAGGAGGAATGTAGAGACTTCAGAAGCCGCTATGGCTGTGGAAGTGGAAGCGGCAGCTGCCGTATGACCCCGTCTTAGTGTGCATTCTGCAAGGGGTCCTGCAGGCTAGACCCATCGTCTTCAGGAACCAGAGTGCGCTTGGACAACTTGGCAATATCCATGTCCACCTTGGGAATGGATCCCCATGAATCCACCAAGGGTTTAGCCATCGGAAACATGGATTTAAACTTCTTTGTTAAAACCGGACCCTCTGGGTTTTTCCACTCTGTAAACATGACAGAGAGGAGGGTCTCATCTGCTTTGAAGACACGAGGTGCCCGACTAGCGGGATCCGAAGGCTCCCCACGGTCAACATCACGGTCCCCCGACCTGATGGACTTGAGCAATTTCTGTGTCTTTTCAGAGGGAAAAACACGACGTCAGCTCCTCCTCATCCGAGGAGGAAGAAACTAAGGAGACCAAGAAGGTCTCTCTACCGGGACAGAGGTCTCCCAAACAGGTATTTGCCCAGCTTTTTTTTTCTGTTGAAAAATGTCAACAGAACCAGGGATTTCCAACCAGTCTCCCAAGCTGGTACTTGCCTAGCCTTAAGCTTTTTACCTTCTGCAATCTGACGAGTGCAGGTATGATCAGCTTAGAATAACTGTTGACCGCTGCAATTGTAGCAGGATAGATGCTTCCTCCTGGAATCCACTTTCCTGCCTTCCGAATCCCACGGAGAAGACATCACTGCGGGAAAAAAGGGACAAATAAAACATTTGTAAACCACCTATCTACACAGGAAAGGTAGAAACAGACCGGATGCAGCTGAGGACCGGAGGAAAAAAACACCACAAGTGGAACAACACCAATTTTAGGACTCCACCGAACTGGAGCACACAGCTTTCTAAAATAGGGAAGGGGAGGGATAGCCAATTCACCCTTCCCCCAGTAAATCCTCCACAGGAAGAAGCATAAGAAAAAATACTTAAAATTTTCTCATGAAACGCGAAAAATCGGAAGTGACGCAAAGGAGAATCCCGCGTCACCTCCGGAAGATGGCGGCACACAGGGACCGAGAATCCTGGACCGAGGATGCCACCAAAGTACCCCAGCCATGCGCAACTGCGCGGGGCAGGCAGCAGATAAGCTGCCAGCCAAACTGACAAGGTACCTAAGAAAGGGCAACGCCGTTGCCTAAACAAAAGAAGGCTCCCGCACTTTCCATAAGAAAGGGGAACAAACCGTCTAGTCCACCTGTCCGGGAGGACAGAAAAAAACACAGTGGGCTGGGGGTTGACTTCCTCATTTTAAGGAGATACTTAATTGTTAAATTGAGTTATTAGTCTTGGGCTCAATAAACATTCCGCCGGTCCTGCCAGTCCACGGGGGTGGGTAACCCCATCTGTGCTGCTGGTGGGACGTAAGGAATATTGCTTTTTCACACAAAAAGAATAATACACTATTTCTCAGCTGTAATGTGAAATCGGTATTTAAGCGGTGTATTTCAAGATGCTCTGTGGATCAGGATTACCACTCTTTTGTCAAAAAAACATACACTTATGCTGCATTTCACAGCGGCAATGTAAATTAGATGGTTGTAATAGGTAATTCAGACTGTTTGGTGGACCTTGAATAACGTTTTTTCTATAAAAACAAAGTAGCACTATTTCCATGCAGAAATATAAAATATTTCGTTGGACGGTGTATGCAGAACTGTTTTGTGGACAAGGAATACGTTTTTTTCCCCCAAAATTACACGGATTCTCTATTTCACCGCAGAAATGTCAAATATATATTTTGACGGTGTAAAATAGGCTCGGTGGATAAGGATGACCACTTTTTTTTAAAGTAAAATACACTGATGCATTATTTGATAGCTGAAATGGAATATACGGTTTAATGCATACTATACAAAAGTGCTCTGTGGCACCACAGATCCCAGACTAGACAAATAGACTATGTCACCCCTTAAACATACAAAAGGCAATATAGGGGACTTGAGCAGCCAGAAAAAAAAAGTTTTTTTTCTCTTCACTGAGCTACAAAATAGCATTAGGCTGATGTATCTGGCAGGCTGGCAGACATGCAGTACACTGCAGTGCCTAAAATAGCCGCCGACCCCCACCTCAGTAACAGATGGATTACAAAAAAAATCTCCCTGGCAGTAGCTGGGTACAGAAATGTTGGATTGCTGAGGCTCCCTCCCTATCTATGTGCTGTATCTTGTGGATTAAAGTTTCCCAAGTCTCTTCAGATTTCTGCCCTATTCTGTCCCTGATCGCACCAGCAGCAACCTTGCTCTAATCTCAATTCAGCAGACTGACATGCGGCACGACATGACTCCAGATTATAAAGAGGCTGGGTCACATGCTGCACTCAGCCAATCACAGCCATGCCATTAGTAGGCATTGCTGTGATGGCTTCTTAGGGCAAGAAGCAAACCGCTTGCTGATTGGCTGCTGTGCAGCCATCAGAAAGCGGAAAGAAATCGCCGAACAACGGACCCGAACCCGAACTTTTTTGAAAATGTTCGGGTCCGTGTCCAGAAACACCCCAAAATTCGGTACAAACCCGAACTATACAGTTTTCTCCTTTTCATTCATAACCTCTGACATCACTAATCTTTAACCTATCATCTCATTGCCCTTCCTTCTACATCACCAGGGAATCTCTAATGCTCACTAATTAACCTGTTGGACGACACACAGTTTCAAATCAAGCTCTATATTGAGGCCCTTTGGCTGTAGTGTCCCTACCTTGTATATACACTCTACCTCCCTTTTGTTAATATTAACAACCAACCTCCTCTTCTCCATTTTTTCTTAACAAGCTCTAGTCTGGCAAACTTCAAACTGCTTTGATCATTACTATGCTCTATTTTTAAATGTACAGAAACACTATAGGGGTCATTTATTATCTTTAGGACACCAATTTTTTATTTATGTTGCAGACGTTATCGCAGAAGTGTTTTGCGGCAAAATCTGGGACGTTTCCCGCTTATGCCACTTTTGCAAAGTGGTGAAACAAGGAGCGTGGTGTGGGCGGGGAAGAGGGCGGATAGACAGGCATGTTTCATTCATCATTTTCCATTCCAGTTTTTGTCATAGAAAGGTTGCTGGTGTAGAATAAAGCATGTTGCATGGGTGACAGAAGCAAGCGCCAATATTATTTAGAGGCTGCAGTTATTTTTTAATATGTATTTAACTTGCCAATAATCAGAACTGTACTGAATTTGGAAGCTGATATGGTGTGTGGATGAATTTTAGGACTGATCTGGGGTCTGTATGAATTTGGTAGCTGACCTGATGTCTGTATGAACTTGGGGGCTGATTTTGAGTCTATAATGCTTTGGGGACTTATTTCGGGTCTGACCTGGATCTGTATAAATTTAGGGACAAACTTTAGGTCTGATCTGAGGTCTGTATTGAGGGCTGATTAGTGATGAGCGATCATGCTCGGCCGAGTACCCATTCGGCTTGTGCATCGCTATGCTCAGCACATGGCGGTACTCGGCCGAGTACTTCATGTTCTCGAGCAGAATGCTTGAGTCTCCGCATGTTTAGCGGGTTTTAAGCAGCCAATAAAGGTGCAGGTAAGTACTGCCCTCACTGTGGCAATGTTAGCTCCTGGCATTACAGTGATTGGCTGGCCGGAAAGGGCCATCGGGGTAATATAGCACCTGATGACGCATGTTCGGCTCAGATGTAGTCAGGGAGAGCATTGGGTAGGAAGGGAAAGACAGAGCAGGGAGCGGAGTTCAGCGATTTTAGTTAGAGAAAGCTTTTCAAAGGCCCAAAAGTCTTTTTAAGGACTACTGTGTGTATGTGTTTTAGATCAACAATATATTTAACAGCAGTGTCAGGGACATCCGTGCTAAGGATGGAGAGAGATTTGCAGTATTTCATACCAAATGTTTTCAAAGACCACACAATGCCTTTTAATGACTACTGGGTGTGTTTCACAGCAGCAAGATGTTTCTATTTTGTACCTATTAGTGACATATCGTGTACATCATCCGCAGAATGTGTCTATAATAATCTGGCTCACGTATACTGACCATAGTGTGTGGCTTTGTGTAAAAAATACAGTCCTACATCAGCAAACAGTGTCTGCAGCGCAAATTCCATTTATCTGGGTCTAATAGTGTCCATATTCTGTGGTTTTATGGGACATATGCTGTCCATCATCCGAAAATAGTGTCTGATGCGCAAATCTAAATAATAAGGGCCTAATCTAGTGTCCACAGCGTGTGCCTCTCTGTGTCAAATACTGTACCACAGGTGAAACCAGTGTATTTTGGGAAATTTAAATCATTTGTGCAATATTTAGTGTCCACAGCATGTGCCTCTCTGTCAAATACTGTACCACAGGTGAAACCAGTGTATTTTGGGGAAATTTACATTATTTGTGCAACATCTACTGTCCACAGCGTGTGCCTCTCTGTGTCAAGTAATGTACCACAGATGAAACCAGTGTATTTTTGGGGAATTTTCATTATTTGTGCAACATCTACTGTCCACAGTGAGTTCCTCTCTGTGTCAAATACTTTGCCACAGGTGAAACCAGTGTATTTTGGGGAAATTTACATTATTTGTGCAACATCTACTGTCGAAAGCATGTGCCTCTCTGTCAAATACTGTACCACAGGTGAAACTAGTGTATTTTGGTGAAATTTACATTATTTGTACAACATCTACTGTCGCCAGCGTGTGCTACTCTGTGAAATACTGTACCACAGCTGAAACCAGTGCATTTTGGGAAAATGTAAACAATTTGTGCAACATCTACTGTCCACAGAGTGTGTGTCTCTCTGTCAAATACTGTATCACAGGTGAAACCAGTGTATTTTGGGAAATTTACATTATTTGTGCAACATTTGCTCTCCACGGCGTGTGCCTCTCTGTGTCAAATACTGTACTACAGGTGAAACCAGTGTATTTTGGGGAAATTTACATTATTTGTGCAACATCTATGGTCCACAACATGTGCCTCTCTGTGTTAAATACTGTTCCACTGGTGAAACCAGTGTATTTTGGGGAAATTTACATTATTTGTGCAACATTTAGTGTCCACAGCATGTGCCTCTCTGTCAAATACTGTACCACAGGTGAAACCAGTGTATTTTGGGGAAATTTACATTATTTGTGCAACATCTACTGTACACAGAGTGCGCCTATCTGCTATGACACTGGGGGGTTCTGTGGATGACACCCCTTAAGAGGGGATCTGTCTGTGGATGACACTTAAGGGGGCATCTGTGGATGACACTGAGGGTGGATCTGTGGATGACACTTCAGGGGGCATCTTTGAATGACACTTAAGGGGGTTCTGTGGATGATACTTAGGGGGATCTGTGGATGACACTTAGGGGGATCTGTGGAAAGGGGGATCTGTGGATGACACTGAGGGGGATCTGTGGATGACACTTCAGGGGCATCTTTGAATGACACTGAGGGGGATCTGTGGATGACACTTAAGGGGAATTTGTGGAAAGGGGGATCTGTGGATGACAATTAAGGGGATCTGTGGATAACACTTAAGGGGGATCTGTGGAAAGGGAATCTGTGGATGGCACTTAAGGGGGTCTGTGGATGGCACTTAAGGGGATCTGTGGATGATATTTAAGGGGGATCTGTGGATGGCACTTAAGGGGGATCTGTGGAAAGGGGATCTGTGGATGGCACTTAAGGGGGATCTGTAGATGGCACTTAAAGGGGGTCTGTGGATGGCACTTAAGGGGGATCTGTGGATGGCACTTAAGAGGGAATCTGTGGATGGCACTTAAGGGGATCTGTGGATGGCACTTAAAAGGGATCTGTCTGTGGATGACACTTAAGGGGATCTGTCTGTGGATGACATTTAAGGGGGATCTGTGGATGACACTTAATGGGAGATCTGTGGATGACATTTAAGGGGGATCTGTGGGTGACATTTAAGGGGGGATCTGTGGATGGCACTTAAGGGAGGATCTGTGGATGGCACTTAAGGGAGGATCTGTGGATGGCACTTAAGGGAGGATCTGTGGATGACATTTAAGGGGGGTTCTGTGGATGACACTTAGGGGGGGATCTGTGGATGACACTTAGTGGGATCTAGGTAGGGGTGTGGGGATGTTGGGGTGGAAGGTCCTGGAGGGGTGTTTGGGTGAGAGCTCTGGAAGGGGTGGAAGGTCTGATAGGTATGTGGGGGTGTGAGATCTGGGAGGGGGAGGGCATAATTTTTTTTTTTTTTGCTATGGAGCCTAGTCCAGGCATCAGCAACCTTCGGCTCCCAGCTGTTGTGAAACTACAATTCCCAGCATGCTCCATTCATTTCTATGTAAGTTCTTAGAAGAGAAAAGCAACTATGCATGCTGGGAGTTGTAGTTTCACAACAGCTGGGAGCCAAAGGTTGCCTACCCCTGGCCTAGTCATTTCTAGCTACACCCCAGCACAGCATGTGCCTCTCTGTGTCAAATACTGTACCACAGGTGAAACCAGTGTATTTTGGGGAAATTTACATTATTTCGGCAACATCTACTGCCACAGCATGTGCCTCTCTGTCAAATCCAGTACCACATGTGAAACCGGTGTATTTTGGGGAAATTTAAATTATTTGTGCAACATCTACTGTCCACAGTGTGTGCCTCTCTGTGTCAAATGCTGTACCACTGGTGAAACCAGTGGATTTTGGGGAAATTTACATTATTTGTGCAACATTTAGTGTCCACAGAATGTGCCTCTCTGTTAAATACTGTACCACAGGTGAAACCTGTGTATTTTGGGTAAATTTTTCATTATTTGTGCAACATCTACTGCGCCTTTCTGCTTCTGGGGGAGGTCTGTGGATGACACTGAAAGGGGGATCTGTAGATGACACTTAAGGGGACCTGTGGATTGCACTTAAAGGGGATCTGTCTGTGGATGACACTTAAGGGGGGATCTGTCTGTGGATGGCATTTAAGGGGGTATCTGTGGATGACACTTAATGGTGGATCTATTGATGGCACTTAAGGGGGGATCTGTGGATGGCACTTAAGAGGGAATCTGTGGATGGCACTTAAGGGGGGATCTGTGGATGACACTTAAGGGGGGATCTGTGGATGACACTTAAGGGGGGATCTGTGGATGGTACTTAAGGGGGATCTGTGGATGGTACTTATGGGGGGATCTGTGGATGGCACTTAAGTGAGGATCTGTTTATGACATTTAAGGGGGGTTCTGTGGATGGCACTTAGGGGGGAACTGTGGATGACACTCAGGGGGGATCTGGGGATGACACTTAGTGGGATCTAGGTAGGGGTGTGGGGATGTTGGGGTGGAAGGTCCTGGAGGGGTGTTTGGGTGAGAGCTCTGGAAGGGGTGGGAGGTCTGATAGGTATGTGGGGGTGTGAGATCTGGGAGGGGGGGCCTATAAATCTTTTTTTGCTATGGGGCCCAGTCATTTCTAGCTACACCCCTGCACAGCATGTGCCTCTCTGTGTCAAATTCTGTACCACAGGTGAAACCAGTGTATTTTGGGGAAATTTACATTATTTCGGCAACATCTATTGCCCACAGCATGTGACTCTCTGTCAAATGCTATGTATAAACCAATTCACCACACCGGAAATAAAATACGAATAATCACTTTATTATTACTATTATAAAACAATTCATATTAAAAAATGACATATAATCTTAATCAACATGATTGGTGGTACAGATAACAATTAGGAAACCTTCACACAGGGGTGTATATGCATGAATGTAGCAACGAAAAAGTCAAAATTGTAGCTGTCAACACATGCGCATACGTAACTACAAGGCACCCAGTGGTATGGGGCCACAAAAGCACTAATAACACATAGGATGGGTAATAATATACAAGTCCACAACGGAGAGGTATCAAAAAAGTGCTAATGGTAGTGCAATGAAGTAACACACATGTACATGAATGCGCACAGAGTATCAGCGTCACCCCCGCGTCCCGACGCGCGTTTCGCCTGCCCGGCTTTCTCAAGGGGAAGGTAAGTCCCCAATGACCAATAAACCATAAATAAGATAATATGTCATTTTTTAATATGAATTGTTTTATAATGGTAATAATTAAAGTCATTATTCGTATTTGATTTCCGGTGTGGTGAATTGGTTTATACATACGTTAGGGACTCCGGTTATTTGGGCGTTTTCCCAACGCCAGATTTTGGTTTGTTGTTAATTTCTGTCTCTGTTTACAGTTACAGACTTTTGTCCTGAATATGGACTTCAAAGCCCGAGCGGTGTCTTGGCGTACCCAGGCTGAGGTGAACTTTATTGGTGGTGGGCACAGCCCTGAGCAGACGACCACACGTGAGTTAAAAACTCGCTAAAAAATCTATTATGCCGACGAACAAAGATATGGTGGAATCGGATGATGATGGAGCAATATCTAGCTCAAGATCTAATCCCCAGGGGATTAAGAATACAGGTGTTCCCGTCATTTGGTTTGGAATCACATGATCTAAGATCTAAGTGGGAACAAATTTGTATTTCAGAAAATACAATGACCCTCCCTACGATTGAGGCGGAGATTGTGGATATCCAGAGCAAGTTGGATCAAATCCTTATTTCTAGTGAAAAGAAAATTTCTCCAAGGAACTTGAGAAGGCATATACTGGCTGGGTCAAGACTATCAGCGAACAAAAACAGAAAAAATTCCAACGGGACCAACAAGATAAGGAACAGCATCAAATGTACAAGTGGCAAAGAACTGGGATACCGCCCGGTCACGTACATTATCCACTTCCTTGCAATCCACAGTGGGATCTACTAGCTCTGAGGCAGGACGGGGTATATATCCCACCAGAAACTGGAAAAGAAAAAACAATCAGACTGCCAAGAAACCAGCGAATAAGCGGCCCACATGAACTTACAGCGGCCCAGAAGGAGGTGTTGGGCTTAGGATTGACTTTTGTGCCAGAGTCTAAATTTGATCTTTTCACAGCTGTGAAGGACATTCATCTATTTGCCTGCCGTTTGATCAGTTCCATCACAAACAAGAAACCTCCATGTTGGATTCCCCAGTAGAGAGAGAGGCTGTGAGGACTTTACAGCAACTCCTGGATGAACAAGAAGAGTTTCCCAGTAAGTTACCATCACATCTAATTCCTAAGTCCAAGAAATTTCCCCTCTGTCAGTTTATGCCAAAATTGATGCCGTTGTGAAATTGGTCACAGAGGAATTGAGGAAGATCCCCCTAAAATTGATCATGACAATCTCACTCTCGAACAGCGAGTGGAATTGAAAGAATTGTCAGGACTTAAGGGGGTGATCATAAAGCTATCAGACAAAGGGGGAATGTAGACTTGTGGCCAACCCCCATGTATGAGAGAGAAGCATTTAGACAGTTGAGGAACAAGAAATGTTATCGGCGAATAATGTTTAATCCACTCACTGCCTTTCAATCTTCTCTGCAGCAGATCTTGGAGAGAGCCGCCCAAATGGAAATTATAACATCAAAAGAAATGGATTACCTAATTGAGAAGAATCCTAAAATACCTACCTTGTATCTATTGCCCAATGGGCCGCCCCATAGTTTCAGGGATGGAAGATATGTGTGTTCCAATATGCAAATTAATCGATCATGTCTAGAGATGAGCGAACACCTGGATGTTCGGGTTCGAGAAGTTCGGCCGAACTTCCGAAAATGTTCGGGATCGGGATCCGAACTCGACCGAAACTTTATCCCGAACCCGAACCCCATTGAAGTCAATGGGGACCCGAACTTTTGGGCACTAAAAAGGCAGTAAAATAGTCCAGGAAAGGGCTAGAGGGCTGCAAAAGGCAGCAAAATGTAGGTAAATGCCCTGCAAACAAATGTGGATAGGAAATGAATTAAAATAAAATAAATAAAAATTAACCAATATCAATTGGAGAGAGGTCCCATAGCAGAGAATCATGCGTCATATCACCCACCATTGGAGAAGGCCACTTTCAGTTATTTCGGCCCCAGCACCCAAACAGAGGAGAGATGTCCCACAGCAAGGAATCATGCGTCATTTCACTCACCACTAGAGAAGGCCACTTTCAGTTATTTCGGCCCCAGCACCCAGACAGAGGAGAGAGGTCCCACAGCAAGGAATCATGCGTCATATCACCCACCACTGGAGAAGGCCACTTTCAGTTATTTCGGCCCAGCACCCAGACCGAGGAGAGAGGTCCCACAGCAAGGAATCATGTGTCATATCACCCACCACTGGAGAAGGCCACTTTCAGTTATTTCGGCCCAGCACCCAGACCGAGGAGAGAGGTCCCACTGCAAGGAATCATGAGTCATTTCACCCACCACTGGAGAAGTTCACTTTCAGTTATTTCGAGCCAGCACCCAGACAGAGGAGAGAGGTCCCACAGCAAGGAATAAGGCGTCATATCACCCACCACTGGAGAAGGCCACTTTCAGTTATTTCGGCCCAGCACCCAGACCGAGGAGAGAGGTCCCACTGCAAGGAATCATGAGTCATTTCAACGACCACTAGAGAAGGCCACTTTCAGTTATTTAGGCCCCAGCACCCAGGCAGAGGAGAGAGGTCCCACAGCAAGGAATAAGGCGTCATATCACCCACCACTGGAGAAGGCCACTTTCAGTTATTTCGGCCCCAGCACCCAAATAGAGGAGAGAGGTCCCACAGCCAGGAATCATGCGTCATATCACCCACCACTGGAGAAGGCCACTTTCAGTTATTTCGACCCCAGCACCCAGACAGAGGAGAGAGGTCCCACAGCAAGGAATCATGCGTCATTTCACTCACTACTGGAGAAGGCCACTTTCAGTTATTTCGGCCCAGCACCCAGACCGAGGAGAGAGGTCCCACAGCAAGGAATCATGTGTCATTTCTTTTATTCGAAGTAGGTGGCTCTGCCAGTATAAAAGAGAGACCTAATTGGTGCTCTATATCCGTTGATACCAGCTTCTATGTATCAGAAATAATGAAAAATTACTTAAACAGAAGAAAAGGGATATGGCACTCAAACTCTGAAGTATCAAAATCACAAACTAGTTTAATACCGATAAAGATAAAACCTTATACAACAACTTAAAAATAGCAATATAAAACCAAATAAAGGAACAACCACATTCAGAAAGCAATCTTCTATTCTTCCCAACTTGTCTATCTATAACTTTGTTGCAAAATATATATCGCATTCGATTTTCTGTATGCGATTTTATCGTGTGCGGTTTTTTCGCATGTGATATTTTCGCATGCGATTTTTCCGTATGCGATTTTTCTCGCATGCCCTCGTTTTTTATTATTATATTCAGCTGGTATCACTGGAAGTATTCTTTAGATATTTTAAACACATGCGTTTTTGAAAAAACTCGCAGAGAGGAATTTCCAACATATCCAAAAGATGTAAACTGAATCACAAAATGTCCCGTCCAAATCTATAGGTCTTTATATATTCACGGTGCTGTCTAATCATTTATGTCCAATTTATTATTAGCAGCAATGTTCAAAACAGCAGTTAACGGTAATACGGGTATCCTTTTCAGACCTGTATGTCCTTATAGATTCACAGTGATATGCAATCACTTGTACTCGATTTCCCAGCTACGGTATTCGACGTAATCATATGCAGAGATACATGTAGGGAATTGAATAGACAATTGGTGGCGTCCCACCACTAAATAGAAAAAGTTCTTCCTCCTACCTTCTCTTGCGATTCCTTATGTGTGATCGCTTACCGACCTTGCCGGGCTGACTGCAACTGCTTCAGATTTTCGTGGCTTGAGTACTCAGATTTTTCAGCTGGGTCTACTACCTTCTGGAGTCTCCTCGTGTAGTTTCCTATGCAGCCAGGTGTCTCCTCAGGTAACCAGATTTTCTTTCTGTTTAGATCGAGTATCTGCCAAAATTGAACTCTTTAGTGCGCACTAAGTAAACTTGATGTCACGGAGATTACAGTTTTTCCCATACGCGTTTCGAGGTACAACATTTAACCGACCTCTTCCTCATGTGTCATTTCACCCACCACTAGAGAAGGCCACTTTCAGTTATTTAGGCCCCAGCACCCAGACAGAGGAGAGAGGTCCCACAGCAAGGAATCATGCGTCATTTCACTCACCACTGGAGAAGGCCACTTTCAGTTATTTCGGCCCAGCACCCAGACAGAGGAGAGGTTCATACAACTTTGGGTTGCACCGCAAGATCATGGTAAAGTTAAGAAAATGAGGATTCAATAAAGAAGTGCCCCGGAGTACAAGAATACATGGTTGAGGGAAGGCAGTTATAAATGTCTATTCTGCACAAGGGAGGGACAGGTCCTGTGGGAACCATGCCTGGTTCATTTTTATGAACGTGAGCTTGTCCACATTGGCTGTGGACAGGCGGCTGCGTTTGTCAGTAATGACGCCGTGCCTGCCCTACACGTTCAGACAAAACGCTGGCCGCCGAGCAGGCCAGCACCTCCAAGGCATAAAATGCTAACTCTGGCCACGTGGACAATTTGGAGACCCAGAAGTTGAATGGGCCGTACCATCAGTCAGTACGTGGAGGGGTGTGCAAACGTACTGTTCAAACATGTGAAATGCTGCCTCCTGCTAACACGTTCCGTATCAGGTGGTGGTGCAGTTAGCTGTGGCTTGGAGACAAAACTTTTCCACATTTCTGCCATGCAAACCCTGCCCTCAGAGGAGCTGGCCGTGACACTGCTGAGTTGGCGACCTCTTGCTCCTCCTCTGACTTCGCCTTGGGCTTTCACCTGTTCCCCTGTGACATTTGGGAATGCTCTCAGGAGCGCGTCTACCAGCGTGCGCTTGTACTCGCGCATCTTCCTATCACGCTCCAGTGCAGGAAGTAAGGTGGGCACATTGTCTTTGTACCCGGGATCCAGCTGGGGGCAACCCAGTAGTCCGCGCACGTAAAAATGTGGGCAACTCTGCTGTCGTTTCGCAGGCACTGCGGCATGTAGTCGCTCATGTGTGCAAGGCTCCCCAGAGGTAAGGACAAGCTGTCCTCTGTGGGAGACGTATCGTCAATTTTCTCTGTATCGCCCCAGCCACGCACCAGTGATGGGCCTGAGCTGTGTCGGGTGCCACCCCGCTGTGAACCTGCTTTATCCTCATCCTCCTCCACCTCCTCCTCATCGTCCTCCTCCTCCAGTAGTGGGCCCTGGCTGGCCACATTTGTACCTAGCCTCTACTGTTGCAAAAAACCTCCCTCTGAGCCACTTCTAACAGACTGGCCTAAAAGTGCTAAAAATGACCCCTCATCCTCCTCCTCCTCCTCCTGGGCCACCTCCTCTTCCATCATCGCTCTAAGCGTTTTCTCAAGGAGACATAGAAGTGGTATTGTAACGCTGATAACGGTGTCATCGCCACTGGCCATGTTGGTGGAGTACTCGAAACAGGGCACACAGGTCTCGCATGGAGGCCCAATTATTGGTGGTGAAGTGGTGCTGTTCCGCAGTGCGACTGACGCGTGCGTGCTGCAGCTGAAACTCCACTATGGCCTGCGGTTGCTCGCACAGTCTCTTCAGCATGTGCAAGGTGAAGTTCCACCTGGTGGGCACGTCGCATATGAGGCGGTGAGCGGGAAGGCTGAAGTTCCACTGTAGCGCAGACAGACGAGGAGCGGCAGGATGTGAACGCCGAAGCGCGCACAGATGGCCCGCACTTTATGCAGCAGCTCTGACATGTCGGGGTAGTTGTGAATGAACTTCTGCACCACCAAATTCAGCACATGCGCCAGGCAAGGGATGTGTGTCGAACCGGCTAGTCCCAGAGCTGCGATGAGATTTCGCCCATTATCGCACACCACCAGGCCGGGCTTGAGGCCCACTGGCAGAAACCACTCGTCGGTCTGTTGTTCAATACCCCGCCACAACTCCTGCGCGGTGTGGGGCCTGTCCCCAAAACATATGAGTTTCAGAATGGCTTGCTGACGTTTACCCGGACTGTGCTGAAGTTGGTGGTGAAGGTGTGTGGCTGACTGGATGAGCTGGTGGCAGCAAAGGAGGAGGAAGCCGAGTAGGAGGAGGAGGCTACAGGAGGCAAAGAATGATGCCCTGCGATCCTTGACGGGGAAGGACGTGCGCCAAGGAACTCTCCGCCTGGGACCCAGCCGCCACTACATTTAGCCAGTGTGCAGTTAGGGAGATATAGCGTCCCTGGCCGTGCTTACTGGTCCACGTATCTGTGGTTAGGTGGACCTTGCCACAGATGGCGTTGATCAGTGCACACTTGATTTTATCAGATACTTGGTTGTGTAGGGAAGGCACGGCTCTCTTGGAGAAGTAGTGGCGGCTGGAAACAACATACTGTGGGACAGCCATGGACATCAGCGGTTTGAAGCTGTTTGTAGTCCACCAGCCTGAATGACAGCATTTCAAAGGCCAGTAGTTTAGAAATGCTGGCATTCAGGCCCAGGGCTCGAGGGTGGCTAGGTGGGAATTTACGCTTTCTCTCCATGGTTTGTGACATGGAGAGCTGAACGCTGCCGTGTGACATGGTGGAGATCCTTGGTGATGCAGGTGGTGGTGTCGGTGGCACATCCTCTGTTTGGTGGGCGGCAGGTGCCAACATTCCTCCCGAGGCGGAGGAAGAGGCCGTGGCAGCAGCAGAAGAGGGAGCAGGGGAGCCAGAGTGAGTTCCTTGCTTTTAAAGTGTTTACTCCACTGCAGTTCATGCTTTGCATGTAGATGCCTGGTCATGCAGGTTGTGCTAAGGTTCAGAACGTTAATGCCTCGCTTCAGGCTCTGATGGCACAGCGTGCAAACCACTCGGTCTTGTCGTCAGCACATTGTTTAAAGAAGTGCCATGCCAGGGAACTCCTTGAAGCTGCCTTTGGGGTGCTCGGTCAATGGTGGCGGTGGCCAGTAGCAGGCGAACTCTCTTGGAGGCGGCTGTTCTGCTTTTGGCCCCTGCTCCCTCTTTTGCTACGCTGTTGGCTCGGTCTCACCACTGCCTCTTCCTCTTAACTATGAAAGTCAGTGGCACGACCTTCATTCCATGTGGGGTCTAGGACCTCATCGTCCCCTGCATCGTCTTCCACACAGTCTTCCTCCCTGATCTCCTGTTCGGTCTGCACACTGCAGAAAGACGCAGCAGTTGGCACTTGTGTTTCGTCATCATCAGAGACGTGCGGACTGCGATGAGATGGTATTTCCATGTCCTCATCATCAGGAAACATCAGTGGTTGTGCATCAGTGCATTCTATGTCTTCCACCACTGGGGAAGGGCTAGGTGAATTCCCTTGGGAAACCCTGCCAGCAGAGTCTTCAAACACACTGCTGCATAACTTGAGGCTCAGACAGTTTCCCTGATATGCATGGGGGTGATTTGACAGACTGATGGGCTTGGTTTTCAGGGGCCACCTGTGCGCTTTCTGCAGAAGACTGGGTGGGAGATAATGTTGTGAACGTGCTGGATCCACTGTCGGCCACCCAATTGACTAGCGCCTGTACCTGCTCAGGCTTTACCATCCTAAGAACAGCATTGGGCCCCACCAAATATCGCTGTAAATTCTGGCGTGTACTGGAACCTAAGGTAGTTGGTTCACTAGGACGTGTGGCTGTGGCAGAATGGCCACGTCCTCTCCCAGCACCAGAGGGTACACTAACACCACCACTGACCAAGTCCGCGTCCCTTACTAGATGTTTTCCTCATTGTTACCGTTCACCAAGCACCACAATAAGAAAAAAATATTTGGCCCAATGTATTGATTTCAAATTCAGGCCTTTTTTAAAGGCACCTAACACTATCTGCCTATTTATTTATGTAATGTATTACACTAATCCAGGCACAGCAGTAACCACTGATTTAGGGAATATCTCTTTTAGGGCTAGTATTTAGGCCCTGGATGAAAGGTATGCTTTTATGGACAGATTTAAACTAGGCCTGCAACAGCTGGAACACCAGATTCAGGGTATTGCTATTTTGGCAATTGAATTTCACCCCAGAACAAAATATATAATTTGCACGACACTATGAAACTTGGCTAGCCACAGCTGAAACCACTGATTTATGGTTATGCTATTTTGGCAATTGAATTTCAGCCCAGAACAAAATATATGTTTTGCGGACACTATTATAGTTTGCCAGCCACAGCTGAAACCACTGATTTATGGTATTGCTATTTTGGCAATTGAATTTCACCCCAGAACAAAATATATGCTTTGGCGGACACTATTATAGTTTGCCAGCCACAGCTGAAACCACTGATTTATGGTATTGCTATTGTGGCAAATTAATTTCACCCCAGAACAAAATATATGTTTTTGCGGTCACTATTATAGTTTGCCAGCCACAGCTGTGACACCAGATTTATGGTATTGCTATTTTGGCAATTGAATTTCACCCCAGAACAAAATATATATCCTTTGCAGGACACTATGAAACTTGGCCAGCCATAGCTGAAACCACTGAGTTATGGTATTGCTATTTTGGCAATTGAATTTCACCCCAGAACAAAATATATGTTTTGGCGGACACTATTATAGTTTGCCAGCCAGTGCTGGAACACCAGATTTATGGTATTGCTATTTTGGCAATTGAATTTCACCCCAGAACAAAATATATGTTTTGGCGGACACTACTATAGTTTGCTAGCCAGTGCTGGGACACCAGATTTAGGGGATTGCTATTTTGACAAATGAATTTCACCACAGAAAATAATCTAACCTTGCCAAACAGCAGACAGTATTATACTTGGCTAGCCAAAGCTGGAACACCAGATTTAGGGATTGGTATTTTGGCAATTGTATTTAACCCTTAATAAAATATAGAAATTGCTATCCTGAGTTTCTAGGGGTGACAATTAGCACAGTCAAGCCCATGATGTAGGATATAGCAAAAAAATAATAATATTGATGGATTGATGGACTTGGTGGCAGCTTGTTCTGGTGCACCACAAGTCACAAAATGGCTGCCGATCACCCCAGAAAATAAGTGACAGAAAAATGCTCTGTGCAGCCTAAAACCAGTGAGCAAGTAACTAGCAGAAGTTCAATCATTCACAGCAGTAGATCGATCACTTCATTAGGTGCTTTGCAGACTATTCCCTGCCTAATCTCGCCCTCACAGCGTTAGGGAGACATAGCGTCCCTGGCAGCGCTTACTGGTCCACGCATGACTGTGGTTAGTGGACCTTGCCACAGATGGCGCTGATCAGTGCACACTTGATTTTATCAGATACTTGGTTGTGTAGGGAAGGCACGTCTCTCTTGAGAAGTAGTGGCTGGAAGAACATACATGTGGGACAGCCATGGACATCAGCGGTTTGAAGCTGTTTGTATCCACTCAGCCTGAATGACAGCATTTCAAAGGCCAGTAGTTTAGAAATGCTGGCATTCAGGCCCAGGGCTCGAGGGTGGCTAGGTGGGAATTCTACGCTTTCTCTCCATGGTTTGTGAGATGGAGAGCTGAACGCTGCCGTGTGACATGGTGGAGATGCTTGGTGACGCAGGTGGTGGTGTCGGTGGCACATCCTCTGTTTGGTGGGCGGCAGGTGCCAACATTCCTCCCGAGGCGGAGGAAGAGGCCGAGGCAGCAGCAGAAGAGGGAGCAGGGGGAGCCAGAGTGAGTTCCTGCTTTTAAGGTGTTTACTCCACTGCAGTTCATGCTTTGCATGTAGATGCCTGGTCATGCAGGTTGTGCTAAGGTTCAGAACGCAATGCCTCGCTCAGGCTCTGATGGCACAGCGTGCAAACCACTCGGGTCTTGTCGTCAGCACATTGTTTAAAGAAGTGCCATGCCAGGGAACTCCTTGAAGCTGCCTTTGGGGTGCTCGGTCCCTGGTGGCGGTGGCCAGTAGCAGGCGAACTCTCTTGGCGGCGGCTGTTCTGCTTTTGCCCCTGCTCCCTCTTTTGCTACGCTGTTGGCTCGGTCTCACCACTGCCTCTTCCTCTGAACTATGAAAGTCAGTGGCACGACCTTCATTCCATGTGGGTCTAGGACCTCATCGTCCCCTGCATCGCCTTCCACACAGTCTTCCTCCCTGACCTCCTGTTCGGCCTGCACACTGCAGAAAGACGCAGCAGTTGGCACCTGTGTTTCGTCATCATCAGAGACGTGCGGACTCCGATGAGGTGGTATTCCCATGTCCTCATCATCAGGAAACATCAGTGGTTGTGCATCAGTGCATTCTATGTCTTCCACCACTGGGGAAGGGCTAGGTGGATTCCCTTGGGAAACCCTGCCAGCAGAGTCTTCAAACAGCATAAGAGACTGCTGCATAACTTGAGGCTCAGACAGTTTCCCTGATATGCATGGGGGTGATGTGACAGACTGATGGGCTTGGTTTTCAGGGGCCACCTGTGCGCTTTCTGCAGAAGACTGGGTGGGAGATAATGTTGTGAACGTGCTGGATCCACTGTCGGCCACCCAACTGACTAGCGCCTGTACCTGCTCAGGCCTTTACCATCCTTAGAACAGCATTGGGCCCCACCAAATATCGCTGTAAATTCTGGCGTGGTACTGGAACCTGAGGTAGTTGGTTCACTAGGACGTGTGGCTGTGGCAGAATGGCCACGTCCTCTCCCAGCACCAGAGGGTACACTAACACCACCACGACCAAGTCCGCGTCCCTTACTAGATGTTTTCCTCATTGTTACCGTTCACCAAGCACCACAATAAGAAAAAAATATTTGGCCCAATGTATTGATTTCAAATTCAGGCCTTTTTACAGGCACCTAACACTATCTGCCTATTTATTTATGTAATGTATTACACTAATCCAGGCACAGCAGTAACCACTGATTTAGGGAATATCTCTTTTAGGGCTAGTATTTAGGCCCTGGATGAAAGGTATGCTTTTATGGACAGATTTAAACTAGGCCTGCAACAGCTGGAACACCAGATTCAGGGTATTGCTATTTTGGCAATTGAATTTCACCCCAGAACAAAATATATAATTTGCAGGACACTATGAAACTTGGCTAGCCACAGCTGAAACCACTGATTTATGGTATTGCTATTTTGGCAATTGAATTTCACCCAGAACAAAATATATGTTTTAGCGGACACTATTATAGTTTGCCAGCCACAGCTGAAACCACTGATTTATGGTATTGCTATTTTGGCAATTGAATTTCACCCCAGAACAAAATATATGTTTTGGCAGGACACTATGATAGCTTGGCCTAGCCACAGCTGAAACCACCTGATTCATGGTATTGCTATTGTGGCAAATTGAATTTCACCCCAGAACAAAATATATGTTGTTGCGGACACTATTATAGCTTGGCCTGCCACAGCTGTGACACCAGATTTAGGGTATTGCTATTTTGGCAATTGAATTTCACCCCAGAACAAAATATATAATTTGCACGACACTATGAAACTTGGCTAGCCACAGCTGAAACCACTGATTTATGGTTATGCTATTTTGGCAATTGAATTTCAGCCCAGAACAAAATATATGTTTTGGCGGACACTATTATAGTTTGCCAGCCACAGCTGAAACCACTGATTTATGGTATTGCTATTTTGGCAATTGAATTTCACCCCAGAACAAAATATATGTTTTGGCGGACACTATTATAGTTTGCCAGCCACAGCTGAAACCACTGATTTATGGTATTGCTATTGTGGCAAATTAATTTCACCCCAGAACAAAATATATGTTTTTGCGGTCACTATTATAGTTTGCCAGCCACAGCTGTGACACCAGATTTATGGTATTGCTATTTTGGCAATTGAATTTCACCCCAGAACAAAATATATATCCTTTGCAGGACACTATGAAACTTGGCCAGCCATAGCTGAAACCACTGAGTTATGGTATTGCTATTTTGGCAATTGAATTTCACCCCAGAACAAAATATATGTTTTGGCGGACACTATTATAGTTTGCCAGCCAGTGCTGGGACACCAGATTTATGGTATTGCTATTTTGGCAATTGAATTTCACCCCAGAACAAAATATATGTTTTGGCGGACACTACTATAGTTTGCTAGCCAGTGCTGGGACACCAGATTTAGGGGATTGCTATTTTGACAAATGAATTTCACCACAGAAAATAATCTAACCTTTGCCAAACAGCAGACAGTATTATACTTAGCTAGCCAAAGCTGGAACACCAGATTTAGGGGATTGGTATTTTGGCAATTGTATTTAACCCCTTAATAAAATATAGAAATTGCTATCCTGAGTTTCTAGGGGTGACAATTAGCACAATCAAGCCCCTGATGTAGGATATAGCAAAAAAAAATAATATTGATGGATTGATGGACTTGGTGGCAGCTTGTTCTGGTGCACCACAAGTCACAAAATGGCTGCCGATCACCCCAGAAAATAAGTGACAGAAAAATGCTCTGTGCAGCCTAAAAACCAGTGAGCAAGTAACTAGCAGAAGTTCAATCATTCACAGCAGTAGATCGATCACTTCATTAGGTGCTTTTGCAGACTATTCCCTGCCTAATCTCGCCCTCACAGCAGCTGCGTCCTCTCCCTACACTAATCAGAGCAGTGTGACGTGCGATTAATATGTGACAGCGATTAATATGCGATTTAAATAATCGCGTATTGCGATTTTAACTTAAGGCTACTTTCCTATTGGTTTCATATCTAGAATTATAGCGAAGATGACGGATATGACGAATGTATTCGTCATATTCCTCAAAACGAAGATAACGAAGTATTCTACATCTTCGTTTTAGCAACCTATTCGTCAACTTCGCTAATTCTAGCAATCAAATAGAAAGGTTGACTATAGAGACAACTGTGTTTAATTCGCTATGCGATTATTTATATATTTTTTTTAATAAATAGAATAATTATAATAATTATATCAAGTAATATAATTATTCTATTAAAAAAATATATAAAAATCGCATAGCGAATTTAACACAGCTGTCTCTATAGTCAACCTTCCTATTTGATTGCTAGAATTAGCGAGGTTGACGAATAGGTTGCTAAACGAAGATGTAGAATACTGTTATCTTCGTTTTGAGGAATATGACGAATACATTCGTCATATTCGCTATTCGCTAATTCTACCAAGCCAACCATAAAGTTCCTTGCATGTAGCCTAATTTAGGAGGTAGGAATATTTGTATAATTAGTGACTGAACCTTGAACAGAAAGACTTCAAACAGCGCATATGAAGATATTACTTTTCTGATGCTATGAAATGGAGCTTATTTATTTGCGTTTATTTGTGTTGTTTCCTTTAAATACACAGTGATTGGATTTATTCCATTTCATGTTTTTCCTGTTTGCGTGTGTTTAGCAATCACAGTACATTTGGAATAAGATCTGTCATAAGATTCTGTTCAAGTTAGAAGAAAGGGACATTACACATACGGTTTGCTCGTATTAAATAGAATGTTAATTCAATTTTACATTACTGCAAGCATTGTTCCGGGTCTATGATTCCATGCCCAGGACGACATCCACTAGAGTTCACCTTTTATCATGTTCTATTGTAACTAGTTCAGTCCTTTCTTGTAACGAGATTAGAGCTACATGTTCTCTTTTATCCGATTTCCTACCTAAAGGAAATAATGTGTTTATCAATATGATACACTCTTAATAATAATACATTTTAAAAGTTACATTACAGAATTTAAACTTATATAATCTCTTATGGGAAGTTGCTGTTTTAATTTGGTGCTCTGATAATAAATGGAATTGTCTGTTTTTTTCTTGTGAAAAGGAAATAAATGAAAGCTGAGATGAAGTATTCAATCGTGCAGAAATTAGGCATGTTTTTTTCCAAGGTAAGCATGCAGCTGTCTTGCTGTCACTTAATGTTTAAAAAGACAAGACTAATAAAATGTCTACCTAAAATGCCTGACAGAATAATCCTTAGCAAACTAATGAAATTTGTCAGAATTCAAGAACCATGCATACACTGCAGTATTTTGTGTTGCTTCTGGCTAACAGGAAATCAAAAGTCCTTACCATCTGCAGAAAGATGTGTTTCTGATTTTAGACTGGGGAGTTGTTAACATATCAGATGTAATTATGTCTCACTTTTACTTTTTGTAAGTCTGAATTAATAGTTACATGAACTTAGTGTAAGGGGAATTATGCAAATGCATAAGGACCGTGTATAAACATTTAATATGGCATGTTGGTATCCTGGTAGCAAGTTACATTTTCTTTCAGAGAAATGCGCTTGCTATTAGCATTCAGCTAGCAATAAATAATTTCATTACGGATTTAATTTACTCCTCAGTGAGTTTAGTGATTCTAAGAAAAGTCAAATGTTCAGGATGAACATCAACCCAGAGTGAATTGGAACTAATCTAATTTCATGTGTAATATAAAGGTGCTCAAAAAAAGTAACAGTGGTATTTATATTCCACAGTCATATTCTGGGTAACAGTCTGAACAAATTAATTTTAATGGATATTTCTGGTTTATGTAATTTCATCATTATACAGAATACTTAACAGTGCCTTCACTTTAGGGTCACAACATGACAATGGTTGCTTCTAGTGTTGAGCGAATCGAAGAGGAATTTGATCTGATTTAGGAAAAATTTGATTCACCGAAAAATCTAATGTCCTAATGCTTCCTGGTAACGAATCAGATTTTTTTCTAAAATGGTTGCTGCATATGTGAAAGTTAGAAGCACGGGAGCGAGATACGACCCATAATGTTGTGCAGCTAGCCAATCAGAAGATGTCACAGACCTATAAAAAGCCTCATTCTGCACAGTCTCTGCCATTTCATTGTGAGCTGAGTATAGGGAAAGACTTGACAAGCGCTTATGAGCTATGAGCTTTTAATTGCAGAATCATGGATAGGGAAAAATCATAGGGGAGTTTTTAGACACTGTAGGGAGAGCATAGGGATAAAGTAGGGACAGCGCAGATTGCGTGTAATCGCCATGTGCATCTTGTTGAACTGCTGCATCCCAGTTAATCTTTTAATTGAGAGAGAGAGAGAGAGAGAGAGACAGGTCTCACACAGGGTACTGGTAAGGAAGGGGTGGATAGTGTGGTACACACCTATTCCACCACAGGTGAGACCAGCTGGAAGTATCAGGCTGGGATAAAGTACCTCCTTGTGTGTCAGTCAGGGAACATGCTTTGAAGGAGAGCCTGGGAGGCTCTGGGAGAGTTTAAAGCAGAGGCGTGGGATGGCTCTGTGACTGTTGTCTCAGCTGGGCAAGGCTGAGGGGCCATGAGGCTTGGTTATAGCCTGGACTTGGGGGATGAAGAGACGCCTGGGAGTGGGTTGCTGGGTCCTAGTCAGGCAAACTAGTGAGCTTGAATTCCCCAAGGGACATTTGGGGTAGGGAAAGACGCATCGGTTCACAGGGTGTGAACTGTACCCACTAGGTGAGTGAGGGATAAGTTATGTATTAGTTAGAGCTTGAATGGGCAAGTGTTTATTGTTTTGATGTACTGTTTTGCTGGTGTGCCACAATAAATGCACTGTTTTGACGTTAAACCTGGTGTCCTAAAGCCGTAACTGCTGGGATGATCCCCTGAAAGAAAGCTACCTTCTCACAATATATATAATTAATGAACCTCAGTATTAAAGGATAATCTAATATATTGCCACGTGCATTTTGTTGAACTGCTGACACATTGTATCAGTAATGTAACAGATTAACTGCAAGTTACTGTACACTATAGCCAACATACAGTTGCTTGCGTTCTCCAAAGGAACGGGCAGTGGCAAAAATGTTGATGTAGCCTGCACAAGTAGTTGCAGAAGAAGAGGGGTGGTAGCAGCAGCTGCAGCAACAAGACAGAACTGCAACTGGCATCCAATGGTCATGTTTGACCAACAATCCAGCTATACTGGAATGGTTGACTTGCTCTTCAACATTATCACAGGTGACAACAGATACACACAGCTAGGAATCGATGGGTTCCTCTGACAACACGCTTAGTTGGCATGGCCCAGGAACTGCAAGTGCAGGGACAGCACAGAGAGTCTGTTTTGAGATTGTAGGAGACAGTAATGAGACTACAGGTTGAGTTGTTAACGAAAATTTTATTCTGCATCACTCTGATAAACTCGACAAATTTTAAAATTTCAATATTACTGTGCAGTGCAAGCAAATTTTGTGGATCCCTCCATAAGGTCCAGGATCACACAACACTATACACCTAAGGGTATTTTGTTTTAGAAATGTATTAGGGTTAACACCAGATGGGCTGAACATCGTAGATGGGTCAAACATGAATTATTGCCATAAGGGACAGGAGCCTTAAAACTAGATGCCATAAAATATGGTGACTAGAGTTGAGCGAACCCGAACTGTAAAGTTTGGGTTTGTACCGAACTTTACGTTTTTCGCACCAGGACCCGGACCCGAACATTTCAGAAAAAGTTCGGGTTCGTTGTTCACAATTTATTTGCACTTTTATAAAAGGCTGCAGGGCAGCCAATCAACAAGCGTTTCACTACTTTTACCTAAGAAGCCATCACAGCCATGCCTACTAATGGCATGGCTGTGATCGGCTAAGTGCAGCATGTGACACAGCCTCTATTTAGCTGGAGTCACGTGGCACCGCACGTCACTCTGCACTTCTCAGTGCAGGGATAGGATGCTGCTGCTGCTGTGAGGAGAGATTAGAGAAGAAATCTGTTAAACTTGGTGGTGTTAAATATTCGAAATACTGCAATTATTGAGGGTGCTATGCTACATATTTGTACCCTGAACCAAGTTATACTGCAAAATAATTTTCAATCCATCTGTTAGTGAGGTGGGGGTCGGCGGCCATTTTAGCAACTGCAGTGTTCTTGGAACTGAATGTGACTTGCATGTGTGCCAGGGACATTAGTCTAGTTATTTTCTGGTAGCTCAGTGGACGAAAAATGCCTTTTTTTCTGGCAGGTCAAGTCACCCTATATTACCTATCTTATAATTTTGTGATGACATACTGTATTTCTGTAGTTGGAGGAATAAACCCGTATTGTCGTGACACAGAGCACTTTTGCATACAATGCTGAAAAACCTGTTTTATAATTTAGCGGTGACATACTGCATTTCTTTAGTTGGGGGAAAAAACCCGGTTGTGGTGCCACAAAGCACTTTTGCATACAACGCTGAAAAACCAGTTTTAAAATTTTGCGTGACATCCTGTATTTCTGTAGTTGGGGGAATAAACCCGTATTGTGGTGCCACAAAGCACTTTTGCATACAACGCTGAAAATCCTGTTTTAAAATTTTGTGGTTACATACTGCATTTCTGTAGTTGGGGGAATAAACCCGTATTGTGGTACCACAGAGCATTTTTGCATACAACGCTGAAAAACCTGTTTTAAAATTTTGTGATGACATGATGTATTTTTGTAGTTGGGGGACTAAACCAGTATTGTGGTGCCACAGAGCACGTTTGCATACAATGCTGAAAAACCTGTTTTAAAATTTTGTGATGACATACTGTATTTCTGTAGTTGGGGGAATAGACCCGTATTGTCGTGCCACAGAGCACTTTTGCATACAGCGCTATAAAACCTGTTTTATAATTTTGTGGTGACATACTGCATTTCTGTAGTTTGTTGCAATAAACAGTTTTTTTGCTACATAGCAGATCTGAGGTCTTAAGTAACCTGTGGAACTCCGCATTTACGTAGTTGGTTGCAAAAACACAGGTTTTGTGCTAGATAGCACATTTGCGGTGTACGCTGTGTTTCTGACAGTCAAATTAAACCGTTAACTTCTGCTGGCTGTTACATTGTTGGTTTGAAAAATCAAATTTTTGGTGATAGTGAAGTAATGGTATTGATTTGCTCCGTTACACTGTTGTGTGACCTAAAGAAATCTATTCTGTTTATGACACGGGCACTGCCTTACTGTTAGTGAACCAAATTGTGGACTATTGGCAGTTAAATTGACACCTGAGATAAACCATCTGTTAGTTTGGTGGGTGAGCGCAAATAATGAGGAGGACATCAAATAAGGGACGTGGAGATGGTCGTGGTGGTGTTGGTGCAGCTCCTGTTGCTGGGAGAGGATGTGGTCGTTCTGCGCCAACTACAGGTCCAAGTGAAACACCTTCCTCAGGTGCGAATAGGCGACAGAACCTGCAGCGCTATTTGGTAGGCCTGAATGCCGCTCTACGGATGGTGAGGCCAGAACATGTACAGGCAATAGTAGGCTCAAGTTCCTTCACTGTATCTCCCACCCAGTCCTCTGCAGAAAGCTCAGAGTCGGCACCTGCAGCCCATGCCCATCAGTCTTTCACCTCACCCCTTGCAAAGCAGCCAAGCAGTCTGAGCTCCAAGTCTCTTATGCTTTTTGATGACTCTGCTGGCAGGGCCATCCTCATAGCCCTGCCCCAGAAGTGGAAGACATTGAATGCACTGATGCCCAACCACTTATGTTGCAGGATGAGGACATGGGAATACCAACGCAGCACGTCTCTGATGATGATGAAACACAGGTGCCAACTGCTATGGCTTTCTGCAGTGTGCAGACCGACAAGGAGGGCAGGGGTCAAGAATGGGTGGAAGATGATGTGGAGGATGATGAGGTCCTAGACCCCAACTGGACTCAAGTTCATGCTAGTGACGTTTGCAGTTCTGAGTAAGAGGTGGTGGTCGCGCAGAGGCAACAGCACAGAAAAGAGGAGCAGGGTTCAAAGCGGATGGGCCATCCCTGACACAGTACGCCTGCTACTGCCCACCGCACCCAGGGACCGAGCACACCAAAGCCAGCTCCAAGCAGTTCTTTTGCCTGACAGTTCTTCAGACAATGTGCTGACAACAAGACATGTTGTGCCATCAGAGCCTGAAGCGAGGCATAAACGTTCTAAACCTGAGCACAACTTGCATGACCAGGCATCTACATGCAAAGCACGAACTGCAGTGGAGTAAACACCTTAAAAACCAAGAAAGGTCACAGGCTCCTCCTGCTTCCTCTTCTGCTGCTGTGTCTGCCTCTTCCTCTACCTCTGGAGTCACAGTGGCACCTGCCACCCAGCAAACAGAGGATGTGCCACCAACACCACCTCCGTCATCATCACCAAGCATCTCCACTATGTCACACGCAAGCGTTCAGCTGTCCGTCTCCCAAACACTGGAGAGAGAGGAAATACCCACCTACCCACCCTCGATCCCTGGCCTGAATGCCAGCATTTCAAAATTACTGGCCTTTGAAATGCTATCATTCCGTCTGGTGGAGAAAGACTGTTTTAAACAGCTGATGGCGGTGGCTGTCCCACCGTACGTCGTTCCCAGCTGCCACTACTTTTCCAGACGAGCCATCCCTTACCTGCACAACCAAGTGGAGGATAAAATCAAGTGTGCACTGTGCAACGCCACATAACCACAGATACATGGACCACTAAGCATGGGCAGGGACGCTATATCTCCCTAACTGCACACTGGGTAAATGTAGTGGCTGCTGGGCTCGAGGTGGATAGCGGTTTGGCGCATGTCCTTCCACCACCGAGGATCGCAGGCCATTATTCTTTGCCTCCTGTTGCCTCCTCCTCCTACTCTGCTTCCTCCTCCTCCTCTTTTACCACCTCCTTATCCGGTCAGCGAAAGACCTTCACCACCAATTTCTGCATAGCCAGGGGTAAATGTCAGCAGGCGGTTTTAAAACTCATGTGTTTGGGGGACAAACCCCCCACACCGCACAGGAGCTGTGGAGGGGCATAGAAGAACAGACCGATGAGTGGTTGCTGCCAGTGAGCCTCAAGCCCGGCCTGGTGGTGTGTGATAATGGGCTAAATCTCGTAGCAGGTCTGAGACTAGCCGGTTTGATGCACATCCCTTGTCTGGCACATGTGCTTAATTTGGTGGTGCAGAAATTCTTTAAAAACTACCCAGACATGTCAGAGCTGCTGCGGTCTGTCTGTGCCCACTTTCGGCATTCTAACCCTGCTGCTGATCGCCTGTCTGCGCTTCAGTTTAACTTCAGCCTTCCCACTCACCGCCTCATATGCGACGTGCCCACCAGGTGAAACTCCATCTTGCATTTGCTGGAGAGACTGTGCGAGCAGCAGCAGGCAATAGTGGGGTTTCAGCTGCAGCACTCACGGGTCAGTTGCTCTGCGGAACAGCACCACTTCACCACCAATGAGTGGGCCTCCATGCTAGACCTGTGTGCCATGTTGCACAGTTTTGAGTACTCCACCAACATGGCCAGTGCCGATGACGTCAATCTCAGTGTCACTATCCCACTTCTATGTCTCCTTGAAAAACGCTTCAGGTGATGATGGAAGAGGATGTGGCACAGGAGGAAGAGGACGAGGAAGAGGGGTCATTTCCATGGTTATCAGGCCTGTCATTCACAAGTGGCTCGGAGGCTGGGTTCCTGCACCAACATAGGCCAGGTACACAATTGTCCAGCCTGGGCACAGTTCTGGAGGATGAGGAGGAGGAACCATGTTCACAGCATGGTGGCACCTAAAGCAGCTCAGGGCCATCACTGCAGCGTGGCTGGGGGATACGTAGGGCACAGACGATACATCTCCCACAGAGAACAGTTTGTCATTGCCTTTGGGCAGCCTGGGACACATGAGCTAATACATGCTGTAGTGCCTGCGCAATGACTGCCGAGTTGCCCACATTCTAACAAGTGCTGATTACTGGGACTCTGCTGGGACCCTGCTGGATCCCCTTTACAAGGACAATGTGCCGTTCTTAAATCCCTCACTGATGCGCGACTAATAGCGCACGCTGGTAGACACGCTGCTGATGGCATTCCCACCTGATACCTGGGCCTCAGTGAAAGCACAAGGAAAAGGCAGAGGAGGAGAAAGAAGTCGGCAACGCAGCTGGGGCACCGCCAGCACCTCAGAAGGCAGGAGGCAGCATTTCAGCAATATGGTGGAACAGTATGTGTGCACACGCCTACACGTACTGACTGATGGGTCTGCCCCATTCAACTTCTGGGTCTCCAAATTGGGCACATGGTCTGAGCTTGCCCTTTATGCCTTGGAGGTGCTGGCCTGCCCTGCAGCCAGTGTATTGTCTGAACGTGTATTTAGCATGGCAGGGGTCATTATCATGTTCATTAAAATGAACCAGGCATGGGGATCCCACAGGATCCCAGAGGACTTGTCTGTAGCTTGTGCAGAATAGACATTTATACCGGCCTCACCCAGCCTTTGTTTTACTCCAGCGCACTTTCTCTTTGTTTTCTTTTATTTTCTATATTTCCCAATGTTTTGGGTACTACCCAAATAAAAATAAAAAAGTGTTGTTGGCGACCCCTCCTCCACCACCGCTTCCACCTACACAGACACGTCCACCGCCTTCTCGTTATATTCTAGCAATACAGCCATTTGGAGCCCAGCTTTAAGTTGAATTCCAATGCGAGCAATATAGGTTATATTAATCGCATTGCGAATTCAACTAGAGCTGAGTTCCTAATAGTTGTTGCTAGAATATAATGAAGATTGAGAATATAGTGCTATATTCGTGAATTCGTGATATTCGTCGTCTTCGTTATATTCTAGCAATACAACCATTAGGAACTTAGCTCTAAGATAAATTCAGCAATGCGAGTATATGTTCAGCTTCGCGAATGAAACTTTGAGCTGAGTTCCTAATGGTCGTTGCTAGAATATAACGAAGATTGAGAATATAGTGCTATATTCGTGATATTCGTTATATTCTAGCAATACATCCATTACGAACCCAGCTCTAAGTTGAATTTGCAATGCGAGTAACACAGGTTATATTAATCGCATGGCTGAATTTAACTTAAAGCTGAGTTCCTAATGGTTGACAACTATTAGGAATCCAGCTCTAAGTTTAATTCGCGATGTGAATATAAATTCGCGTAACATTCACAATATATAGAATAATGACGAATATTCGATTTCGACGAATATATGACAAATATTCAATCGAATATTCGCAAAATATTGCGAAATCGAATATGGCACCTCCCGCTCATCACTACAAGTCGACCGCATGCGCTTGAGCGCAATGCTAAAGTCTCAGCCCTGCACTTTCACGGATTTTAAGCAGCCAATAATGGTGCAAATAAGTACTGCCCTGCTGTACTTACAGTGATTGGCTGGCCGGAACAGCTTAATCGGACGTTATATAGCACCCGATGACACGTGCTCGGATCAGTCATAGTCAGGAGAGCAGAGCACAGGAAGGGAAGGACAGTGTAGGGAGCGATTTTTCACAGTTTTTATTCAGAGAGAGCTTTTCCAAGACCCAAAAGTCCTTTTAACCCCTTAAGGACACGGCCATATTTCACCTTAAGGACCATGCATTTTTGCAAATCTGACCAGTGTCACTTTATGTGGTGCTAACTTTAAAATGATTTTACTTATCCAGGCAATTCTGAGATTGTTTTTTCGTCACATATTGTACTTCATGACAATGGTAAAATGGAGTAAAAATTTATAAAAATAACAAATTTAACAAAAATTTGGTAGAATTAGCAATTTTGCAAGTTTCAATTTCTCTACTTCTATAATACATAGTATGCCATTTTATTTTTTGGGGACGTTACAAGGCTTAGAAGTTTAGAAGCAAATCTTGAAATTTTTCAGAAATTTTCAAAACCCACTTTTTTGGGACCAGTTCAGGTCTGAAGTCACTTTGCGAGGCTTACATAATAGAAACCACCCAAAAATGACCGTACACCCCTCAAGGTATTCAAAACTGATTTTACAAATGTCGTTAACCCTTTAAGTCTTTCACAAGAGTTAGGCCTCACGCACACGGCTGTTGGTGTTTTGCGGTCCGCAAATCGCAGATCCGCAAACACGGAAGCTGCTCCGCATTCCGTTCCACAATTTGCGGAACGGAACGCGGCCCATTATAGAAATGCCTATTCTTGTCCGCAAAATGGACAGGAATAGGACATGCTATATTTTATTTGCGGGGCACGGACGGAGCAATGGATGCGGACAGTACACGGAGTGCTGTCCGCATCTTTGCGGCCCCATTGAAGTGAATGGGTACGCGGCCGTGTGCATGAGGCCTTAATGGCAAATGGAGCAAAATTTCTGAATTTTGATTTTTTTTAAACAAATTTCCCATTTTAACCCATTTTTTTCCAGTAACTAAGCAAGGGTTAACAGCCAAACAAAACCCAATTGCTATTGCCCCGATTCTGTTGTTTGCAGAAACACCCCATATGTGGATGTAAACTACTGTATGGCCACGCGGCAGGGCATAGAGGGAAAGGAGCGCCGTGTGGTTTTGAAGGCAGATTTTATTGGACTGGTTTACCTACACCCAGGGCTGTGGAGTCGGAGTCGGAGTCGGAGTCGAGGAGTCAGAGTCGGAGTCAATTTTGGGTACCTGGAGTCGGAGTCGGAGTCGGCAAAAAATGGACCGACTCCGACTCCTACTAGATTTAAATTGGAATAAAAAAAAATTGGAATTAAAAAAAGCAGGTTTAAATGTCCCAATTCAGATAAAGTTATAATTAATTACTTCTCTACTGTAAGAATAAAGGCCAATGCATGCAGTGCGTCACGTTACCGCTAAACAAAGACGTTAAGTGACCGTGAAGAAGCTTTTCATATGCTTTACTATGCAGTTAAAGGGACACTGACAGGCTGATTTACCGGCTAAAGATATATCTGCTGGTATTCATCAGAGGTTTAGGAATACAACTAGACGACTGTTACCCCCAGTTGAGGTTTACTTGTGTTTAAAAACGTTTTAATCAATATGCAAATTCTCTACCTTTGTGCCCAAGGGGCAGGCGCACATGTAGAGTACTGGCAGCACTAGACAGGACTAGGTAGTGAGGAGGAAGAGAGAAAGCTGGCACAGCCTCAGCATAGCCAGACGAGGCTGCTGCCAGCACTCTACACGTGCGCCTGCGCAGGAATTCAGCGTTCGGTAGCCTGAAAAAAAGGCCAGTGCAGTGAATAATAACGAGGGGAACAGCGCTGGGAAGCTGTACTCGGGCGCGGCTGGGCACAAAGCCGCAGGAGACGCTGCCCCATTGGGCACAAAGATAGTGAATTTGCATACAGATTAAAATGTTATTTAAACACAAGTACAGCTTAACTGGGGGTAACATTAGTATAGTTTTATTCCTAATTCTCTGATGAATACCAGTATATATATATATCTTTAGCTGGAAAATCAGCCTGTCAGTGTCCCTTTAAGGAGCGGCAATACTTCCACTTTCCATTGTCTTGTGGTCTGCTGTTACAGGGAACCCATGGTTATCCTAGCCTCTCACTGATAACTGATTAAGGACTGGAGACACTTGTATAAGTGAAGGGAATGGATAGTCAATAGTTCAAGACTGAAGCTGTAAACCATTTGAAAAACTGCTATCATTCAGCTAAGGCTATAAAACATGTAAACTCAGATTGTTAGCTTAAATTTTAAACATGACTATGAGATTCTACTAGGAAAATCATGTTTTAAAATAAATGACCCTTCCCCTGCCCCTTCCTGGATCCTCCCACTGCTCTATCTTCAGCAGAAGATCAGCACACAAAGGAGAAGGCAGCAGCTTCTGCTCAACTACCTCTCTGTGCTAGAGTAGATTAAAAGAACTTGGTGGAACAGCTTCGTATTTGCATATTAAATACAGAGGAGTCGGAGTCGAGTCGGAGTCGAGTCGGAGTCGGAAGTTTCAAAATCTGAGGAGTCGGAGTCGGACAATTTATCTACCGACTCCACAGCCCTGCCTACACCATGTCCCATTTGAAGCCCCCCTGATGCCCCACTGGGGTTTAAACTCCCTAAAAGTGACCCCATTTTGTAAACTACACCCCTCAAGGTATGGAAAACTGATTTCACAAATGTCGTTAACCCTTTAGGTGTTTCACAAGCGTTAATAGGAAATGGGGCTAAAATTTCAGAATTTTTATTTTTTGCAAATTTTCCATTTTAATCCATTTTTCCAGTAACTAGGCAAGGTTTTTTTTTGTTATTTATCTTTATTTTTTATTTTTTTTAACTAATAAAATACAAAAAAAAGGAGCAATAGTAATACAATACAAAAAGAATTACATAATAAAAACATCAAGCATCCGCCATAAAGAGGTAAGAGTAACCAAAACAAATGCACAAATTGGAGTAGTAGGGCATTCATTCCCCTGCCACTTAAATACCCTCTACATGGAGATACTTGACCTATCCAGTACATTACAGTAAATAACACATTGATTATATTACCTTTAAACCTTTATTCCTTCTTTCCCTCGTGCTTACCTTTCCAGCCTAATATAAAATTCATCACCTTGTGTGATTTTATCACTATATCTTCCTTTTTTATAACCATTTTAACAATATCCACCATCTGAATATATCTAAAATAATTTCAGTGTTTAATTTTGAAAATAGTGTGAAATATGCCATGATCCTTTATCAACCCAATTTTTGGCCTCTTTAAAAAAGTTTCCATTACCTAACCTCCTATTATACCATAACGGTATAACTTTAAACTGTCCTTCTAAATTCAGTGACTTTTTGACTTTGCCACATACCCTCACCAGTGATTTTACCAATGAGTTTTTATATAGGTGCGTACTTTCCTAATTCGAGTAATGTGAATATATCCGGTAAACCACCCTCACTCTTATGTACCAGATGGCTCAGAAAATCCACCTATGTCCAATTCATCATTGTTGCAATATTAGCTACCATATAGTACAATCTGATATCTGGGACCAATAGTCCTTCTTGTTCGTAAGATCTTGTAAGCCAATGTATCTTTCTCCTTACCCTTTTGTTTGACCAGATTAATACATTGAATAATTTCTCTATGTCATAAAAAACGAGTTCCCCAGGTAAATGAGACTGTTTCTAATGACATACAGCAACTGGGGCCGCAATATCATTTTAATTAATCCAATTCTATCTGCTTTGTTTATTGGTAATTTATTCCAGACTTCAATCCTCTTCTTTAGTGTTGAGCGAATAGTTCGAGCATAGTTCGGGTTCGTACCGAATTTTGGGGTGTTTTTGGGACACGGACCCGAACCCGAACATTTTCAAAAAGTTCGGGTTCGGGTCCGTTGTTCGGCGATTACTTCCCGCTTTCTGAAGGGCTGCACAGCAGCCAATCAGCTAGCGTTTACTTCTTGCCCTAAGAGCCCATCACAGCCATGCCTACTAATGGCATGGCTGTGATTAGCCAAGTGCAGCATGTGACCCAGCCTCTATTTAAGCTGGAGTCACGTAGCGCCGCACGTCACACTGCTCTGATTAGTGTAGGGAGAGGACGCAGCTTCTGGGAGGGCAAGATTAGGCAGGGAAAAGTCAGCAACAGCACCTAATGAACTGATCGATCTACAGCTGTGAATGATTGAACTTCTGCTAGTTACTTGCTCACTAGTTTTTAGGCTGCACAGAGCGTTTTTCTGTCACTTATTTTCTGGGGTGATCGGCGGCCATTTTGTGACTTGTGGTGCACAAGAACAAGCTGCCACCAAGTCCATCAATCTATCAATACTATATTTTTTTGCTATATCCTACATCAGGGGCTTGGCTGTGCTAATTGTATCCCCTAGAAACTCAGGATAGCAATTGCTATATTTTATTAAGGGGTTAAAAACAATTGCCAAAATACCAATCCCTAAATCTGGTGTTCCAGCTTTGGCTAGCCAAGTATAATACTATCTGCTATCTGGCAAAGGATAGATTATTTCTGTGGTGAAATTCAATTGCCAAAATAGCAATACCATAAACCTGGTGTCACAGCTGTGGATGGCAAAGTATAATAGTGTCTGCCAAAACATATATTTTGTTCTGGGGTGAAATTCAATTGCCAAAATAGCAATACCATAAATCTGTGGTTTCAGCTGTGGCTGGCCAAGTTTCATAGTGTCCGCAAAAACATATATTTTGTTCTGGGGTGAAATACAATTGCCAAAATAGCAATACCATAAATCTGTGGTTTCAGCTGTGGCTGGCCAAGTTTCATAGTGTCCGTAAAAACATATATTTTGTTCTGGGGTGAAATTCAATTGCCAAAATAGCAATACCATAAATCAGTGGTTTCAGCTCTGGCTGGTCAAGTTTCATAGTGTCCTGCAAAGGATATGTTTTGTTCTGGGGTGAAATTCAATTGCCAAAATAGCAATATCCTGAATCTGGTGTTCCAGCTGTTGCAGGCCTAGGTTAAATCTGTCCGTAACAGGGTATATTTTGTTCTGGGGTGAAATTCAATTGCCAAATAGCAATACCCTGAATCTGGTGTTCCAGCTGTTGCAGGCCTAGTTTAAATCTGTCCGTAACAGGGTATATTTTGTTCAGGGGTGAAATTCAATTGCCAAAATAGCAATATCATAAATCAGTGGTTTCAGCTGTGGCTGGCCAAGTTTCATAGTGTCCGCAAAAACATATATTTTGTTCTGGGGTGAAATTCATTTGCCAAAATAGCAATACCCTGAATCTGGTGTTCGAGCTGTTGCAGGCCAAGTGTAAATCTGTCCATGAAAGGATACCTTTCATCCATGGCCTAAATACTAGCCCTAAAAGAGATATTCCCCTAAATCAGTGGTTACTGCTGTGCCTGGATTAATGTATTACGCTACATAAATAAATAGGCAGATAGTGTTAGGTGCCTGTAAAAAAGGCCTGAATTTGAAATCAATACATTGGGCCAAATATTTTTTTTCTTATTGTGGTGCTTGGTGAACGGTAACAATGAGGAAAACATCTAGTAAGGGACGGGGACCCGGTCGTGGTGGTGTTAGTGTACCCTCTGGTGCTGATTCCTTGCTGTGAGACCTGTATCCTCGGTCTGGGTGCTGGGCGAAATAACTGAAAGTGGCCTTCTCCAGTGGTGGGTGATATGACGCATGATTCTTTGCTGTGGGACCTGTATCCTCGGTCTTGGTGCTGGGCCGAAATAACTGAAAGTGGCCTTCTCCAGTGATGGGTGATATGATGCATGATTCCTTGCTGTGGGACCTGTATCCTCGGTCCGGTGCTGGGCGAAATAACTGAAAGTGGCCTTCTCCAGTGGTGGGTGATATGACGCATGATTCCCTTGCTGTGGGACCTCTCTCCTCTGTCTTGGTGCTGGGCCGAAATAACTGAAAGTGGCCTTCTCCAGTGGTGGGTGATATGATGCATGATTCCTTGCTGTGGGACCTGTATCCTCGGTCTGGGTGCTGGGCCGAAATAACTGAAAGTGGCCTTCTCCAGTGGTGGGTGATATGACGCATGATTCCTTGCTGTGGGACCTCTCTCCAATTGATATTGGTTAATTTTTATTTATTTTATTTTATTTTAATTCATTTCCCTATCCACATTTGTTTGCAGGGGATTTACCTACATTTTGCTGCCTTTTGCAGCCCTCTAGCCCTTTACTGGACTATTTTACAGCCTTTTTAGTGACTTCAATGGGGTTCGGGATAAAGTTCGGGTCGAGTTCGGATCCCGAACCCGAACATTTTCGGGAAGTTCCGCCGAACTTCCCCAACCCGAACTTCCAGGTGTTCGCTCATCTCTACTCTTCTTCATCCTATCAAGTAATGGTTTAATATTTAATGCTATAAACTTATTAGTGTCCTTGGATATTTCCAGACCGAAATATTTGAAACTGTCCTGGGGAGTAAGAATCTTTAATTTTGCTTCTAAAATCACATTCTTATTATTCAGAGGGAGCAGGGTCGATTTATCCCAGTTAATTAATATACCTGATTGTCTGCCAAACTCTTCCACCAGCATCATGACACTTTGCAGATCATTATTTGTATCATCCAGGAAGAAGAGCAGGTCATCTGCATATAGAGAGATTTTGTCCTCACTCCCCCTCAGTCCAAAGCCCCTCAAATCCACATCTTGCCTAACCTTTATAGCCAGGATTTCTATTGTCAGGGCAAAAACCAAAGGGAGAGAGGGCAACCCTTTCTTCACCCTCGTTCTATACGGAAGATATCAGATAGTAAGCAAGTTTTAAAAGACAAACAAAACCCAATTTTTATTGCCCTGATTCTGTAGTTTGCAGAAGCACATCATATGTGGTCGTAAACTACTGTATGGCCACGTGGCAGGGCGTAGAGGAAAAAGAGTGCAGTGTGGTTTTTGGAAGGCAGATTTTGCTGTATTGGTTTATCTACACTATGTCACATTTGAAGCCCCCTGATGCCCTCCTGGGGTAGAAACTCCCTAAAAGTGACCCCATTTAGGAAACTACACCCCTCAGGTATTCAAAACTGATTTTACAAACGTTGTTAACCCTTTCGGTGTTTCACAAGATTTAATGTTAAATGGGGCTAGAATTTCAGAATTTAGATTTTTTTCACATATTTTCCATTTTGATCAATTTTTCTATCAACTAAGCAAGGGTCAATAGCCAAACAAAACCCAATTTTTATTGCCCCGATTCTGTAGTTTGCAGAAACAGCCCATTTGTGGCCGTAAACTACTTTATGGTTTTGAAGGGCAGATTTTGCTGGACTGGTTTATCTACACCATGTCCCATTTGAAGCCCCCTGATGCCCCCGGGTAGAAAGTCCCTAAAAGTGAACCCATTTTGGAAACTACGGAATAAGGAGGCTGTTTTGTTGGGACTATTTTTAGGGTACCTATGATTTTGGTTGCTCTATATTACATTTTTGTGACGTTAAGGTTACCAAAAATAGAAATTCTGAAATGTCATCTCCATTTGCCATAAACTCTTGAGGAACACCTAAGGGTTAACAACGTTTGTAAAATGAGTTTTGAATACCTTGAGAGTGTAGTTCATTAGATGGGGTCACTTTTATGGAGTTTCTACTCTAGGGGTGCATCAGGGGTTCTTCAAATGGGACATGATGTAAAAAAAAGGTCATAAAAATCTGCCTTACAGGAACCATATGGCGTTCCTTTGCTTCTGCTCCCTGCCGTGTGCTCTTACAGCAGTTTACCACCACATATGGGGTGTTTCTGTAAACTGCAGGATCAGGGCAATACATTTTAAGTTTCATTTGGCTGTTAACCCTTGCTTTGTTACTGTAAAAAATTGAAAATTGAAAAATAGCTGTTTTGGCACTGTTTTTATTTTATTTTTTTGACCGTGTTAATCTGAGGGGATAGGTCATAGGGGTATTTTTATAGAGAAGATTACTACAGGCGGCAATACCTAAGTTGTCTACTTTTTAAAAATTTATTTAGGTTTAACACTATATTATCCTATTTAAAACAAACTAAAAAAATTTAACTATCTAAACAGTCTAAGAGTCCGTTTTTTTAAAGTTTTTACCCGATTGTCTTAGGAAAGGGCTCATTTTTTGCGGGATGAGAGAACGGTTTTATTGGCCCTATTTTGGGGGCATATGACTTTTGATCGCTTGCTATTACTCTTTTTGTGGAGTAAGGTGACCAAAAAATAATTTTCTTGCACCGTTTTTTACCGTGTTAATCTAAGGGGTTAGGTCATGGGGTATTTTTATAGAGCAGATTATTACAGACATGGCGATACCTAATTTGTCTACTTTTTAAAATTATTTTAGTTTTACAAACTATCATTTTTGAAAAAAATTTTTTTGGGTGTCTCAAGTCTGAGAACTATAGTTTTTATCTGATTGTCAGTGGCTAAATGGAAAAGGGAATAATAAATTTAGTACCCCATGGAAGTGTGGTACTCCCTGAAGCAACTAATAACACACAGGCCCAGATGATCGGGGCACGTGTCACACTGAGTGGTGGTGTCCTTCCGTATCCCCCTCCTGTGACACACTCTGCCCCTTTTTCGGTCAGTCCCTTCTTTCCAGGATGGACCTAGAAAGTGTTGGCCAGGGTCGATCCGGGCGACCACAGGAACCCTAGCATGGCGGTTCCCTTGCTTCGCCTGGCGGCGTCTCTGCTGCCTTGGGGGCTCATCATCGTCGCTAGATGATGAGGAGGACGCGGATGACAAAAGGAACGTGGAGTCATCCTCATCCTCACTGGGGCTCTCGGACTGGGAGGCAAGCTGGGCGTATGCCTCCTCGGCCAAAAACGTTGGGCAGGCCATAGGGGAGTGTTTGTGTGTGCGTGCATGTAAACCTTTATTCAGTGCACGTGTGTGTGGAGGCACGGGTGTTCCCGGACTTTTCCCTAAACCTAACCGGGTTAAAATAAATAAAATAAAAACTAACTAAAAAAAATGTGGAAAAAAAAATCTAACTCTTGGAAACTCTTTTTGGACGGTTGGGTGGGCGATGCGCTAACAGTGGCCAGACACTAAAGAGTGCCGGCCACTGTCAGCGTCAGCAAACAAAACCCAAAAAGAGCTTGCGACCCCCAAAAAAAGGGTGGGGGGCAAGGGGAAAGCTGCAGCACCCCTGGGGGTGGGGGGTCTAGGGTCACACAGATACCCTAAGAGGGTGATGCAAAAATTAAAAAATCTAAACTCTCCCCAAAGTCTCACTGCCTGAACTAAGCCTTTCCCTAACCTGTCCGTAACCTACCTTTTAGTGCCAGATGGCACTTTGGAGGATCTGGGGTGCTGGGGGTGCTGGGGGTGCTGGGCTCTGCTGGGCTCTGCTGGGCTCTGCTGGGCTCTGCTGCAGGCTGCTCTCTCCTCGCTCCACCAATGAAAAATGGAGCAGGAGAGGAGAGCAGGGGAGAGTTAACCCCCGCCCACCCGTGCAGCCAATCGCAATCGATCCTGTGAGGTGATGATGATAAGGATGGTGATTGGTGGTGTGTTATCAGAGATCCGAATAACTCGGAAACGCAGCAAACCACAGGTATGAATTGACCTGCGGTTTGCTGCGATCGACACTGCGGGTAGGTCACAGGACCCCCCTTTCCATGCGGAAATTTCCCTTGCTAAGGGGTAGGTGTTCCACAGTATGGTGCTTTTTTGAGGGAAGTGCGGATGACAAAAGAATAGTAGTTTGCAACCTGTGCCGTACCAAAATGAGCCGGGGCGTGAACACTAGCAACCTCACCACCACCAGCATGATCCACCACACGGCATCCAAGCACCCTAATAAGTGGGCCGAACGCCTGGGTCACACCACTGCCTTCTCTTCTCCTGTGTTATGCACTGCTGGCCAATCCCCTGTCGAAGGCGTGTGTGAAGGCACGGGTGATCTTGGAATTTTCCCTAAACCTAACAGAGAAAAAAAAAGAAAAAACTAACTAAAAAAAAAGTGAGACTTACCCTGGGATGGCAGAGGTGCTACCCACGTCCAGGATTGCGGGCCCTACATTCATCAGGTTCTCCGCCAGAAGCTATGTTACTGGCCCCAACCCCCACTTCTCCTCCTCTGCCGCCTTCTCCTCTACTTCCACCTTTAGCAGCAGTCAGCCATCAGTCGCTAGCTAGAAGCAATGTAGCACTGCTGTGGGTAAGTATCAACAGGCCGTGCTGAAGCTAATCTGCTTAGGGGACAAACAGCACACTGCTGCAGAACTGCGGCAGGGTATAAGGAACCAGACCGAGCTTTTGCTTCAGCCACTCAACCTATAACCAGGCATGGTTGTGTCTGACAATGGCCATAACTTGGTGGCAGCTTTGGAGCTTGGCAACCTGACACACATACCATGCCTAGCCCACGTCTTAAAGAGAATCTGTCACCTGGAAACACTTCTTAAACCAAGCATAGTACCTTAAAGTATACCCCAGAGTGTCATTAATGATGATTTTATTTTCTCTTTCTGTCTTCTCAAATCGGTAAAAATCACATTTTAAATCTCTCTTGGCGCCGTTTCAAAGTCATGCTTAAAGTCAAGGGGGCAGCGGCCTCTGTGCCTCAAGGTCCAATAAGCCCGCCTCTTACCCCTCCACCTCTCTACATTTTAAGTGACATCTTGCCGAGACCCCGCTCTTCTCGCGCATGCGCCATGCGCGTCCTGTTGCAGCGCGATCCGGGCTCCCTTACTCAGGGCCGGGCGAGAGCGCTGGATCCACACTGCGCATGCGCAGTCTGCAAAATGATGCCAGTGAGTGAGGAAGATGGAGCCGGGATCACGCTGTAACAGGATGCGCACGGCGCATGCGCAGAAGAGCGCGTCCCGGCATCATGGCAAGATGTCCATCAAAATATAGAGAGGAGAGGTACGGGGCGGGCTAATCGGACCATGAGGCATGGAGGCCGCTGTGATTTTTACAGATTTTAGAAGACAGAAAGAGAAAATAAAATCATTATTAGCGACACTCTGGGGTATACTTTAAGGTACTGTGCTTGGTTTAAGAAGTGTTATCCAGGTTACAGGTTCCCTTTAAACTTAGTGGTTTAGCGGTTTATCTACTAGTAGCGGTAACCTACCCCAATTTGGCAGAGCTACTAGTGAAGGCACGTCATTTCCGCAAGTCGTCCACAGCTTCAGCCGGTCTGTCAACGCTGCAGCAGCGATTGCAGCTTCCAGCTCACCGATTGTTGTGCGACGTGAGCACGCGGTGGAACTTTACATTCTACATGTTGACCAGGCTTTGTGAGTAAAAGAGGGCAGTTGTGGAATACCAGCTGCAACATTGTCATCGCCTTTTGAGTCAACTGCCACAATTCACAAGCGAGGAGTGGGCATTGATGTCAGACCTCTGTGTGAGGTTTTAAAAACGTTGATGAATCCACACAGATGGTTAGTGGAGATAACGTTATTATTAGCGTAACTCTCCCACTGCTGTGTCTATTTAAATGATCGCTGCTCACAATTAAGAAGGACGCTCTGAATGTGGCAGACAAGGAAATGGGGAGGACATTACACAGGGTGATAGCCAGACCACCCACAATTCGTCTTCTCAGCGCAAATTGGACCATGAGGAGAAGGAGAAGGAGGAGGAGCTGGAGACAGTTGCCTCTGCTACAGAGGCTAGTACTCATGGAACTTTAATTCCATCTGTTCACAGTGGATGATCAGAAGAGGAGGAGGAGGATGAGGGTATGGAGAGTCATCCTGAAGTTGACATTGATGTCTTGCCCGTTGATACTCTGGCACACATGGCTGACTTCATGTTAGGCTGCCTTTCCCGCTACCCTCGCATTATACGCATTTTAGATAACATGGATTACTGGGTATTCACCCTTCTCGACCCCTGCTACAAAGCAAACCTCTCATCTCTCATTCCTGTGGTGGGGAGGACGAGTTAAATGGTGCAATACCAGAAGGTACTTGTTAAAGATTGCTACAAAATATTCCATCTGACAACGCTGCCGGCAGAGTCCGTACTTCCTTAGGCAACTGAGGAAGGGAGACAAGGGAACACACAGCAGTTCAAACAAAGGCGGGGCAACACTCTCCAAGGCATGGGACACAGTATCATGACACCCAGCCAGCAACCTTACCTTGAAGCGCTGCCTAGTAGTACAAGGAGGGAAAAGTTTTGGAAGATGGTGAAGGAATACATAGCAGACTGTGTCAGCATCCTTAATGATCTCTCAGTGCTTTACAACAACTGGGTGTTCAAGCTGGAACTTGCGCTCTACACCTTGGAGGTGCTGGCCTGCCCTGCCGCCAGCGTTTTGTCTGAGCGTGTATTTAGTGCTGCTGGTGGCGTTATAACAGATAAGAGTATCCGCTTGTCCACTGGCAATGGTGACAGGTTGACTCAGATGAAAATGAACAAGGCCTGGATTGCCCCTGACTAGGGATGAGCGAACCCGAACTGGATAGTTCGGGTTCGTACTCAGCCCTAGGTGATCGGGACCCGGACCCGAACATTTTCAAAAATTTCGGGTTCGGGTCCGTTGTTCGGTGATTTCTTCCCGCTTTCTGAAGGGCTGCGAGCAGCCAATCAGCTAGCGTTTACTTCTTGCCCTAAGAAGCCATCACAGCCATGCCTACTAATGGCACGGCTGTGATTGGCCAAGTGCAGCATGTGACCTAGCCTCTATTTAAGCAGGAGTCATGTAGCGCCGCACGTCACTCTGCTCTGATTAGTGTAGGGAGAGGACGCAGCTTCTGTGAGGGCGATATTAGGCAGAGAAAAGTCAGCAAAAACACCTAAAGAAGTGTTCGATCTACAGCTGTGAATCATTCAACTTCTGCTAGTTAATTGCTCACTGGTTTTTAGGCTGCACAGAGCGTTTTTGTCACTATGATCGGCGGCCATTTTGTGCCACCAAGTCCATCAATCCATCAATACTATTTTTATTTCTTTTTGCTATATCCTACATCAGGGGCTTGGCTGTGCTTATTGTCACCCCAAGAAACTCAGGATAGAAATTTCTATATTTTGTTAAGGGTTAAATTCAATTACCAACATAGCAATCCAATAAATCTGGTGTTCCAGCTGTGGATGGCAAAGTTTAATAGTGTCCAGCAAAGGATATATTTTGTTCTGGGGTGAAATTCAATAGCCAAAATAGCAATACCGTAAGTCTGGTGTCCCAGCAGTGGCTGGCCAAGTTTAATAGTGTCCGGCAAAGGATAGATAATTTTCTGGGGTGAAATTCAATTGCCAAAATAGCAATACCGTAAATCTGGTGTTCCAGCTGTGACTGGACAAGTTTAATAGTGTACAGCAAAGGATTTATTATTTTCTGGGGTGAAATTCAGTTGCCAACATAGCAATACTGTAAATCTGGTGTCCCAGCAGTGGCTGGCAAAGTTTAATAGTGTCCGGCAAAGGATATATTTTGTTCTGGGGTGAAATTCAATTGCCCAAATAGCAATACCATAAATCAGTGGTTTCAGCTGTGGCTGGCCAAGTTTAATAGTGTCCGTCACAGAATATATTATTTTCTGGGGTGAAATTTAATTGCCAAAATAGCAATACCCTAAATCTGGTGTTCCATCTGTGACTGAACAAGCTTAATAGTATCCGTCAAAGGATAGATGTTGTTCTGGGGTTAAATTCCATTGCCAAAATAGCAATACCCTGAATCTGGTGTTCCAGCTGTGACTGGACAATTTCCCTAGTGTCCGTCAAAGGATATATTATTTTCTGGGTGAAAACAGTTGCAAAAAAAAAAAATACAGTAAATCTGGTGTTCCAGCTGTTGCAGGCCTAGTTTAAATCTGTCCGTAAAGGGTATATTTTTTTCTGGGGTGAAATTTAATTGCCAAAATAGCAATACTCTGAATCTGGTGTTCCAGCTGTGACTGGACAATTTCCCTAGTGTCGGTTAAAGGATATATTATTTTCTGGGGTGAAATACAGTTGCAAAAATCGAAATACAGTAAATCTGGTGTTCTAGCTGTTACTGGACAAGTTTAATAGTATCCGTCAAAGGATAGATTTTGTTCTGTGGTGAAATTCACTTGCCAATTTAGCAATACCCTGAGTCTGGTGTTCCAGCTGTTGCAGGCCTAGTGTTAATGTATCCTTAAAAGGGTATATTACACTCAGCTTGCATCTCCAAGTATATTTCTTTCCGCAAAAGGGTATATCACAAAAAGTGTTACATTACTGTTGCTGAAAGCATAATCCTGTAAATCTGCACGCACTATTGTGCATCTCATAGTATATTTCTGTTCGTAAAAGGGTATATTACATTCAAGGTGTATATACAAGTGCTGATAGGTTCATCCTCAATAACTTCACACGCTACCGTGCATCTCCAATTGTATTTCTGTCTGTTAAAGGGTATATTACACAAAGTGTTAAAATACAATTGCTGAAGGCATAATCCTACATATTTTTTCACACGCTACTGTGCATCTCCAAGTGTAAATCTGTCCATAAAAGGATACCTTTCATCCAGGGCCTAAATATTAGGCCTACAATTGATATTCCCCTAAATCAGTGGTTACTGCTGTGCCTGGATTAGTGTAATACGGTACATAAATAAATAGTCAGATAGTGTTGGGTGCCTGTAAAAAGGCCTGAATTTGAAATCAATACATTGGGCCAAATATTTTTTTGTTATTGTGGTGCTTGCTGAACGGTAACAATGAGGAAAAAATCTAGAACCGCGCAGGAGTTGTGGCGGGGTATTGAACAACAGACCGACCAGTGGTTGCTGCCGGTGGGCCTCAAGCCCGTCCTGGTGGTGTGCGATAATGGGCGAAATCTCGTCGCAGCTCTGGGACTAGCTGGTTTGACGCACATACCTTGCCTGGCGCATGTGCTGAATTTGGTGGTGCAGAAGTTCATTCACAACTACCCCGACATGTCAGAGCTGCTGCATAAAGTGAGGGCCGTCTGTGCACGCTTCCGGCGTTCACATCCTGCCGCTGCTCGCCTGTCTGTGCTACAGCGCAACTTCGACCTTCCCGCTCACCGCCTCATATGCGACGTGCCCACCAGGTGGAACTCCACCTTGCACATGCTGGAGAGACTGTGCGAGCAGCAGCAGGCCATAGTGGAGTTTCAGCTGCAGCACGCACGCGTCAGTCGCACTGCGGAACAGCACCACTTCACCACCAATGACTGGGCCTCCATGCGAGACCTGTGTGCCCTGTTGCGCTGTTTCGACTACTCCACCAACATGGCCAGTGGCGATGACGCCGTTATCAGCGTTACAATACCACTTCTATGTCTCCTTGAGAAAACACTTAGGGCGATGATGGAAGAGGAGGTGGCCCAGGAGGAGGAGGAGGAGGGGTCATTTTTATCACTTTCAGGCCAGTCTGTTAGAAGGGCCCACTACTGTAGGACGAGGAGGATGAGGTGCAGGAGGATGAGGATGAAGCAGGTTCACAGCGGGTGGCACCCAACACAGCTCAGGCCCATCACTGGTGCGTGGCTGGGGGATACGGAGGACGATGATGATACACCTCCCACAGAGGACAGCTTGTCCTTACCTCTGGGCAGCCTTGCACACATGAGCGACTACATGCTGCAGTGCCTGCGCAACGACAGCATAGTTGCCCACATTTTAACGTGTGCGGAATACTGGGTTGCCACCCTGCTGGATCCTCGGTACAAAGACAATGTGCCCACCTTACTTCCTGCACTGGAGCATGATAGGAAGATGCGCGAGTACAAGCACACGCTGGTAGACGCGCTCCTGAGAGCATTCCCAAATGTCACACGGGAACAAGTGGAAGCCCAAGGTGAAGGCAGAGGAGGAGCAAGAGGTCGCCAACGCAGCTGTGTCACGGACAGCTCCTCTGAGGGCAGGATTAGCATGGCAGACATGTGGAAAAGTTTTGTCACCACTCCACAGCTAACTGCACCACCACCTGATACGGAACGTGTTAGCAGGAGGCAGCATTTCACTAACATGGTTGAACAGTACTTGTGCACACCCTCCACGTACTAACTGATGGTTAGGCCCCATTTAACTTCTGGGTCTCCAAATTGTCCACGTGGCCAGAGCTAGCCTTTTATGCCTTGGAGGTGCTGGCCAGCCTGGCGGCCAGTGTTTTGTCTGAACGTGTATTCGGCACGGCAGGGGGCGTCATTACTGACAAACGCAGCCGCCTGTCCACAGCCAACGTGGACAAGCTGACGTTCGTAAAAATGAACCAGGCAAGGATCCCACAGGACCTGTCCATCCGTTGTGCAGAATAGACATTTATAACTGCCTCCCCGCAACCATATATTCTTGTACTCCGGGGCACTTCTTTATTGAATCCTCTTTTTTTATTTTACCATTATATTGCGGTGCAACCAAAAGTTAAATGAACCTCTCCTCCGTCTAGGTGCCAGTGGACTAATTATCTGAACTTGGCCTGTTCCAGTGGTGGGGGACATGACGCCTGATTCTCTGCTATGCGACCTCTCTCCTCCGTATGGGTGCCAGGGGCCAAATTATTTAAAAGTGGCCTTCTCCATTGGTGGGTGACATGACACCTTATTCTCTGCTACTCGACCTCTGTCCTCTGTCTGGGTGCTGGGGCCTAAATAACTGAAAGTGGCCTTCTCCAGTGGTGGGTGATATGCCTCCTGAGTCTCTGCTGTGGGACCTCTCTCCTCTGTCTGGGTGCTGGGGCCTAAATAACTGAAAGTCGCCTTCTCCAGTGGTGGGTGATATGAAGCCTGATTTTATGCTATGGGACCTCTCTCCTCTGTCTGGGTGCTGGGGCCGAAATAACAGAAAGTGACCTTCTCCATTGGTGGGTGACTTGAAACCTGATTCTCTGCTATGGGACCCTCTCCAATTGATATTGGTTAATTTTTATTTATTTTATTTTAATTCATTTCCCTATCCATATTTGTTTGCAGGGCATTTACCTACATTGTGCTGCCTTTTGCAGCCCTCTAGCCCTTTCCTGGACAATTTTACAGCCTTTTTAGTGCCCAAAAGTTTGGTTCCCCATTGACTTCAATGGGGTTCGGGTTCGGGATGAAGTTCAGGTCGAGTTCGGATCCCGAACCCGAACATTTTCAGGAAGTTCGGCCGAACTTCTCGAACCCTTACATCCAGGTGTTCGCTCAACTTTACCCCTGGCTTCTCAACTCCACCAAAGAAGAGCTGAGCTGATGATGAACATAAAGGCAATTTTATTTCAAGGCTGGAGAGTCCATTATGCTATAAATCTTTCTTTTTACTCCCAGCAGCAGAATATTTAAACGTGTCACAGAACAAATTTACATAAATATTCAAACTTGGTGTAGTCAGTAGCCAATAGCAATGTATATCAGGTGATAAATGGCCTCTGCAGTCGTGTGATTCCCTTCTTTCTGCTGCTCCCGCAAGAGATAAGTATCTATATTTTTCTTGAGTCCTATATATATATATATATATATATATATATATATATTGTAATCCTTCCTGTTTCACCCAGTCTTCCATTTTACTATCCACTACCCATGTATGTGTTTTCATTCACCTACCCAGCTTCCCCAAGCTCTGTTTTTTCTTCCCTCTATTCCCACTCTGTTTTCCCCTGTTACTGGGCAGTCTTTCTATTTTTACTATTCCTATCGCCGCTACTGTTATTACCTCACGGTAGCAGGACCGAGCTGGTGTTCCAGCTGCGTGCAGTTTTACTCACCTCAAACCCAGTTCCTTTAAGTCAGCCAGCATTCACATCTTCCTCCAAATTACAGTATCCTTATTCATTGTTTGTACAGTGCTTTTAGCTTTATAAATTTTTTTCCCCCATGTCTGCTAGCTATGGCTGCGGCAATAGCTTGAGCAGCCATTGTTAGTGAATTCATGGTGTGTGCGAGACTAGGGTTCTAACCCTGTGTCCTCTCTCAAGAATCTCTTCATGTAATCTAATTTAATTAATTTTAAAATATATTAATTCTGATTATTATTTCACTATTATTTTCTAATATTATTTATTTCATTAATAATTAATTTGTGCATTATGTAATTAGTTTATTTAAATTATTTATGTGTATATTTTATACTAGTTCCATAGGGGAAAAATAAATAATATATATTTATACAGTGTATATATATATATATATATATATATATATATATATATTTAATTTCCTATATATACCCATATATATTTTCCTATGTCTAATGAGGATACCTTGAAGACTCCGGGCACGCCAGGCGTAGAAATGAATGAGAGCATGCTCCAATCCTTAGTCAATACATCTGTTGCTAAATCTGTTAACAACGCTGTCTGCACAGCTATGAGCTCTATGCAAGATGCCATTGCTAAATCAGTGGCCCTAGCTATTGCTCAGTCACAACCCACTTAGTCTCTTCAGAAGGGTCCTTCTACCCTGTCGGACCTTTTCTGGTCTGCGGAGGATTCTACCTCCTATTTTATGGAAGGCATGAAGAAAAGTAAAGCCTCCCACAAAAGATGTCATTTTACTACCAATCCCCCGCCGGTGAAATCCCAAAAATGGCATAATAAAGGGAATCAGGTGTACTTTTGGACACGTCAGGTACACCTTTTTTTTTCAACTACGGGATGATAAAACATCCCAGATCTGGGGAATGGGTCCCCCATCCACAAGTTTCCAAATTTGTATCCTTGTGGCTAAAAAAGCCTTTTGGACAGAATGGCTAGAAATAAATTTCATTCCGAATGCCCCAGACTCACTCTTCCGCCAAAGATAGCAGACACCCCAGAGTTGGACCCAGCTTTAGTAAAATTTTGTAAAATTTAGTAAAATCTAAATCAAGAGAAGAACCCCAAAAAAGTGGTTGATCGATCTTTTAAAACCATCCAGGATTGACTCTTTGATGTGATAGGCCCGTTAACAAAAATCCTGGACCTCTCTGAGACCGCCTCTTCCACCGGTGAATCTATTGATCTCCCGCCCATAAAGGTTGGGGCCCAAAGAGCAGTTTGGCTGTTAGGGAATGCCAATGCATTAATTTGCACGGAAAGAAAGAGGTCAATCCTCATGCACCTGGATCCACAACTGAGCCACCTGGCCACTTATGACATCTCCCCCCTCCCCCCCCCCCCCATCTGATGGCTCTCTCTTTGGACATAGCTTTGTTAAAGAAATTAACAAATATGTAGAACTGTTTTTATCCTTAGAAAGGCTCAGACATACTTGAAGCGTGTATTTCAAGGACATGTTTTTGGCGGGGCTGGGAAGCGAAGGGGCCGGTTCTCACCCGTCAACCTCAAGGAAGCCCTTCCTGTGAACATAAATTCCCTCTCTCATATGCTTCCTATACAACAACTCCTTTTTTCCCCACCAGAGGACGCCCATGCGGGGCAAGAGGACAGAGGGGCTTCTCAAGGTCCAGACCCGCTACAGGTAAGCAAGTTTTTTCTTCCAGTTTTTTCCCATCTTCCCTTGGGTAGCCAAATCGCTCATTTTATCCATGTTTGGGCTATGATAACCACAGACTTGTGGATTCTAGACACTGTAGTGGGTTATCAAATAGACTTAATATTTCACTGCTGTAAATTGAAATTAATTATTTATACGCCGGACACACAACTGATTTTTCGGCCTAAAATTTTTCGGTCTGATTTAAAAAAATAAATAAATGCAGTTTCTAACTGCTGTACATTAACAGTATATATTTATACTATGTATAGACAACAGATTTGTGGACCCAGAACACAGATTTGGTCACCAAAATTCACAAATGCAGTATTTAACTGCTATATATTGGAAATAATTATTTAAACAACGGATGCACAACAGTTTTTTTGGCCTAAAACCCGGCTTTTTTCAATAAAACCCCACAATAGAAACATAGAATGTGTCGGCAGATAAAAACCATTTGGCCCATCTAGTCTGCCCAATATGCTGAATACTATGAATAGCCCCAGGCCCTATCTTATATGAAGGATGGCCTTATGCCTATCCCATGCATGCTTAAACTCCTTCACTGTATTTGCAGCTACCACTTCTGCAGGAAGGCTATTCCATGCGTCCACTACTCTCTCAGTAAAGTAATTCTTCCTGATATTACTTTTAAACCTTTGCCCCTCTAATTTAAAACTATGTCCTCTTGTAGCAGTTTTTCTTCTTTTAAATATTCTCTCCTCTTTTACCGTGATGATTCCCTTTATGTATTTAAAAGTTTCTATCATATCCCCTCTGTCTCTTCTTACTTCCAAGCTATACATGTTAAGGTCCTTTAACCTTTCCTGGTAAGTTTTGTCCTGCAATCCATGTACTAGTTTAGTAGCTCTTCTCTGAACTCTCTCCAAAGTTTCAATATCCTTCTGCAGATATGGTCTCCAGTACTGCACACAATACTCCAAATGAGGTCTCACTAGTGCTCTGTAGGCGGCACGAGCACCTCCCTCTTTCTACTGTTAATGCCTCTCCCTATACACCCAAGCATTCTGCTGGCATTACCTGCTGCTCTATGACATTGTCTGCCCACCTTTAGGTCGTCTGATATAATGACCCCTAAATCCCTTTCCTCAGATACTGAGGTTAGTACTGTATCACTGATTTTATATTCTGCTCTTGGGTTTTTACGCCCCAGGTGCATTATCTTGCACTTATCGACATTAAACTTTAGTTGCCAGATTTTTGACCATTCCTCTAGTTTTCCTAAATCCTTTTCCATTTGGTGTATCCCTCCAGGAACATCAACCCTGTTACAAATCTTTGTGTCATCAGCACAAAGACACACCTTACCATTGAGGCCTTCTGCAATTTCGCTGATAAAGATATTTAACAATATGGGTCCCAGAACAGATCCCTGAGGTACCCCACTGGTAACAATACCATGGTCTGAATATACTCCATTGACTACAACCCTCTGTTTTCTGTCCTTCAGCCACTGCCTAATCCATTCAACAATATGTGAGCTCAAGCTCAAAGACTGCAGTTTATTGATAAGCCTTCTATGTGGAACAGTATCAAATGCCTTACTAAAGTCCAGATAAGCGATGTCTACTGCACCTCCGCCATCTATTATTTTAGTCACCCAATCAAAAAAGTCAATAAGATTAGTTTGACATGATCTCCCTGAAGTAAACCCATGCTGTTTTTATCAATCAACCCATGGGTTTTTAGATGTTCCACAATCCTCTCCTTGAGTATGGTTTCCATTAATTTCCCCACTATTGATGTCAGGCTTACTGGCCTATAGTTGCCTGATTCCTCTCTACTACCTTTCTTGTGAATTGGCACAACGTTTGCTAATTTCCAATATTCTGGGACGACACCTGTTACCAGGGATTGGCTAAATAAATCTGTTAATGGATTTGCTAGTACACCTCTAAGCTCTTTTAATAGCTTTGGGTGTATCCCATCAGGCCCCTGTGATTTATTTGTATTAATTTTGGATAGCTGACTTAGAACCTCTTCCTCTGTAAAGACACATGCATCAAAGGATTCATTAGTCTTCCTCCCTAACTGAGGTCCCTCTCCTTCATTTTTCTTTGTAAAAACTGAACAGAAGTATGCATTGAGGCAGTCAGCTAGTTCTTTATCCTCTTACATATACCTTCCTTCTTTTGTTTTTAATTTGGTAATTCCTCTTTTTAATTTCCTTTTTTTCATTTATGTATCTGAAGAATGTCTTATCACCTTTTTTCACTGACTGAGCTAATTTCTCTTCTGCCTGAGCTTTAGAAGCTCTTATAACTTGCTTGGCCTCTCTCTGCCTCATCTTATAGATTTCCCGGTCATCCTCGTTTTGGGTGTTTTTATACTTGCTAAATGTCATCTTTTTGTTTTTAATGATTTTGGCCACTTCTGCTGAGTACCACAGTGGTCTCTTCCTTTTTTTGCTTTTACTGACAAGCCTAATGCACTTTTCTGTTGCCTTCAGTAGTGCCAATTTTAAGTAGTCCCATTTCTCTTGGACTCCATTGAAATTGTTCCAGTCTGATAGGGACTCGTATACCACTGATCTCATTTTAGAAAAGTCTGTTTTCTGAAAATCTAAAACTTTTGTTTTTGTGTGGAGTGACTCAGTCACTGTACTTATAGTAAACCTCACTGACTGGTGATCACTGGATCCTAAGCTTTCCCCTACAGTGATATCAGCTACCAAATTGCCATTTGTGAACACCAAATCTAAAATGGCCTCCTTCCGGGTTGGCTCCTCAACTACTTGCTGTAGAGATAATCCCAGTAGGGAATTTAGAATGTCTGTACTCCTGGCAGAACTAGCTGTTTTGGTTTTCCAGTTTATATCAGGAAGATTAAAGTCTCCCATAATGACAACTTCCCCTTTCAATGTAATTTTAGCCATTTTCTCAACTAGTAGATCATCCAATTCTTTGACTTGGCTTGGTGGTCTGTATATGACACCTACACGAGTTACCTTATGATTACCAAGCTGCAACGTAACCCAAACTGACTCTAAATTGGTTTAGCTGGCTTCTATTAGATTAGATTTTATGCTATTTTTCACATATAGGGCCACTCCACCCCCTTTCTTGCCTTCTCTGTCTTTCCTATATAGAGAGAACCCAGGTATTGTTATGTCCCAGTCATTACTCTCATTGAACCATGTCTCTGTAACAGCCACTAAATCTATATTCTCAGATGCCATTACAGACTCAAGTTCGTTGATCTTATTCCCTAAACTGCGAGCATTTGTAGACAAGACAAGACACAATGCAGTTGTTAACTGCTGTACATTAAACGTAGATATTTATACTATGTATGGGCACCAGATTTGGGGACCCAGAACACGTATTTGGTCACGAAAATTCACAAATGCTGTATTATACTGTTATAAATTGTAAATAATTATTTAAACGACGGATGCACAACTGTTTTTTCGGCCTAAAACACGGCTTTTTTAAATAAAACCCCAAAATGCAGTTTTTAACAGCTGTACATTAAAAGTAGACATTTATACTTTGTATGGACACCAGATTTAGGAACCCAGAACACTGATTTGGTCAACAAAATTCACAAATGCTTTATTAGTTTGTTATAAATTGGAAATAATTATTTAATCGATGGATGCACAACAGTTTTTTCGGCCTAAAACACGGCTTTTTCAATAAAACCCCAAAATGCAGTTTTTTACTGCTGTACATTAAAAGTAGATATTTATACTATGTATGGACACCAGATTTGGGGACCCAGAACACGTATTTGGTCATCAAAATTCACAAATGCAGTATTAGTTTGTTATAAATTGGAAATAATTATTTAAACGAGGGATGCACAACAGTTTTTCGGCCTAAAACGCGGCTTTTTTCAATAAAACCCCAAAATGCAGTTTTTAACTGCTGTACATTAACAGTAGATATTTATACTATGTATGGACACCAGATTTGGGGACCCAGAACACAGATTTGGTCACCAAAATTCACAAATGCAGTATTTAACTGCTATATATTGGAAATAATTATTTAAATGACGGATGCACAACAGTTTTTTCAGCCTAAAACACGGCTTTTTTTTAATAAAACCCCAAAATGCAGTTTTTTACTGCTGTACATTAAAAGTAGATATTTATACCATGTATGGACAACAGATTTAGGGAGAACACAGATTTGGTCACCAAAATTCACAAATGCAGTATTTAACTGCTATATATTGGAGATTATTATTTAAACTATGGATGCACAACAGTTTTCTTGGCCTAAAACGCATTTTTTTTCAATAAAACCCCAAAATGCAGTTTTTAACTGCTGTACATTAAAAGTAGATATTTATACTATGTATGGACACCAGATTTGGGGACCCAGAACACGTATTTGGTCATCAAAATTCACAAATGCAGTATTAGAAAATGCAGAGTTATAAATTGGAAATAATTATTTAAAAGACAGATGCACAACTGTTTGTTTGGCCTATAACACAGCTTTTTCAATAAAACCCCAAAATGCAGTTTTTACTGCTGTAAATTTAAATAAGATAGTTATACCGTGTATGTACAACTGCTTTGTGAAGCAAGAATCATTAATTTCTAACGATAATTTGTTTTCCCTTAGTCCTAACAGCAGCACAGATGGGGTTAACCACCCCCGTGGACTGGCAGGACCGGCGGAATGTTTAATGAGCCCAAGACTAATAACTCAATTTAACAACTAAGTATCTCCTTAAAAGGAGGAAGTCAACCCCAGCCCACTGTGTTTATAGTAAGAAAAAACTAGAATTACTAGGGTGGGAAATTTGTGTGCTGCTGTTAGGACTAAGGAAAACAAATTATCGTTAGAAATTAACGATTCCCTTACGTCCTACCAGCAAAACAGATGGGGAGATAGCAAGAAGAAACCCCTAGGGAGGGCCTTCGTGCCTGGCAGAACTAAGAATAGTCTGCCCAAAGGCCAAAAACTCAGCTAGACTGGCATCTAGTCTATAATGGGAGATGAATGTCGATTCAGAGCTCCAGGAGGCAGCTTTGCAAATCATGTTGAGAGGCAGAATACTCCTCTTGGCAAAAGAAGTAGCCACAGCTCTAGTAGAGTGGGCCTTCACGAATCCCGGAGGGTCCAGAGATTGGGAAACAAAGGATTCCTTAATAGCCTCCTCAATCCACCGACTGATGGAAGGTGTGGATGCCTTACAGCTTTTAAACTTACCGGCAACAGGATTAGCAGATTCTCATCTTTCCTGAACTCCTTGATCTATCCACATAGATCCGGGGACATCTCAAGACGTCCAGAGGATGTCTAGCAGGTTCCTAGGAGGAGGTGGTAGATGTCGACAGAACCGGGAGAGATATCACCTGGTTGATGTTCTGGAAGGAAGGAAATTTAGGCCTAAAATATGGAAGGAATCTAAGAAGGACCCGGTCATGTAAGAAAATGGTATACGGCTCATGTGCTGAGAGAGCTTGAAGCTCAGAGACCCTCTTGGCCAAAGTCACTGCAAGGAGAAACACAAACTTCCAAGTGACGAACTTGATATCCACCTCCTCTAACGGTTCAAAGGGGAGATGCTAACCCCTGAGAACTGATAAATCCCATTGAAAAATGGGTCTTAGTACTGTAGGCTTTAATCTTTCAGCTCCTTTAAGGAACCGTTTGATCAGTGGGTCCTGAGAAAAAGCCTGTTAAAGCAAGCTGAGATGGCTGAAACTTGAACCTTCAGAGTAGAAGGGCAAGGCCTCTATCAAGGCCATCTTGCAGGAACTGAAGAATAGCGGAGAGGGGCGGATCTGCAGACGCCACCTCAGTTGAGGTACAACAGGATGACAATATCCTCATAATACGAGAGTAGGCTCTCTCAGTATAGTCCGCTCTAGAATGAGACAGCGTTCTCAGGACCGACTCTGAAAGCCCTTCTATTCTGGGATGGGACTGATCAACCTCCAGGCTGTCAGGTTGAATCTGTGCAGATTTGAGCAGAGGTGAGTGTCCCACGACACCAGGGTCTGCTGTGGGGGAGCCCCAATATTGTCCTCGACTCAACTGGGTGACCTAGTGTGGTAAGGTGCAGGGTGCCGTCGTAGATGGCAGGTACGTGTCACCGAGGTTCATAGCCTCGGTGAGGTAAGAGCCATTTTGTTGATGTCAGCAGCAGGTAGTGCTACTGACACAGTTTCTAAATAGCGTGGCTGCAAAGCCGATCCGGGCCGGCTCTTACCAGGAGCAGCTAAAGTGTAGGGTGGGTGGCTGCTCCCCACGACCCAGTCCTGGTTTTGGGGCTGGGTTTAAAACTCAGCCAGCACCAGCAGCTGTCTCTGTGATTGTCCTGGAGCTGCAGATGGTGCTGTGGAGCTCTCTGGGCTGAAAGCAGGAGCCCAGCAAGGAGGAGTGCAGACGGCCTGGAAGCCTGAGGTAGATTATCTTGCGGCTGGGCCGACAGCCAGGTGCGAACCCGCACCTAAAACCTCCCAGGTGATTAGAACCTGTATTTGGACATTTTGTTTTACCTCACGTTTTCTGATGTGTGTGATTTAACACCAAGTGACTGTTCGCTGTTGATTTTTGATGCAAGTGTGAATAAAACACTGTTTGCTGCACCTTCTGGACTCCCTTTTGCCTCTATACTGCACCCGCACCGCTGTCTACCAGAGCGACTCCCGACACTAGGTAAACCAGGATCTCTTCGGCCAAAACAGTATGATGGCTATCACCGAGGCCTGATCCTGACGGATTTTCATCAATACCCTCGGAATCATGGAAAACGGAGGGAAGATATATGCCAGCCTGAACCTCCAGGATATTGACAGAGCGTCTAACGCCAGGGGTTGTCCTCCCTGTAAAGGGAGCAAAACCTCTCCACCTTGGCATTGAACCTTGTTGCCATGAGATCCACCTCTGGCATACCCCACTTGAGGACTATCTGCTTGAGTATCTCCGGATGTAAAGACCACTCCACTGACAGAAGACCGCGGCTCAGCCGCTATCATATTGAGGGAGCCTTGGATGTGGATCGCAGATAAGTGGGAAAAGTACAACTCTGCCTAATCCAGAATCACCCCGATCTCTGACGGGAGGGGAAGTGATCTCGTGCCTGCTTGTTGATGTAAAGTACCGCAGTCATATTATCTGACTGGACTTTCACCGCTTTGCCCCGAATGTGAGGGGCTAAGTGAAGGAGGGCTAGCCGGATAGCTCGAATCTTGCGGAGATTGGATGAAAGAAGCCACTCCTGAGGAAACCAGGTCCCGTGAACTGGAGTGTCGTCTAGGTGAGCGTCCCAGCCTACTTGGGACGCATCCGTAGTCAATATGACCCAGTTTGGCTGGGTCATAGACTTCCCGTCTAAAAGATGGCACCACCATCTGAGGGAATACCGAGTTCGCCAAGACAGGGAGCACAGGGAGTTTAGCCCAGCAGGACTGCCATTCCATTTGGAGAGGACCTCCGACTGTAGAGGGCGGAGGTGCCATAGAGCCCAAGGGACTGCTTCTGCAGACGCTGACATGAGCCCCAACATCTTCATGAGAGTTCGAATTGGAACTCGCCGGGGAACGGAAAGGAACTTGCCGTGTTCTGAACCCGGGATCTTCTTTCTGGAGTCAACTGGAGCGACATCCCAGTGGAGTCGATTATGAAGCCTAGATATCTTACTGAAGTCGACGGGCTCACGTTCGACTTCAGCCAGCTGATAATCCAACCTAGGCGGAACAGAAAGGAGATTGTTACCTGAAGAAGTTGGGTTAGGACCACTAGAGCAGAGGCTTTCAAAGCCAGTCATCCAGATAAGGAATGATAGTCAGTCCTTGAAGCCTCAAAGAAACCACCACCTTGGTAAAAGTGTGAGGGGCAGAAGAAATGCCAAAGGGAAGGGCAACAAACAGAAGATGCCTGACGACACTGGACACTGGGACCGTGATCCTGAGATACTTCCTGGAAGCAGGATGGATCAGGATGTGCAGATATGCATCCTTGAGGTCCAGGGTTGCCATCACGTCTCCAGGATTGAGGACGTGAACTACTGACCTGATGGTTTCTATATGAAACTTCACCTTCCTTATAAACTGATTGAAATATCTCAGATCGATAATCATCCGCAGATCTCCTGAAGCTTTGGGAACCAGAAAAACTGGTGAATAGATCCCTAGGCCCCGTTCTCCTGCCGGAACCTCCTCCAAAGCCCCCTTTCAAATGTAGTTGTCACGACCCACGTTGGTGTCGTGACGCTGCTGCGAGCATGCGGTTGCCGTCGGCAACCTGCGTGCCACGACCGATGTTGCGGTCGTGTTGTTGTTCCGCATGTACTTTCGGCGGCGAGGTGTTGTGGCTGCATGTGAGGGTTTTGTGTGTGAGTTTGTCATCTTATCAGCCGTGCAGCTTTGCATACTGTCAGGGTCCCGGCTGCAGAGGGGCCTCTGGAGACTCCTGCTCATCCGTGTCCTTGGGTGAGCAGGTGGTCTCTGCCCTGTCGTGATATCCAGGGTGAAGCAGGGATGACCAGGGCATCAGGTTCCTGAGGTATGTGCCCTCCTACCCTCAGGGTCGGCCCATACAGTTAGGAGACCAGGGCCAGCATTAGGGACGTGCTAGGATGTTAGCGGTTCCCTAGTCCCTGCTTTTGGCCCAGCGGCCGCGGAAATTGCACGGCGGGGGTTATTTTGAGGAATTGTCAGCGACCCAAGGCTTAAGCCAAAGGCTTATATGCTGCCGACCCCATGGCTATGCTAAATATAGATCCCTGACGTCATTTGATAATATTGTCACAGGGCGCCAAAGGAGCACTTGGTCTCCCATCAACCACAGACCTGCTGCTTAGCTTCGGGAGCAAGGACCTGTGTTTGGCCTCGTTCCCAGGTCAGCTTTGCTAGCAAGGAGGCTCCCTCGCTAGCTTCAACTGGAGCTCTGCAGTATTGCACAAGAAGTCCGTAGCCAGGTTGATGGTCTTGAAAGCAGCCAGTATGTTGTCCTGGAAAAATCCTCTGGTTCACGTCAACTTGAATTTGATTCAGGCGAGACAGGAGGAATGTAGAGACTTCAGAAGCCGCTATGGCTGTGGAAGTGGAAGCGGCAGCTGCCGTATGACCCCGTCTTAGTGTGCATTCTGCAAGGGGGTCCTGCAGGCTAGACCCATCGTCTTCAGGAACCAGAGTGCGCTTGGACAACTTGGCAATATCCATGTCCACCTTGGGAATGGATCCCCATGAATCCACCAAGGGTTTAGCCATCGGAAACATGGATTTAAACTTCTTTGTTAAAACCGGACCCTCTGGGTTTTTTCCACTCTGTAAACATGACAGAGAGGAGGGTCTCATCTGCTTTGAAGACACGAGGTGCCCGACTAGCGGGATCCGAAGGCTCCCCACGGTCAACATCACGGTCCCCCGACCTGATGGACTTGAGCAATTTCTGTGTCTTTTCAGAGGGGAAAAAACACGACGTCAGCTCCTCCTCATCCGAGGAGGAAGAAACTAAGGAGACCAAGAAGGTCTCTCTACCGGGACAGAGGTCTCCCAAACAGGTATTTGCCCAGCTTTTTTTTTTTTCTGTTGAAAAATGTCAACAGAACCAGGGATTTCCAACCAGTCTCCCAAGCTGGTACTTGCCTAGCCTTAAGCTTTTTACCTTCTGCAATCTGACGAGTGCAGGTATGATCAGCTTAGAATAACTGTTGACCGCTGCAATTGTAGCAGGATAGATGCTTCCTCCTGGAATCCACTTTCCTGCCTTCCGAATCCCACGGAGAAGACATCACTGCGGGAAAAAAGGGACAAATAAAACATTTGTAAACCACCTATCTACACAGGAAAGGTAGAAACAGACCGGATGCAGCTGAGGACCGGAGGAAAAAAACACCACAAGTGGAACAACACCAATTTTAGGACTCCACCGAACTGGAGCACACAGCTTTCTAAAATAGGGAAGGGGAGGGATAGCCAATTCACCCTTCCCCCAGTAAATCCTCCACAGGAAGAAGCATAAGAAAAAATACTTAAAATTTTCTCATGAAACGCGAAAAATCGGAAGTGACGCAAAGGAGAATCCCGCGTCACCTCCGGAAGATGGCGGCACACAGGGACCGAGAATCCTGGACCGAGGATGCCACCAAAGTACCCCAGCCATGCGCAACTGCGCGGGGCAGGCAGCAGATAAGCTGCCAGCCAAACTGACAAGGTACCTAAGAAAGGGCAACGCCGTTGCCTAAACAAAAGAAGGCTCCCGCACTTTCCATAAGAAAGGGGAACAAACCGTCTAGTCCACCTGTCCGGGAGGACAGAAAAAAACACAGTGGGCTGGGGGTTGACTTCCTCATTTTAAGGAGATACTTAATTGTTAAATTGAGTTATTAGTCTTGGGCTCAATAAACATTCCGCCGGTCCTGCCAGTCCACGGGGGTGGGTAACCCCATCTGTGCTGCTGGTGGGACGTAAGGAATATTGCTTTTTCACACAAAAGAATAATACACTATTTCTCAGCTGTAATGTGAAATCGGTATTTAAGCGGTGTATTTCAAGATGCTCTGTGGATCAGGATTACCACTCTTTTGTCAAAAAAACATACACTTATGCTGCATTTCACAGCGGCAATGTAAATTAGATGGTTGTAATAGGTAATTCAGACTGTTTGGTGGACCTTGAATAACGTTTTTTCTATAAAAACAAAGTAGCACTATTTCCATGCAGAAATATAAAATATTTCGTTGGACGGTGTATGCAGAACTGTTTTGTGGACAAGGAATACGTTTTTCCCCCAAAATTACACGGATTCTCTATTTCACCGCAGAAATGTCAAATATATATTTTGACGGTGTAAAATAGGCTCGGTGGATAAGGATGACCACTTTTTTTAAAGTAAAATACACTGATGCATTATTTGATAGCTGAAATGGAATATACGGTTTAATGCATACTATACAAAAGTGCTCTGTGGCACCACAGATCCCAGACTAGACAAATAGACTATGTCACCCCTTAAACATACAAAAGGCAATATAGGGGACTTGAGCAGCCAGAAAAAAAAGTTTTTCTCTTCACTGAGCTACAAAATAGCATTAGGCTGATGTATCTGGCAGGCTGGCAGACATGCAGTACACTGCAGTGCCTAAAATAGCCGCCGACCCCCACCTCAGTAACAGATGGATTACAAAAAATCTCCCTGGCAGTAGCTGGGTACAGAAATGTTGGATTGCTGAGGCTCCTCCCTATCTATGTGCTGTATCTTGTGGATTAAAGTTTCCCAAGTCTCTTCAGATTTCTGCCCTATTCTGTCCCTGATCGCACCAGCAGCAACCTTGCTCTAATCTCAATTCAGCAGACTGACATGCGGCACGACATGACTCCAGATTATAAAGAGGCTGGGTCACATGCTGCACTCAGCCAATCACAGCCATGCCATTAGTAGGCATTGCTGTGATGGCTTCTTAGGGCAGAAGCAAACCGCTTGCTGATTGGCTGCTGTGCAGCCATCAGAAAGCGGAAAGAATCGCCGAACAACGGACCCGAACCCGAACTTTTTTGAAAATGTTCGGGTCCGTGTCCAGAAACACCCCAAAATTCGGTACAAACCCGAACTATACAGTTTTCTCCTTTTCATTCATAACCTCTGACATCACTAATCTTTAACCTATCATCTCATTGCCCTTCCTTCTACATCACCAGGGAATCTCTAATGCTCACTAATTAACCTGTTGGACGACACACAGTTTCAAATCAAGCTCTATATTGAGGCCCTTTGGCTGTAGTGTCCCTACCTTGTATATACACTCTACCTCCCTTTTGTTAATATTAACAACCAACCTCCTCTTCTCCATTTTTTCTTAACAAGCTCTAGTCTGGCAAACTTCAAACTGCTTTGATCATTACTATGCTCTATTTTTAAATGTACAGAAACACTATAGGGGTCATTTATTATCTTTAGGACACCAATTTTTTATTTATGTTGCAGACGTTATCGCAGAAGTGTTTTGCGGCAAAATCTGGGACGTTTCCCGCTTATGCCACTTTTGCAAAGTGGTGAAACAAGGAGCGTGGTGTGGGCGGGGAAGAGGGCGGATAGACAGGCATGTTTCATTCATCATTTTCCATTCCAGTTTTTGTCATAGAAAGGTTGCTGGTGTAGAATAAAGCATGTTGCATGGGTGACAGAAGCAAGCGCCAATATTATTTAGAGGCTGCAGTTATTTTTTAATATGTATTTAACTTGCCAATAATCAGAACTGTACTGAATTTGGAAGCTGATATGGTGTGTGGATGAATTTTAGGACTGATCTGGGGTCTGTATGAATTTGGTAGCTGACCTGATGTCTGTATGAACTTGGGGGCTGATTTTGAGTCTATAATGCTTTGGGGACTTATTTCGGGTCTGACCTGGATCTGTATAAATTTAGGGACAAACTTTAGGTCTGATCTGAGGTCTGTATTGAGGGCTGATTAGTGATGAGCGATCATGCTCGGCCGAGTACCCATTCGGCTTGTGCATCGCTATGCTCAGCACATGGCGGTACTCGGCCGAGTACTTCATGTTCTCGAGCAGAATGCTTGAGTCTCCGCATGTTTAGCGGGTTTTAAGCAGCCAATAAAGGTGCAGGTAAGTACTGCCCTCACTGTGGCAATGTTAGCTCCTGGCATTACAGTGATTGGCTGGCCGGAAAGGGCCATCGGGGTAATATAGCACCTGATGACGCATGTTCGGCTCAGATGTAGTCAGGGAGAGCATTGGGTAGGAAGGGAAAGACAGAGCAGGGAGCGGAGTTCAGCGATTTTAGTTAGAGAAAGCTTTTCAAAGGCCCAAAAGTCTTTTTAAGGACTACTGTGTGTATGTGTTTTAGATCAACAATATATTTAACAGCAGTGTCAGGGACATCCGTGCTAAGGATGGAGAGAGATTTGCAGTATTTCATACCAAATGTTTTCAAAGACCACACAATGCCTTTTAATGACTACTGGGTGTGTTTCACAGCAGCAAGATGTTTCTATTTTGTACCTATTAGTGACATATCGTGTACATCATCCGCAGAATGTGTCTATAATAATCTGGCTCACGTATACTGACCATAGTGTGTGGCTTTGTGTAAAAAATACAGTCCTACATCAGCAAACAGTGTCTGCAGCGCAAATTCCATTTATCTGGGTCTAATAGTGTCCATATTCTGTGGTTTTATGGGACATATGCTGTCCATCATCCGAAAATAGTGTCTGATGCGCAAATCTAAATAATAAGGGCCTAATCTAGTGTCCACAGCGTGTGCCTCTCTGTGTCAAATACTGTACCACAGGTGAAACCAGTGTATTTTGGGAAATTTAAATCATTTGTGCAATATTTAGTGTCCACAGCATGTGCCTCTCTGTCAAATACTGTACCACAGGTGAAACCAGTGTATTTTGGGGAAATTTACATTATTTGTGCAACATCTACTGTCCACAGCGTGTGCCTCTCTGTGTCAAGTAATGTACCACAGATGAAACCAGTGTATTTTTGGGGAATTTTCATTATTTGTGCAACATCTACTGTCCACAGTGAGTTCCTCTCTGTGTCAAATACTTTGCCACAGGTGAAACCAGTGTATTTTGGGGAAATTTACATTATTTGTGCAACATCTACTGTCGAAAGCATGTGCCTCTCTGTCAAATACTGTACCACAGGTGAAACTAGTGTATTTTGGTGAAATTTACATTATTTGTACAACATCTACTGTCGCCAGCGTGTGCTACTCTGTGAAATACTGTACCACAGCTGAAACCAGTGCATTTTGGGAAAATGTAAACAATTTGTGCAACATCTACTGTCCACAGAGTGTGTGTCTCTCTGTCAAATACTGTATCACAGGTGAAACCAGTGTATTTTGGGAAATTTACATTATTTGTGCAACATTTGCTCTCCACGGCGTGTGCCTCTCTGTGTCAAATACTGTACTACAGGTGAAACCAGTGTATTTTGGGGAAATTTACATTATTTGTGCAACATCTATGGTCCACAACATGTGCCTCTCTGTGTTAAATACTGTTCCACTGGTGAAACCAGTGTATTTTGGGAAATTTACATTATTTGTGCAACATTTAGTGTCCACAGCATGTGCCTCTCTGTCAAATACTGTACCACAGGTGAAACCAGTGTATTTTGGGGAAATTTACATTATTTGTGCAACATCTACTGTACACAGAGTGCGCCTATCTGCTATGACACTGGGGGGTTCTGTGGATGACACAGGGGACCTGTGGATGGCACTAGAGGGATCTGTCTGTGGATGACACTTAAGGGGCATCTGTGGATGACACTGAGGGTGGATCTGTGGATGACACTTCAGGGGGCATCTTTGAATGACACTTAAGGGGTTCTGTGGATGATACTTAGGGGGATCTGTGGATGACACTTAGGGGGATCTGTGGAAAGGGGGATCTGTGGATGACACTGAGGGGGATCTGTGGATGACACTTCAGGGGCATCTTTGAATGACACTGAGGGGGATCTGTGGATGACACTTAAGGGGAATTTGTGGAAAGGGGGATCTGTGGATGACAATTAAGGGGATCTGTGGATAACACTTAAGGGGGATCTGTGGAAAGGGAATCTGTGGATGGCACTTAAGGGGGTCTGTGGATGGCACTTAAGGGGGATCTGTGGATGATATTTAAGGGGGATCTGTGGATGGCACTTAAGGGGGATCTGTGGAAAGGGGATCTGTGGATGGCACTTAAGGGGGATCTGTAGATGGCACTTAAAGGGGGTCTGTGGATGGCACTTAAGGGGGATCTGTGGATGGCACTTAAGAGGGAATCTGTGGATGGCACTTAAGGGGATCTGTGGATGGCACTTAAAAGGGATCTGTCTGTGGATGACACTTAAGGGGATCTGTCTGTGGATGACATTTAAGGGGGATCTGTGGATGACACTTAATGGGAGATCTGTGGATGACATTTAAGGGGATCTGTGGATGACATTTAAGGGGGATCTGTGGATGGCACTTAAGGGAGGATCTGTGGATGGCACTTAAGGGAGGATCTGTGGATGGCACTTAAGGGAGGATCTGTGGATGACATTTAAGGGGGTTCTGTGGATGACACTTAGGGGGATCTGTGGATGACACTTAGTGGGATCTAGGTAGGGGTGTGGGGATGTTGGGGTGGAAGGTCCTGGAGGGTGTTTGGGTGAGAGCTCTGGAAGGGGTGGAAGGTCTGATAGGTATGTGGGGGTGTGAGATCTGGGAGGGAGGGCATAATTTTTTTTTTTTTTTGCTATGGAGCCTAGTCCAGGCATCAGCAACCTTCGGCTCCCAGCTGTTGTGAAACTACAATTCCCAGCATGCTCCATTTCATTTCTATGTAAGTTCTTAGAAGAGAAAAGCAACTATGCATGCTGGGAGTTGTAGTTTCACAACAGCTGGGAGCCAAAGGTTGCCTACCCCTGGCCTAGTCATTTCTAGCTACACCCCAGCACAGCATGTGCCTCTCTGTGTCAAATACTGTACCACAGGTGAAACCAGTGTATTTTGGGGAAATTTACATTATTTCGGCAACATCTACTGCCACAGCATGTGCCTCTCTGTCAAATCCAGTACCACATGTGAAACCGGTGTATTTTGGGGAAATTTAAATTATTTGTGCAACATCTACTGTCCACAGTGTGTGCCTCTCTGTGTCAAATGATGTACCACTGGTGAAACCAGTGGATTTTGGGGAAATTTACATTATTTGTGCAACATTTAGTGTCCACAGTATGTGCCTCTCTGTCAAATACTGTACCACAGGTGAAACCTGTGTATTTTGGGTAAATTTTTCATTATTTGTGCAACATCTACTGCGCCTTTCTGCTTCTGGGGGAGGTCTGTGGATGACACTGAAAGGGGGATCTGTAGATGACACTTAAGGGGGACCTGTGGATTGCACTTAAAAGGGGATCTGTCTGTGGATGACACTTAAGGGGGGATCTGTCTGTGGATGGCATTTAAGGGGGTATCTGTGGATGACACTTAATGGTGGATCTATTGATGGCACTTAAGGGGGGATCTGTGGATGGCACTTAAGAGGGAATCTGTGGATGGCACTTAAGGGGATCTGTGGATGACACTTAAGGGGGGATCTGTGGATGACACTTAAGGGGATCTGTGGATGGTACTTATGGGGGGATCTGTGGATGGTACTTATGGGGGATCTGTGGATGGCACTTAAGTGAGGATCTGTTTATGACATTTAAGGGGGTTCTGTGGATGGCACTTAGGGGGAACTGTGGATGACACTCAGGGGGATCTGGGGATGACACTTAGTGGGATCTAGGTAGGGGTGTGGGGATGTTGGGGTGGAAGGTCCTGGAGGGGTGTTTGGGTGAGAGCTCTGGAAGGGGTGGGAGGTCTGATAGGTATGTGGGGGTGTGAGATCTGGGAGGGGGCCTATAAATCTTTTTTGCTATGGGGCCCAGTCATTTCTAGCTACACCCCTGCACAGCATGTGCCTCTCTGTGTCAAATTCTGTACCACAGGTGAAACCAGTGTATTTTGGGAAATTTACATTATTTCGGCAACATCTATTGCCCACAGCATGTGACTCTCTGTCAAATGCTATGTATAAACCAATTCACCACACCGGAAATAAAATACGAATAATCACTTTATTATTACTATTATAAAACAATTCATATTAAAAATGACATATAATCTTAATCAACATGATTGGTGGTACAGATAACAATTAGGAAACCTTCACACAGGGGTGTATATGCATGAATGTAGCAACGAAAAAGTCAAAATTGTAGCTGTCAACACATGCGCATACGTAACTACAAGGCACCCAGTGGTATGGGGCCACAAAAGCACTAATAACACATAGGATGGGTAATAATATACAAGTCCACAACGGAGAGGTATCAAAAAAGTGCTAATGGTAGTGCAATGAAGTAACACACATGTACATGAATGCGCACAGAGTATCAGCGTCACCCCGCGTCCCGACGCGTTTCGCCTGCCCGGCTTTCTCAAGGGGAAGGTAAGTCCCCAATGACCAATAAACCATAAATAAGATAATATGTCATTTTTTAATATGAATTGTTTTATAATGGTAATAATTAAAGTCATTATTCGTATTTGATTTCCGGTGTGGTGAATTGGTTTATACATACGTTAGGGACTCCGGTTATTTGGGCGTTTTCCCAACGCCAGATTTTGGTTTGTTGTTAATTTCTGTCTCTGTTTACAGTTACAGACTTTTGTCCTGAATATGGACTTCAAAGCCCGAGCGGTGTCTTGGCGTACCCAGGCTGAGGTGAACTTTATTGGTGGTGGGCACAGCCCTGAGCAGACGACCACACGTGAGTTAAAAACTCGCTAAAAAATCTATTATGCCGACGAACAAAGATATGGTGGAATCGGATGATGATGGAGCAATATCTAGCTCAAGATCTAATCCCCAGGGGATTAAGAATACAGGTGTTCCCGTCATTTGGTTTGGAATCACATGATCTAAGATCTAAGTGGGAACAAATTTGTATTTCAGAAAATACAATGACCCTCCCTACGATTGAGGCGGAGATTGTGGATATCCAGAGCAAGTTGGATCAAATCCTTATTTCTAGTGAAAAGAAAATTTCTCCAAGGAACTTGAGAAGGCATATACTGGCTGGGTCAAGACTATCAGCGAACAAAAACAGAAAAAATTCCAACGGGACCAACAAGATAAGGAACAGCATCAAATGTACAAGTGGCAAAGAACTGGGATACCGCCCGGTCACGTACATTATCCACTTCCTTGCAATCCACAGTGGGATCTACTAGCTCTGAGGCAGGACGGGGTATATATCCCACCAGAAACTGGAAAAGAAAAAACAATCAGACTGCCAAGAAACCAGCGAATAAGCGGCCCACATGAACTTACAGCGGCCCAGAAGGAGGTGTTGGGCTTAGGATTGACTTTTGTGCCAGAGTCTAAATTTGATCTTTTCACAGCTGTGAAGGACATTCATCTATTTGCCTGCCGTTTGATCAGTTCCATCACAAACAAGAAACCTCCATGTTGGATTCCCCAGTAGAGAGAGAGGCTGTGAGGACTTTACAGCAACTCCTGGATGAACAAGAAGAGTTTCCCAGTAAGTTACCATCACATCTAATTCCTAAGTCCAAGAAATTTCCCCTCTGTCAGTTTATGCCAAAATTGATGCCGTTGTGAAATTGGTCACAGAGGAATTGAGGAAGATCCCCCTAAAATTGATCATGACAATCTCACTCTCGAACAGCGAGTGGAATTGAAAGAATTGTCAGGACTTAAGGGGGTGATCATAAAGCTATCAGACAAAGGGGGAATGTAGACTTGTGGCCAACCCCCATGTATGAGAGAGAAGCATTTAGACAGTTGAGGAACAAGAAATGTTATCGGCGAATAATGTTTAATCCACTCACTGCCTTTCAATCTTCTCTGCAGCAGATCTTGGAGAGAGCCGCCCAAATGGAAATTATAACATCAAAAGAAATGGATTACCTAATTGAGAAGAATCCTAAAATACCTACCTTGTATCTATTGCCCAATGGGCCGCCCCATAGTTTCAGGGATGGAAGATATGTGTGTTCCAATATGCAAATTAATCGATCATGTCTAGAGATGAGCGAACACCTGGATGTTCGGGTTCGAGAAGTTCGGCCGAACTTCCGAAAATGTTCGGGATCGGGATCCGAACTCGACCGAAACTTTATCCCGAACCCGAACCCCATTGAAGTCAATGGGGACCCGAACTTTTGGGCACTAAAAAGGCAGTAAAATAGTCCAGGAAAGGGCTAGAGGGCTGCAAAAGGCAGCAAAATGTAGGTAAATGCCCTGCAAACAAATGTGGATAGGAAATGAATTAAAATAAAATAAATAAAAATTAACCAATATCAATTGGAGAGAGGTCCCATAGCAGAGAATCATGCGTCATATCACCCACCATTGGAGAAGGCCACTTTCAGTTATTTCGGCCCCAGCACCCAAACAGAGGAGAGATGTCCCACAGCAAGGAATCATGCGTCATTTCACTCACCACTAGAGAAGGCCACTTTCAGTTATTTCGGCCCCAGCACCCAGACAGAGGAGAGAGGTCCCACAGCAAGGAATCATGCGTCATATCACCCACCACTGGAGAAGGCCACTTTCAGTTATTTCGGCCCAGCACCCAGACCGAGGAGAGAGGTCCCACAGCAAGGAATCATGTGTCATATCACCCACCACTGGAGAAGGCCACTTTCAGTTATTTCGGCCCAGCACCCAGACCGAGGAGAGAGGTCCCACTGCAAGGAATCATGAGTCATTTCACCCACCACTGGAGAAGTTCACTTTCAGTTATTTCGAGCCAGCACCCAGACAGAGGAGAGAGGTCCCACAGCAAGGAATAAGGCGTCATATCACCCACCACTGGAGAAGGCCACTTTCAGTTATTTCGGCCCAGCACCCAGACCGAGGAGAGAGGTCCCACTGCAAGGAATCATGAGTCATTTCAACGACCACTAGAGAAGGCCACTTTCAGTTATTTAGGCCCCAGCACCCAGGCAGAGGAGAGAGGTCCCACAGCAAGGAATAAGGCGTCATATCACCCACCACTGGAGAAGGCCACTTTCAGTTATTTCGGCCCCAGCACCCAAATAGAGGAGAGAGGTCCCACAGCCAGGAATCATGCGTCATATCACCCACCACTGGAGAAGGCCACTTTCAGTTATTTCGACCCCAGCACCCAGACAGAGGAGAGAGGTCCCACAGCAAGGAATCATGCGTCATTTCACTCACTACTGGAGAAGGCCACTTTCAGTTATTTCGGCCCAGCACCCAGACCGAGGAGAGAGGTCCCACAGCAAGGAATCATGTGTCATTTCTTTTATTCGAAGTAGGTGGCTCTGCCAGTATAAAAGAGAGACCTAATTGGTGCTCTATATCCGTTGATACCAGCTTCTATGTATCAGAAATAATGAAAAATTACTTAAACAGAAGAAAAGGGATATGGCACTCAAACTCTGAAGTATCAAAATCACAAACTAGTTTAATACCGATAAAGATAAAACCTTATACAACAACTTAAAAATAGCAATATAAAACCAAATAAAGGAACAACCACATTCAGAAAGCAATCTTCTATTCTTCCCAACTTGTCTATCTATAACTTTGTTGCAAAATATATATCGCATTCGATTTTCTGTATGCGATTTTATCGTGTGCGGTTTTTTCGCATGTGATATTTTCGCATGCGATTTTTCCGTATGCGATTTTTCTCGCATGCCCTCGTTTTTTATTATTATATTCAGCTGGTATCACTGGAAGTATTCTTTAGATATTTTAAACACATGCGTTTTTGAAAAAACTCGCAGAGAGGAATTTCCAACATATCCAAAAGATGTAAACTGAATCACAAAATGTCCCGTCCAAATCTATAGGTCTTTATATATTCACGGTGCTGTCTAATCATTTATGTCCAATTTATTATTAGCAGCAATGTTCAAAACAGCAGTTAACGGTAATACGGGTATCCTTTTCAGACCTGTATGTCCTTATAGATTCACAGTGATATGCAATCACTTGTACTCGATTTCCCAGCTACGGTATTCGACGTAATCATATGCAGAGATACATGTAGGGAATTGAATAGACAATTGGTGGCGTCCCACCACTAAATAGAAAAAGTTCTTCCTCCTACCTTCTCTTGCGATTCCTTATGTGTGATCGCTTACCGACCTTGCCGGGCTGACTGCAACTGCTTCAGATTTTCGTGGCTTGAGTACTCAGATTTTTCAGCTGGGTCTACTACCTTCTGGAGTCTCCTCGTGTAGTTTCCTATGCAGCCAGGTGTCTCCTCAGGTAACCAGATTTTCTTTCTGTTTAGATCGAGTATCTGCCAAAATTGAACTCTTTAGTGCGCACTAAGTAAACTTGATGTCACGGAGATTACAGTTTTTCCCATACGCGTTTCGAGGTACAACATTTAACCGACCTCTTCCTCATGTGTCATTTCACCCACCACTAGAGAAGGCCACTTTCAGTTATTTAGGCCCCAGCACCCAGACAGAGGAGAGAGGTCCCACAGCAAGGAATCATGCGTCATTTCACTCACCACTGGAGAAGGCCACTTTCAGTTATTTCGGCCCAGCACCCAGACAGAGGAGAGGTTCATACAACTTTGGGTTGCACCGCAAGATCATGGTAAAGTTAAGAAAATGAGGATTCAATAAAGAAGTGCCCCGGAGTACAAGAATACATGGTTGAGGGAAGGCAGTTATAAATGTCTATTCTGCACAAGGGAGGGACAGGTCCTGTGGGAACCATGCCTGGTTCATTTTTATGAACGTGAGCTTGTCCACATTGGCTGTGGACAGGCGGCTGCGTTTGTCAGTAATGACGCCGTGCCTGCCCTACACGTTCAGACAAAACGCTGGCCGCCGAGCAGGCCAGCACCTCCAAGGCATAAAATGCTAACTCTGGCCACGTGGACAATTTGGAGACCCAGAAGTTGAATGGGCCGTACCATCAGTCAGTACGTGGAGGGGTGTGCAAACGTACTGTTCAAACATGTGAAATGCTGCCTCCTGCTAACACGTTCCGTATCAGGTGGTGGTGCAGTTAGCTGTGGCTTGGAGACAAAACTTTTCCACATTTCTGCCATGCAAACCCTGCCCTCAGAGGAGCTGGCCGTGACACTGCTGAGTTGGCGACCTCTTGCTCCTCCTCTGACTTCGCCTTGGGCTTTCACCTGTTCCCCTGTGACATTTGGGAATGCTCTCAGGAGCGCGTCTACCAGCGTGCGCTTGTACTCGCGCATCTTCCTATCACGCTCCAGTGCAGGAAGTAAGGTGGGCACATTGTCTTTGTACCCGGGATCCAGCTGGGGGCAACCCAGTAGTCCGCGCACGTAAAAATGTGGGCAACTCTGCTGTCGTTTCGCAGGCACTGCGGCATGTAGTCGCTCATGTGTGCAAGGCTCCCCAGAGGTAAGGACAAGCTGTCCTCTGTGGGAGACGTATCGTCAATTTTCTCTGTATCGCCCCAGCCACGCACCAGTGATGGGCCTGAGCTGTGTCGGGTGCCACCCCGCTGTGAACCTGCTTTATCCTCATCCTCCTCCACCTCCTCCTCATCGTCCTCCTCCTCCAGTAGTGGGCCCTGGCTGGCCACATTTGTACCTAGCCTCTACTGTTGCAAAAAACCTCCCTCTGAGCCACTTCTAACAGACTGGCCTAAAAGTGCTAAAAATGACCCCTCATCCTCCTCCTCCTCCTCCTGGGCCACCTCCTCTTCCATCATCGCTCTAAGCGTTTTCTCAAGGAGACATAGAAGTGGTATTGTAACGCTGATAACGGTGTCATCGCCACTGGCCATGTTGGTGGAGTACTCGAAACAGGGCACACAGGTCTCGCATGGAGGCCCAATTATTGGTGGTGAAGTGGTGCTGTTCCGCAGTGCGACTGACGCGTGCGTGCTGCAGCTGAAACTCCACTATGGCCTGCGGTTGCTCGCACAGTCTCTTCAGCATGTGCAAGGTGAAGTTCCACCTGGTGGGCACGTCGCATATGAGGCGGTGAGCGGGAAGGCTGAAGTTCCACTGTAGCGCAGACAGACGAGGAGCGGCAGGATGTGAACGCCGAAGCGCGCACAGATGGCCCGCACTTTATGCAGCAGCTCTGACATGTCGGGGTAGTTGTGAATGAACTTCTGCACCACCAAATTCAGCACATGCGCCAGGCAAGGGATGTGTGTCGAACCGGCTAGTCCCAGAGCTGCGATGAGATTTCGCCCATTATCGCACACCACCAGGCCGGGCTTGAGGCCCACTGGCAGAAACCACTCGTCGGTCTGTTGTTCAATACCCCGCCACAACTCCTGCGCGGTGTGGGGCCTGTCCCCAAAACATATGAGTTTCAGAATGGCTTGCTGACGTTTACCCCGGACTGTGCTGAAGTTGGTGGTGAAGGTGTGTGGCTGACTGGATGAGCTGGTGGCAGCAAAGGAGGAGGAAGCCGAGTAGGAGGAGGAGGCTACAGGAGGCAAAGAATGATGCCCTGCGATCCTTGACGGGGAAGGACGTGCGCCAAGGAACTCTCCGCCTGGGACCCAGCCGCCACTACATTTAGCCAGTGTGCAGTTAGGGAGATATAGCGTCCCTGGCCGTGCTTACTGGTCCACGTATCTGTGGTTAGGTGGACCTTGCCACAGATGGCGTTGATCAGTGCACACTTGATTTTATCAGATACTTGGTTGTGTAGGGAAGGCACGGCTCTCTTGGAGAAGTAGTGGCGGCTGGAAACAACATACTGTGGGACAGCCATGGACATCAGCGGTTTGAAGCTGTTTGTAGTCCACCAGCCTGAATGACAGCATTTCAAAGGCCAGTAGTTTAGAAATGCTGGCATTCAGGCCCAGGGCTCGAGGGTGGCTAGGTGGGAATTTACGCTTTCTCTCCATGGTTTGTGACATGGAGAGCTGAACGCTGCCGTGTGACATGGTGGAGATCCTTGGTGATGCAGGTGGTGGTGTCGGTGGCACATCCTCTGTTTGGTGGGCGGCAGGTGCCAACATTCCTCCCGAGGCGGAGGAAGAGGCCGTGGCAGCAGCAGAAGAGGGAGCAGGGGAGCCAGAGTGAGTTCCTTGCTTTTAAAGTGTTTACTCCACTGCAGTTCATGCTTTGCATGTAGATGCCTGGTCATGCAGGTTGTGCTAAGGTTCAGAACGTTAATGCCTCGCTTCAGGCTCTGATGGCACAGCGTGCAAACCACTCGGTCTTGTCGTCAGCACATTGTTTAAAGAAGTGCCATGCCAGGGAACTCCTTGAAGCTGCCTTTGGGGTGCTCGGTCAATGGTGGCGGTGGCCAGTAGCAGGCGAACTCTCTTGGAGGCGGCTGTTCTGCTTTGGCCCTCTGCTCCCTCTTTTGCTACGCTGTTGGCTCGGTCTCACCACTGCCTCTTCCTCTTAACTATGAAAGTCAGTGGCACGACCTTCATTCCATGTGGGGTCTAGGACCTCATCGTCCCCTGCATCGTCTTCCACACAGTCTTCCTCCCTGATCTCCTGTTCGGTCTGCACACTGCAAAAGACACAGCAGTTGGCACTTGTGTTTCGTCATCATCAGAGACGTGCGGACTGCGATGAGATGGTATTTCCATGTCCTCATCATCAGGAAACATCAGTGGTTGTGCATCAGTGCATTCTATGTCTTCCACCACTGGGGAAGGGCTAGGTGAATTCCCTTGGGAAACCCTGCCAGCAGAGTCTTCAAACACACTGCTGCATAACTTGAGGCTCAGACAGTTTCCCTGATATGCATGGGGGTGATTTGACAGACTGATGGGCTTGCTTTTCAGGGGCCACCTGTGCGCTTTCTGCAGAAGACTGGGTGGGAGATAATGTTGTGAACGTGCTGGATCCACTGTCGGCCACCCAATTGACTAGCGCCTGTACCTGCTCAGGCTTTACCATCCTAAGAACAGCATTGGGCCCCACCAAATATCGCTGTAAATTCTGGCGTGTACTGGAACCTAAGGTAGTTGGTTCACTAGGACGTGTGGCTGTGGCAGAATGGCCACGTCCTCTCCCAGCACCAGAGGGTACACTAACACCACCACGACCAAGTCCGCGTCCCTTACTAGATGTTTTCCTCATTGTTACCGTTCACCAAGCACCACAAAAAGAAAAAAAATATTTGGCCCAATGTATTAATTTCAAATTCAGGCCTTTTTTTAAAGGCACCTAACACTATCTGCCTATTTATTTATGTAATGTATTACACTAATCCAGGCACAGCAGTAACCACTGATTTAGGGAATATCTCTTTTAGGGCTAGTATTTAGGCCCTGGATGAAAGGTATGCTTTTATGGACAGATTTAAACTAGGCCTGCAACAGCTGGAACACCAGATTCAGGGTATTGCTATTTTGGCAATTGAATTTCACCCCAGAACAAAATATATAATTTGCACGACACTATGAAACTTGGCTAGTCACAGCTGAAACCACTGATTTATGGTTATGCTATTTTGGCAATTGAATTTCAGCCCAGAACAAAATATATGTTTTGGCGGACACTATTATAGTTTGCCAGCCACAGCTGAAACCACTGATTTATGGTATTGCTATTTTGGCAATTGAATTTCACCCCAGAACAAAATATATGCTTTGGCGGACACTATTATAGTTTGCCAGCCACAGCTGAAACCACTGATTTATGGTATTGCTATTGTGGCAAATTAATTTCACCCCAGAACAAAATATATGTTTTTGCGGTCACTATTATAGTTTGCCAGCCACAGCTGTGACACCAGATTTATGGTATTGCTATTTTGGCAATTGAATTTCACCCCAGAACAAAATATATATCCTTTGCAGGACACTATGAAACTTGGCCAGCCATAGCTGAAACCACTGAGTTATGGTATTGCTATTTTGGCAATTGAATTTCACCCCAGAACAAAATATATGTTTTGGCGGACACTATTATAGTTTGCCAGCCAGTGCTGGAACACCAGATTTATGGTATTGCTATTTTGGCAATTGAATTTCACCCCAGAACAAAATATATGTTTTGGCGGACACTACTATAGTTTGCTAGCCAGTGCTGGGACACCAGATTTAGGGGATTGCTATTTTGACAAATGAATTTCACCACAGAAAATAATCTAACCTTTGCCAAACAGCAGACAGTATTATACTTGGCTAGCCAAAGCTGGAACACCAGATTTAGGGATTGGTATTTTGGCAATTGTATTTAACCCCTTAATAAAATATAGAAATTGCTATCCTGAGTTTCTAGGGGTGACAATTAGCACAGTCAAGCCCATGATGTAGGATATAGCAAAAAAATAATAATATTGATGGATTGATGGACTTGGTGGCAGCTTGTTCTGGTGCACCACAAGTCACAAAATGGCTGCCGATCACCCCAGAAAATAAGTGACAGAAAAATGCTCTGTGCAGCCTAAAACCAGTGAGCAAGTAACTAGCAGAAGTTCAATCATTCACAGCAGTAGATCGATCACTTCATTAGGTGCTTTGCAGACTATTCCCTGCCTAATCTCGCCCTCACAGCAGCTGCGTCCCTCTCCCTACACTAATCAGAGCAATGTGACGTGCGATTAATATGTGACGCAGCGATTAACCGCTTCTCGATCGCTGACACGCACGGATGCGTCCAGGCGGCGGCAAGTTTGTTCCTCCTGGACGCATCCGTGCGTCATCTCGCGAGAGCCGAGATCTGCTGTGAACGCGCGCACGCGCTGGGCTGCTCACAGCAGAGCGCGGCTCAGCAGTTAGCTACAGCCTGCCAGCGATGATCAATCGCTGGCAGGCTGTAAATGTAAAATAAATTAGATCAGTGGTATATCAGACGCTGTGTTGCTAACAGCGTCTGATATACTTGATACCTGGTCCTCTGGTGGTCCCATTTACTGGGATCGACCACCAGAGGACCAGGTAACAATGTAAAGTTGCACCAAACACTACACTAACCCCACCCCCCACCCCCTCACTTTATAACCACTATTAACCCCTGATCACCCCATATAGACTCCCTGATCACCCCCTGTCACTGATCACCCCCTGTAAGGCCTCTATTCACATGTCCATATGTGTTTTGCGGTTCCGCTGATCCACAGATCCGCGCCACGGATCCGCAGCGGGATCCGCAAAACACGGACACCGCCAATGTGCTTTCCGCATTTTGCAGATCCGCACATTGCCAGAACTATATAGAAAATGCTTTTTCTTGTCCGCAACTGCGGACAAGAAAAGGGCATGTTCTATATTTTTGCGGAACGGAAATGCAGACTCAGGCGCGGATCCGCAACTCGATCCGAGCGGGACAAAGTCTGTCCCCATAGAAATGAATGGGTCCGCACCTCGCTCCGCAAACAGAATTTCGACGTGTGAATGGGGCATAAGGGTCCCTTATCACCGCCAGTTAGTTAGCTACTTGTTAGGTAGCTAGCGCCCAGCCCACCGCACCGCAGTCACTGATTTGGCAGAGATTTTTTCATCCACATTGATCGATGCGAATGAAAAAATCTGTGCCGCTTCATTTTTTTTTTTTTTTTCAGCCCAGAGGCTGAACGGAAAAATCTCATTACCCGTATGCTCAATATACGGAGAATCGCAGAAACTCCTAATGCTGGCCATACGTGTAATGATTATGGAGACCCTCAAATGCCAGGGCAGTACAAAAACCTCACATGTGACCCCATTTTGGAAAGAAGACACCCCAAGGTATTCCGTGAGGGGTATGGTGAGTTCATGCAAAATTTTATTTTTGTCACAAGTTAGTGGAATATGAGTTAGTGGAATAAGTTAGTGGAATATGAGACTTTGTAAAAAAAAAAATAAAATCAATTTCCGCTAACTTGTGCCAAAATTTTTTTTCTGTGAACTCGCCATGCCCTCACAGAATACCTTGGGGTGTCTTCTTTCCACAATGGGGTCACTTGTGGGGTATTTATACTGCCCTGGCATTTTAGGGGTCCTAAAGCGTGAGAATCCAAATGCGTAAAAATGCCCTGTGAAATACTAAAGGTACTCATTGGTTTAGGCCCCTTTGCGCATCTTGGCTGCAAAAGTGGCACACATGTGGTATCGCTAGACTCAGGAGAAGTAGGGCACGTGCTTGGGGTGTATTTTTACATATACCCATGTTGGTGAGAGAAATATCTCTGTAAATGACAACTTTTTAAATTTTTTATACAAAGTTGTCAATTTACAGCGATATTTCTCACACAAAGTATGGGTATATGTAAAATACACCCCAAACACATTGCCCTACTTCTCCTGAGTACGGCGATACCACATGAGTGACACTTTTTGCAGCCTGGGTGCAAAGGGGCCCAAATTCCAATGAGTACCTTTAGCTTTTACATGGCTGCTCACAATTTAGCCTCGCCCAAAATGCCAGAACAGTACAAACACCCCACATGTGACCCCATTTTGGAAAGAAGACACCCTGCAAGGTATTCGCTGAGGGGCATAGTGAGTCCATGAAAATGTAACTTTTGTGCCAGGGAACTCCTTGAAGCTGCCTTTGGGGTGCTCGGTCCATGGTGGCGGTGGCCAGTAGCAGGCGAACTCTCTTGGAGGCGGCTGTTCTGCTTTGGCCCCTGCTCCCTCTTTTGCTACGCTGTTGGCTCGGTCTCACCACTGCCTCTTCCTCTGAACTATGAAAGTCAGTGGCACGACCTTCATTCCATGTGGGTCTAGGACCTCATCGTCCCCTGCATCGTCTTCCACACAGTCTTCCTCCCTGACCTCCTGTTCGGTCTGCACACTGCAGAAAGACGCAGCAGTTGGCACCTGTGTTTCGTCATCATCAGAGACGTGCGGACTCCGATGAGATGGTATTTCCATGTCCTCATCATCAGGAAACATCAGTGGTTGTGCATCAGTGCATTCTATGTCTTCCACCACTGGGGAAGGGCTAGGTGGATTCCCTTGGGAAACCCTGCCAGCAGAGTCTTCAAACAGCATAAGAGACTGCTGCATAACTTGAGGCTCAGACAGTTTCCCTGATATGCATGGGGTGATGTGACAGACTGATGGGCTTGGTTTTCAGGGGCCACCTGTGCGCTTTCTGCAGAAGACTGGGTGGGGAGATAATGTTGTGAACGTGCTGGATCCACTGTCGGCCACCCAATTGACTAGCGCCTGTACCTGCTCAGGCCTTACCATCCTTAGAACAGCATTGGGCCCCACCAAATATCGCTGTAAATTCTGGCGGGTACTGGAACCTGAGGTAGTTGGTTCACTAGGGCGTGTGGCTGTGGCAGAATGGCCACGTCCTCTCCCAGCACCAGAGGGTACACTAACACCACCACGACCACGTCCGCGTCCCTTACTAGATGTTTTCCTCATTGTTACCGTTCACCAAGCACCACAATAAGAAAAAAATATTTGGCCCAATGTATTGATTTCAAATTCAGGCCTTTTTACAGGCACCTAACACTATCTGCCTATTTATTTATGTAGCGTATTACACTAATCCAGGCACAGCAGTAACCACTGATTTAGGGAATATCTCTTTTAGGGCTAGTATTTAGGCCCTGGATGAAAGGTATGCTTTTATGGACAGATTTAAACTAGGCCTGCAACAGCTGGAACACCAGATTCAGGGTATTGCTATTTTGGCAATTGAATTTCACCCCAGAACAAAATATATAATTTGCAGGACACTATGAAACTTGGCTAGCCACAGCTGAAACCACTGATTTATGGTATATGCTATTTTGGCAATTGAATTTCAGCCCAGAACAAAATATATGTTTTGGCGGACACTATTATAGTTTGCCAGCCACAGCTGAAACCACTGATTTATGGTATTGCTATTTTGGCAATTGAATTTCACCCCAGAACAAAATATATGTTTTGGCGGACACTATTATAGTTTGCCAGCCACAGCTGAAACCACTGATTTATGGTATTGCTATTGTGGCAAATTAATTTCACCCCAGAACAAAATATATGTTTTTGCGGTCACTATTATAGTTTGCCAGCCACAGCTGTGACACCAGATTTATGGTATTGCTATTTTGGCAATTGAATTTCACCCCAGAACAAAATATATAATTTGCACGACACTATGAAACTTGGCTAGCCACAGCTGAAACCACTGATTTATGGTTATGCTATTTTGGCAATTGAATTTCAGCCCAGAACAAAATATATGTTTTGGCGGACACTATTATAGTTTGCCAGCCACAGCTGAAACCACTGATTTATGGTATTGCTATTTTGGCAATTGAATTTCACCCCAGAACAAAATATATGTTTTGGCGGACACTATTATAGTTTGCCAGCCACAGCTGAAACCACTGATTTATGGTATTGCTATTGTGGCAAATTAATTTCACCCCAGAACAAAATATATGTTTTTGCGGTCACTATTATAGTTTGCCAGCCACAGCTGTGACACCAGATTTATGGTATTGCTATTTTGGCAATTGAATTTCACCCCAGAACAAAATATATATCCTTTGCAGGACACTATGAAACTTGGCCAGCCATAGCTGAAACCACTGAGTTATGGTATTGCTATTTTGGCAATTGAATTTCACCCCAGAACAAAATATATGTTTTGGCGGACACTATTATAGTTTGCCAGCCAGTGCTGGGACACCAGATTTATGGTATTGCTATTTTGGCAATTGAATTTCACCCCAGAACAAAATATATGTTTTGGCGGACACTACTATAGTTTGCTAGCCAGTGCTGGGACACCAGATTTAGGGGATTGCTATTTTGACAAATGAATTTCACCACAGAAAATAATCTAACCTTTGCCAAACAGCAGACAGTATTATACTTGGCTAGCCAAAGCTGGAACACCAGATTTAGGGGATTGGTATTTTGGCAATTGTATTTAACCCCTTAATAAAATATAGAAATTGCTATCCTGAGTTTCTAGGGGTGACAATTAGCACAGTCAAGCCCATGATGTAGGATATAGCAAAAAAAAAAATAATATTGATGGATTGATGGACTTGGTGGCAGCTTGTTCTGGTGCACCACAAGTCACAAAATGGCTGCCGATCACCCCAGAAAAAAGGTGACAGAAAAATGCTCTGTGCAGCCTAAAAACCAGTGAGCAAGTAACTAGCAGAAGTTCAATCATTCACAGCAGTAGATCGATCACTTCATTAGGTGCTTTTGCAGACTATTCCCTGCCTAATCTCGCCCTCACAGCAGCTGCGTCCTCTCCCTACACTAATCAGAGCAGTGTGACGTGCGATTAATATGTGACGCGCGATTAATATGCGATTTAAATAATCGCGTATTGCGATTTTAACTTAAGGCTACTTTCCTATTGGTTTCATATCTAGAATTATAGCGAAGATGACGGATATGACGAATGTATTCGTCATATTCCTCAAAACGAAGATAGCAGTATTCTACATCTTCGTTTTAGCAACCTATTCGTCAACTTCGCTAATTCTAGCAATCAAATAGAAAGGTTGACTATAGAGACAACTGTGTTTAATTCGCTATGCGATTATTTATATATTTTTTCTTAATAAATAGAATAATTATAATAATTATATCAAGTAATATAATTATTCTATTAAAAAAAATATATAAAAATCGCATAGCGAATTTAACACAGCTGTCTCTATAGTCAACCTTCCTATTTGATTGCTAGAATTAGCGAGGTTGACGAATAGGTTGCTAAAACGAAGATGTAGAATACTTCGTTATCTTCGTTTTGAGGAATATGACGAATACATTCGTCATATTCGCTATTCGCTAATTCTACCAAGCCAACCATAAAGTTCCTTGCATGTAGCCTAATTTAGGAGGTAGGAATATTTGTATAATTAGTGACTGAACCTTGAACAGAAAGACTTCAAACAGCGCATATGAAGATATTACTTTTCTGATGCTATGAAATGGAGCTTATTTATTTGCGTTTATTTGTGTTGTTTCCTTTAAATACACAGTGATTGGATTTATTCCATTTCATGTTTTTTCCTGTTTGCGTGTGTTTAGCAATCACAGTACATTTGGAATAAGATCTGTCATAAGATTCTGTTCAAGTTAGAAGAAAGGGACATTACACATACGGTTTGCTCGTATTAAATAGAATGTTAATTCAATTTTACATTACTGCAAGCATTGTTCGGGTCTATGATTCCATGCCCAGGACGACATCCACTAGAGTTCACCTTTTATCATGTTCTATTGTAACTAGTTCAGTCCTTTCTTGTAACGAGATTAGAGCTACATGTTCTCTTTTATCCGATTTCCTACCTAAAGGAAATAATGTGTTTATCAATATGATACACTCTTAATAATAATACATTTTAAAAGTTACATTACAGAATTTAAACTTATATAATCTCTTATGGGAAGTTGCTGTTTTAATTTGGTGCTCTGATAATAAATGGAATTGTCTGTTTTTTCTTGTGAAAAGGAAATAAATGAAAGCTGAGATGAAGTATTCAATCGTGCAGAAATTAGGCATGTTTTTTTCCAAGGTAAGCATGCAGCTGTCTTGCTGTCACTTAATGTTTAAAAAGACAAGACTAATAAAATGTCTACCTAAAATGCCTGACAGAATAATCCTTAGCAAACTAATGAAATTTGTCAGAATTCAAGAACCATGCATACACTGCAGTATTTTGTGTTGCTTCTGGCTAACAGGAAATCAAAAGTCCTTACCATCTGCAGAAAGATGTGTTTCTGATTTTAGACTGGGGAGTTGTTAACATATCAGATGTAATTATGTCTCACTTTTACTTTTTGTAAGTCTGAATTAATAGTTACATGAACTTAGTGTAAGGGGAATTATGCAAATGCATAAGGACCGTGTATAAACATTTAATATGGCATGTTGGTATCCTGGTAGCAAGTTACATTTTCTTTCAGAGAAATGCGCTTGCTATTAGCATTCAGCTAGCAATAAATAATTTCATTACGGATTTAATTTACTCCTCAGTGAGTTTAGTGATTCTAAGAAAAGTCAAATGTTCAGGATGAACATCAACCCAGAGTGAATTGGAACTAATCTAATTTCATGTGTAATATAAAGGTGCTCAAAAAAAGTAACAGTGGTATTTATATTCCACAGTCATATTCTGGGTAACAGTCTGAACAAATTAATTTTAATGGATATTTCTGGTTTATGTAATTTCATCATTATACAGAATACTTAACAGTGCCTTCACTTTAGGGTCACAACATGACAATGGTTGCTTCTAGTGTTGAGCGAATCGAAGAGGAATTTGATCTGATTTAGGAAAAATTTGATTCACCGAAAAATCTAATGTCCTAATGCTTCCTGGTAACGAATCAGATTTTTTTCTAAAATGGTTGCTGCATATGTGAAAGTTAGAAGCACGGGAGCGAGATACGACCCATAATGTTGTGCAGCTAGCCAATCAGAAGATGTCACAGACCTATAAAAAGCCTCATTCTGCACAGTCTCTGCCATTTCATTGTGAGCTGAGTATAGGGAAAGACTTGACAAGCGCTTATGAGCTATGAGCTTTTAATTGCAGAATCATGGATAGGGAAAAATCATAGGGGAGTTTTTAGACACTGTAGGGAGAGCATAGGGATAAAGTAGGGACAGCGCAGATTGCGTGTAATCGCCATGTGCATCTTGTTGAACTGCTGCATCCCAGTTAATCTTTTAATTGAGAGAGAGAGAGAGAGAGAGAGACAGGTCTCACACAGGGTACTGGTAAGGAAGGGGTGGATAGTGTGGTACACACCTATTCCACCACAGGTGAGACCAGCTGGAAGTATCAGGCTGGGATAAAGTACCTCCTTGTGTGTCAGTCAGGGAACATGCTTTGAAGGAGAGCCTGGGAGGCTCTGGGAGAGTTTAAAGCAGAGGCGTGGGATGGCTCTGTGACTGTTGTCTCAGCTGGGCAAGGCTGAGGGGCCATGAGGCTTGGTTATAGCCTGGACTTGGGGGATGAAGAGACGCCTGGGAGTGGGTTGCTGGGTCCTAGTCAGGCAAACTAGTGAGCTTGAATTCCCCAAGGGACATTTGGGGTAGGGAAAGACGCATCGGTTCACAGGGTGTGAACTGTACCCACTAGGTGAGTGAGGGATAAGTTATGTATTAGTTAGAGCTTGAATGGGCAAGTGTTTATTGTTTTGATGTACTGTTTTGCTGGTGTGCCACAATAAATGCACTGTTTTGACGTTAAACCTGGTGTCCTAAAGCCGTAACTGCTGGGATGATCCCCTGAAAGAAAGCTACCTTCTCACAATATATATAATTAATGAACCTCAGTATTAAAGGATAATCTAATATATTGCCACGTGCATTTTGTTGAACTGCTGACACATTGTATCAGTAATGTAACAGATTAACTGCAAGTTACTGTACACTATAGCCAACATACAGTTGCTTGCGTTCTCCAAAGGAACGGGCAGTGGCAAAAATGTTGATGTAGCCTGCACAAGTAGTTGCAGAAGAAGAGGGTGGTAGCAGCAGCTGCAGCAACAAGACAGAACTGCAACTGGCATCCAATGGTCATGTTTGACCAACAATCCAGCTATACTGGAATGGTTGACTTGCTCTTCAACATTATCACAGGTGACAACAGATACACACAGCTAGGAATCGATGGGTTCCTCTGACAACACGCTTAGTTGGCATGGCCCAGGAACTGCAAGTGCAGGGACAACACAGAGAGTCTGTTTTGAGATTGTAGGGAGACAGTAATGAGACTACAGGTTGAGTTGTTAACGAAAATTTTATTCTGCATCACTCTGATAAACTCGACAAATTTTAAAATTTCAATATTACTGTGCAGTGCAAGCAAATTTTGTGGATCCCTCCATAAGGTCCAGGATCACACAACACTATACACCTAAGGGTATTTTGTTTTAAAAATGTATTAGGGTTAACACCAGATGGGCTGAACATCGTAGATGGGTCAAACATGAATTATTGCCATAAGGGACAGGAGCCTTAAAACTAGATGCCATAAAATATGGTGACTAGAGTTGAGCGAACCCGAACTGTAAAGTTTGGGTTTGTACCGAACTTTACGTTTTTTCGCACCAGGACCCGGACCCGAACATTTCAGAAAAAGTTCGGGTTCGTTGTTCGCCAATTTATTTGCACTTTTATAAAAGGCTGCAGGGCAGCCAATCAACAAGCGTTTCACTACTTTTACCTAAGAAGCCATCACAGCCATGCCTACTAATGGCATGGCTGTGATCGGCTAAGTGCAGCATGTGACACAGCCTCTATTTAAGCTGGAGTCACGTAGCACCGCACGTCACTCTGCACTTCTCAGTGCAGGGATAGGATGCTGCTGCTGCTGTGAGGGAGAGATTAGAGAAGAAATCTGTTAAACTTGGTGGTGTTAAATATTCGAAATACTGCAATTATTGAGGGTGCTATGCTACATATTTGTACCCTGAACCAAGTTATACTGCAAAATAATTTTCAATCCATCTGTTAGTGAGGTGGGGGTCGGCGGCCATTTTAGCAACTGCAGTGTTCTTGGAACTGAATGTGACTTGCATGTGTGCCAGGGACATTAGTCTAGTTATTTTCTGGTAGCTCAGTGGACGAAAAATGCCTTTTTTTCTGGCAGGTCAAGTCACCCTATATTACCTATCTTATAATTTTGTGATGACATACTGTATTTCTGTAGTTGGAGGAATAAACCCGTATTGTCGTGACACAGAGCACTTTTGCATACAATGCTGAAAAACCTGTTTTATAATTTAGCGGTGACATACTGCATTTCTTTAGTTGGGGAAAAACCCGGTTGTGGTGCCACAAAGCACTTTTGCATACAACGCTGAAAAACCAGTTTTAAAATTTTGCGTGACATCCTGTATTTCTGTAGTTGGGGAATAAACCCGTATTGTGGTGCCACAAAGCACTTTTGCATACAACGCTGAAAATCCTGTTTTAAAATTTTGTGGTTACATACTGCATTTCTGTAGTTGGGGAATAAACCCGTATTGTGGTACCACAGAGCATTTTTGCATACAACGCTGAAAAACCTGTTTTAAAATTTTGTGATGACATGATGTATTTTTGTAGTTGGGGGACTAAACCAGTATTGTGGTGCCACAGAGCACGTTTGCATACAATGCTGAAAAACCTGTTTTAAAATTTTGTGATGACATACTGTATTTCTGTAGTTGGGGGAATAGACCCGTATTGTCGTGCCACAGAGCACTTTTGCATACAGCGCTATAAAACCTGTTTTATAATTTTGTGGTGACATACTGCATTTCTGTAGTTTGTTGCAATAAACAGTTTTTTTGCTACATAGCAGATCTGAGGTCTTAAGTAACCTGTGGAACTCCGCATTTACGTAGTTGGTTGCAAAAACACAGGTTTTGTGCTAGATAGCACATTTGCGGTGTACGCTGTGTTTCTGACAGTCAAATTAAACCGTTAACTTCTGCTGGCTGTTACATTGTTGGTTTGAAAAATCAAATTTTTGGTGATAGTGAAGTAATGGTATTGATTTGCTCCGTTACACTGTTGTGTGACCTAAAGAAATCTATTCTGTTTATGACACGGGCACTGCCTTACTGTTAGTGAACCAAATTGTGGACTATTGGCAGTTAAATTGACACCTGAGATAAACCATCTGTTAGTTTGGTGGGTGAACGCAAATAATGAGGAGGACATCAAATAAGGGACGTGGAGATGGTCGTGGTGGTGTTGGTGCAGCTCCTGTTGCTGGGAGAGGATGTGGTCGTTCTGCGCCAACTACAGGTCCAAGTGAAACACCTTCCTCAGGTGCGAATAGGCGACAGAACCTGCAGCGCTATTTGGTAGGCCTGAATGCCGCTCTACGGATGGTGAGGCCAGAATATGTACAGGCAATAGTAGGCTCAAGTTCCTTCACTGTATCTCCCACCCAGTCCTCTGCAGAAAGCTCAGAGTCGGCACCTGCAGCCCATGCCCATCAGTCTTTCACCTCACCCCCTTGCAAAGCAGCCAAGCAGTCTGAGCTCCAAGTCTCTTATGCTTTTTGATGACTCTGCTGGCAGGGCCATCCTCATAGCCCTGCCCCAGAAGTGGAAGACATTGAATGCACTGATGCCCAACCACTTATGTTGCAGGATGAGGACATGGGAATACCAACGCAGCACGTCTCTGATGATGATGAAACACAGGTGCCAACTGCTATGGCTTTCTGCAGTGTGCAGACCGACAAGGAGGGCAGGGGTCAAGAATGGGTGGAAGATGATGTGGAGGATGATGAGGTCCTAGACCCCAACTGGACTCAAGTTCATGCTAGTGACGTTTGCAGTTCTGAGTAAGAGGTGGTGGTCGCGCAGAGGCAACAGCACAGAAAAGAGGAGCAGGGTTCAAAGCGGATGGGCCATCCCTGACACAGTACGCCTGCTACTGCCCACCGCACCCAGGGACCGAGCACACCAAAGCCAGCTCCAAGCAGTTCTTTTGCCTGACAGTTCTTCAGACAATGTGCTGACAACAAGACATGTTGTGCCATCAGAGCCTGAAGCGAGGCATAAACGTTCTAAACCTGAGCACAACTTGCATGACCAGGCATCTACATGCAAAGCACGAACTGCAGTGGAGTAAACACCTTAAAAACCAAGAAAGGTCACAGGCTCCTCCTGCTTCCTCTTCTGCTGCTGTGTCTGCCTCTTCCTCTACCTCTGGAGTCACAGTGGCACCTGCCACCCAGCAAACAGAGGATGTGCCACCAACACCACCTCCGTCATCATCACCAAGCATCTCCACTATGTCACACGCAAGCGTTCAGCTGTCCGTCTCCCAAACACTGGAGAGAGAGGAAATACCCACCTACCCACCCTCGATCCCTGGCCTGAATGCCAGCATTTCAAAATTACTGGCCTTTGAAATGCTATCATTCCGTCTGGTGGAGAAAGACTGTTTTAAACAGCTGATGGCGGTGGCTGTCCCACCGTACGTCGTTCCCAGCTGCCACTACTTTTCCAGACGAGCCGTCCCTTACCTGCACAACCAAGTGGAGGATAAAATCAAGTGTGCACTGTGCAACGCCACATAACCACAGATACATGGACCAGTAAGCATGGGCAGGGACGCTATATCTCCCTAACTGCACACTGGGTAAATGTAGTGGCTGCTGGGCTCGAGGTGGATAGCGGTTTGGCGCATGTCCTTCCACCACCGAGGATCGCAGGCCATTATTCTTTGCCTCCTGTTGCCTCCTCCTCCTACTCTGCTTCCTCCTCCTCCTCTTTTACCACCTCCTTATCCGGTCAGCGAAAGACCTTCACCACCAATTTCTGCATAGCCAGGGTAAATGTCAGCAGGCGGTTTTAAAACTCATGTGTTTGGGGGACAAACCCCACACCGCACAGGAGCTGTGGAGGGCATAGAAGAACAGACCGATGAGTGGTTGCTGCCAGTGAGCCTCAAGCCCGGCCTGGTGGTGTGTGATAATGGGCTAAATCTCGTAGCAGGTCTGAGACTAGCCGGTTTGATGCACATCCCTTGTCTGGCACATGTGCTTAATTTGGTGGTGCAGAAATTCTTTAAAAACTACCCAGACATGTCAGAGCTGCTGCGGTCTGTCTGTGCCCACTTTCGGCATTCTAACCCTGCTGCTGATCGCCTGTCTGCGCTTCAGTTTAACTTCAGCCTTCCCACTCACCGCCTCATATGCGACGTGCCCACCAGGTGAAACTCCATCTTGCATTTGCTGGAGAGACTGTGCGAGCAGCAGCAGGCAATAGTGGGGTTTCAGCTGCAGCACTCACGGGTCAGTTGCTCTGCGGAACAGCACCACTTCACCACCAATGAGTGGGCCTCCATGCTAGACCTGTGTGCCATGTTGCACAGTTTTGAGTACTCCACCAACATGGCCAGTGCCGATGACGTCAATCTCAGTGTCACTATCCCACTTCTATGTCTCCTTGAAAAACGCTTCAGGTGATGATGGAAGAGGATGTGGCACAGGAGGAAGAGGACGAGGAAGAGGGGTCATTTCCATGGTTATCAGGCCTGTCATTCACAAGTGGCTCGGAGGCTGGGTTCCTGCACCAACATAGGCCAGGTACACAATTGTCCAGCCTGGGCACAGTTCTGGAGGATGAGGAGGAGGAACCATGTTCACAGCATGGTGGCACCTAAAGCAGCTCAGGGCCATCACTGCAGCGTGGCTGGGGGATACGTAGGGCACAGACGATACATCTCCCACAGAGAACAGTTTGTCATTGCCTTTGGGCAGCCTGGGACACATGAGCTAATACATGCTGTAGTGCCTGCGCAATGACTGCCGAGTTGCCCACATTCTAACAAGTGCTGATTACTGGGACTCTGCTGGGACCCTGCTGGATCCCCTTTACAAGGACAATGTGCCGTTCTTAAATCCCTCACTGATGCGCGACTAATAGCGCACGCTGGTAGACACGCTGCTGATGGCATTCCCACCTGATACCTGGGCCTCAGTGAAAGCACAAGGAAAAGGCAGAGGAGGAGAAAGAAGTCGGCAACGCAGCTGGGGCACCGCCAGCACCTCAGAAGGCAGGGAGGCAGCATTTCAGCAATATGGTGGAACAGTATGTGTGCACACGCCTACACGTACTGACTGATGGGTCTGCCCCATTCAACTTCTGGGTCTCCAAATTGGGCACATGGTCTGAGCTTGCCCTTTATGCCTTGGAGGTGCTGGCCTGCCCTGCAGCCAGTGTATTGTCTGAACGTGTATTTAGCATGGCAGGGGTCATTATCATGTTCATTAAAATGAACCAGGCATGGGGATCCCACAGGATCCCAGAGGACTTGTCTGTAGCTTGTGCAGAATAGACATTTATACCGGCCTCACCCAGCCTTTGTTTTACTCCAGCGCACTTTCTCTTTGTTTTCTTTTATTTTCTATATTTCCCAATGTTTTGGGTACTACCCAAATAAAAATAAAAAAAGTGTTGTTGGCGACCCCCTCCTCCACCACCGCTTCCACCTACACAGACACGTCCACCGCCTTCTCGTTATATTCTAGCAATACAGCCATTTGGAGCCCAGCTTTAAGTTGAATTCGCAATGCGAGCAATATAGGTTATATTAATCGCATTGCGAATTCAACTTAGAGCTGAGTTCCTAATAGTTGTTGCTAGAATATAATGAAGATTGAGAATATAGTGCTATATTCGTGAATTCGTGATATTCGTCGTCTTCGTTATATTCTAGCAATACAACCATTAGGAACTTAGCTCTAAGATAAATTCGCAATGCGAGTATATGTTCGCTTCGCGAATGAAACTTTGAGCTGAGTTCCTAATGGTCGTTGCTAGAATATAACGAAGATTGAGAATATAGTGCTATATTCGTGATATTCGTTATATTCTAGCAATACATCCATTACGAACCCAGCTCTAAGTTGAATTTGCAATGCGAGTAACACAGGTTATATTAATCGCATGGCGAATTTAACTTAAAGCTGAGTTCCTAATGGTTGACAACCATTAGGAATCCAGCTCTAAGTTTAATTCGCGATGTGAATATAAATTCGCGTAACATTCACAATATATAGAATAATGACGAATATTCGATTTCGACGAATATATGACAAATATTCAATCGAATATTCGCAAAATATTGCGAAATCGAATATGGCACCTCCCGCTCATCACTACAAGTCGACCGCATGCGCTTGAGCGCAATGCTAAAGTCTCAGCCCTGCACTTTCACGGATTTTAAGCAGCCAATAATGGTGCAAATAAGTACTGCCCTGCTGTACTTACAGTGATTGGCTGGCCGGAACGCTAATCGGACGTTATATAGCACCCGATGACACGTGCTCGGATCAGTCATAGTCAGGAGAGCAGAGCACAGGAAGGGAAGGACAGTGTAGGGAGCGATTTTTCACAGTTTTTATTCAGAGAGAGCTTTTCCAAGACCCAAAAGTCCTTTTAACCCCTTAAGGACACGGCCATATTTCACCTTAAGGACCATGCATTTTTGCAAATCTGACCAGTGTCACTTTATGTGGTGCTAACTTTAAAATGATTTTACTTATCCAGGCAATTCTGAGATTGTTTTTTCGTCACATATTGTACTTCATGACAATGGTAAAATGGAGTAAAAATTTATAAAAATAACAAATTTAACAAAAATTTGGTAGAATTAGCAATTTTGCAAGTTTCAATTTCTCTACTTCTATAATACATAGTATGCCATTTTATTTTTTGGGGGACGTTACAAGGCTTAGAAGTTTAGAAGCAAATCTTGAAATTTTTCAGAAATTTTCAAAACCCACTTTTTTGGGACCAGTTCAGGTCTGAAGTCACTTTGCGAGGCTTACATAATAGAAACCACCCAAAAATGACCGTACACCCCTCAAGGTATTCAAAACTGATTTTACAAATGTCGTTAACCCTTTAAGTCTTTCACAAGAGTTAGGCCTCACGCACACGGCTGTTGGTGTTTTGCGGTCCGCAAATCGCAGATCCGCAAAACACGGAAGCTGCTCCGCATTCCGTTCCACAATTTGCGGAACGGAACGCGGCCCATTATAGAAATGCCTATTCTTGTCCGCAAAATGGACAGGAATAGGACATGCTATATTTTATTTGCGGGGGCACGGAACGGAGCAATGGATGCGGACAGTACACGGAGTGCTGTCCGCATCTTTTGCGGCCCCATTGAAGTGAATGGGTACGCGGCCGTGTGCATGAGGCCTTAATGGCAAATGGAGCAAAAATTTCTGAATTTTGATTTTTTTTAAACAAATTTCCCATTTTAACCCATTTTTTTCCAGTAACTAAGCAAGGGTTAACAGCCAAACAAAACCCAATTGCTATTGCCCCGATTCTGTCGTTTGCAGAAACACCCCATATGTGGATGTAAACTACTGTATGGCCACGCGGCAGGGCATAGAGGGAAAGGAGCGCCGTGTGGTTTTGAAGGCAGATTTTATTGGACTGGTTTACCTACACCCAGGGCTGTGGAGTCGGAGTCGGAGTCGAGGAGTCGGAGTCGGAGTCAATTTTGGGTACCTGGAGTCGGAGTCGGAGTCGGCAAAAAATGGACCGACTCCGACTCCTACTAGATTTAAATTGGAATAAAAAAAAATTGGAATTAAAAAAAGCAGGTTTAAATGTCCCAATTCAGATAAAGTTATAATTAATTACTTCTCTACTGTAAGAATAAAGGCCAATGCATGCAGTGCGTCACGTTACCGCTAAACAAAGACGTTAAGTGACCGTGAAGAAGCTTTTCATATGCTTTACTATGCAGTTAAAGGGACACTGACAGGCTGATTTACCGGCTAAAGATATATCTGCTGGTATTCATCAGAGGTTTAGGAATACAACTAGACGACTGTTACCCCCAGTTGAGGTTTACTTGTGTTTAAAAACGTTTTAATCAATATGCAAATTCTCTACCTTTGTGCCCAAGGGGCAGGCGCACATGTAGAGTACTGGCAGCACTAGACAGGACTAGGTAGTGAGGAGGAAGAGAGAAAGCTGGCACAGCCTCAGCATAGCCAGACGAGGCTGCTGCCAGCACTCTACACGTGCGCCTGCGCAGGAATTCAGCGTTCGGTAGCCTGAAAAAAAGGCCAGTGCAGTGAATAATAACGAGGGGAACAGCGCTGGGAAGCTGTACTCGGGCGCGGCTGGGCACAAAGCCGCAGGAGACGCTGCCCCATTGGGCACAAAGATAGTGAATTTGCATACAGATTAAAATGTTATTTAAACACAAGTACAGCTTAACTGGGGGTAACATTAGTATAGTTTTATTCCTAATTCTCTGATGAATACCAGTATATATATATATCTTTAGCTGGAAAATCAGCCTGTCAGTGTCCCTTTAAGGAGCGGCAATACTTCCACTTTCCATTGTCTTGTGGTCTGCTGTTACAGGGAACCCATGGTTATCCTAGCCTCTCACTGATAACTGATTAAGGACTGGAGACACTTGTATAAGTGAAGGGAATGGATAGTCAATAGTTCAAGACTGAAGCTGTAAACCATTTGAAAAACTGCTATCATTCAGCTAAGGCTATAAAACATGTAAACTCAGATTGTTAGCTTAAATTTTAAACATGACTATGAGATTCTACTAGGAAAATCATGTTTTAAAATAAATGACCCTTCCCCTGCCCCTTCCTGGATCCTCCCACTGCTCTATCTTCAGCAGAAGATCAGCACACAAAGGAGAAGGCAGCAGCTTCTGCTCAACTACCTCTCTGTGCTAGAGTAGATTAAAAGAACTTGGTGGAACAGCTTCGTATTTGCATATTAAATACAGAGGAGTCGGAGTCGAGGAGGAGTCGGAGTCGGAGTCGGAAGTTTCAAAATCTGAGGAGTCGGAGTCGGACAATTTATCTACCGACTCCACAGCCCTGCCTACACCATGTCCCATTTGAAGCCCCCCTGATGCCCCACTGGGGTTTAAACTCCCTAAAAGTGACCCCATTTTGTAAACTACACCCCTCAAGGTATGGAAAACTGATTTCACAAATGTCGTTAACCCTTTAGGTGTTTCACAAGCGTTAATAGGAAATGGGGCTAAAATTTCAGAATTTTTATTTTTTTGCAAATTTTCCATTTTAATCCATTTTTTCCAGTAACTAGGCAAGGTTTTTTTTTGTTATTTATCTTTATTTTTTATTTTTTTTAACTAATAAAATACAAAAAAAAGGAGCAATAGTAATACAATACAAAAAGAATTACATAATAAAAACATCAAGCATCCGCCATAAAGAGGTAAGAGTAACCAAAACAAATGCACAAATTGGAGTAGTAGGGCATTCATTCCCCTGCCACTTAAATACCCTCTACATGGAGATACTTGACCTATCCAGTACATTACAGTAAATAACACATTGCTTATATTACCTTTAAACCTTTATTCCTTCTTTCCCTCGTGCTTACCTTTCCAGCCTAATATAAAATTCATCACCTTGTGTGATTTTATCACTATATCTTCCTTTTTTATAACCATTTTAACAATATCCACCATCTGAATATATCTAAAATAATTTCAGTGTTTAATTTTGAAAATAGTGTGAAATATGCCATGATCCTTTATCAACCCAATTTTTGGCCTCTTTAAAAAAGTTTCCATTACCTAACCTCCTATTATACCATAACGGTATAACTTTAAACTGTCCTTCTAAATTCAGTGACTTTTTGACTTTGCCACATACCCTCACCAGTGATTTTACCAATGAGTTTTTATATAGGTGCGTACTTTCCTAATTCGAGTAATGTGAATATATCCGGTAAACCACCCTCACTCTTATGTACCAGATGGCTCAGAAAATCCACCTATGTCCAATTCATCATTGTTGCAATATTAGCTACCATATAGTACAATCTGATATCTGGGACCAATAGTCCTTCTTGTTCGTAAGATCTTGTAAGCCAATGTATCTTTCTCCTTACCCTTTTGTTTGACCAGATTAATACATTGAATAATTTCTCTATGTCATAAAAAACGAGTTCCCCAGGTAAATGAGACTGTTTCTAATGACATACAGCAACTGGGGCCGCAATATCATTTTAATTAATCCAATTCTATCTGCTTTGTTTATTGGTAATTTATTCCAGACTTCAATCCTCTTCTTTAGTGTTGAGCGAATAGTTCGAGCATAGTTCGGGTTCGTACCGAATTTTGGGGTGTTTTTGGGACACGGACCCGAACCCGAACATTTTCAAAAAGTTCGGGTTCGGGTCCGTTGTTCGGCGATTACTTCCCGCTTTCTGAAGGGCTGCACAGCAGCCAATCAGCTAGCGTTTACTTCTTGCCCTAAGAGCCCATCACAGCCATGCCTACTAATGGCATGGCTGTGATTGGCCAAGTGCAGCATGTGACCCAGCCTCTATTTAAGCTGGAGTCACGTAGCGCCGCACGTCACACTGCTCTGATTAGTGTAGGGAGAGGACGCAGCTTCTGGGAGGGCAAGATTAGGCAGGGAAAAGTCAGCAACAGCACCTAATGAACTGATCGATCTACAGCTGTGAATGATTGAACTTCTGCTAGTTACTTGCTCACTAGTTTTTAGGCTGCACAGAGCGTTTTTCTGTCACTTATTTTCTGGGGTGATCGGCGGCCATTTTGTGACTTGTGGTGCACAAGAACAAGCTGCCACCAAGTCCATCAATCTATCAATACTATATTTTTTTTGCTATATCCTACATCAGGGGCTTGGCTGTGCTAATTGTATCCCCTAGAAACTCAGGATAGCAATTGCTATATTTTATTAAGGGGTTAAAAACAATTGCCAAAATACCAATCCCCTAAATCTGGTGTTCCAGCTTTGGCTAGCCAAGTATAATACTATCTGCTATCTGGCAAAGGATAGATTATTTCTGTGGTGAAATTCAATTGCCAAAATAGCAATACCATAAACCTGGTGTCACAGCTGTGGATGGCAAAGTATAATAGTGTCTGCCAAAACATATATTTTGTTCTGGGGTGAAATTCAATTGCCAAAATAGCAATACCATAAATCTGTGGTTTCAGCTGTGGCTGGCCAAGTTTCATAGTGTCCGCAAAAACATATATTTTGTTCTGGGGTGAAATACAATTGCCAAAATAGCAATACCATAAATCTGTGGTTTCAGCTGTGGCTGGCCAAGTTTCATAGTGTCCGTAAAAACATATATTTTGTTCTGGGGTGAAATTCAATTGCCAAAATAGCAATACCATAAATCAGTGGTTTCAGCTCTGGCTGGTCAAGTTTCATAGTGTCCTGCAAAGGATATGTTTTGTTCTGGGGTGAAATTCAATTGCCAAAATAGCAATATCCTGAATCTGGTGTTCCAGCTGTTGCAGGCCTAGGTTAAATCTGTCCGTAACAGGGTATATTTTGTTCTGGGGTGAAATTCAATTGCCAAATAGCAATACCCTGAATCTGGTGTTCCAGCTGTTGCAGGCCTAGTTTAAATCTGTCCGTAACAGGGTATATTTTGTTCAGGGGTGAAATTCAATTGCCAAAATAGCAATATCATAAATCAGTGGTTTCAGCTGTGGCTGGCCAAGTTTCATAGTGTCCGCAAAAACATATATTTTGTTCTGGGGTGAAATTCATTTGCCAAAATAGCAATACCCTGAATCTGGTGTTCGAGCTGTTGCAGGCCAAGTGTAAATCTGTCCATGAAAGGATACCTTTCATCCATGGCCTAAATACTAGCCCTAAAAGAGATATTCCCCTAAATCAGTGGTTACTGCTGTGCCTGGATTAATGTATTACGCTACATAAATAAATAGGCAGATAGTGTTAGGTGCCTGTAAAAAAGGCCTGAATTTGAAATCAATACATTGGGCCAAATATTTTTTTTCTTATTGTGGTGCTTGGTGAACGGTAACAATGAGGAAAACATCTAGTAAGGGACGGGGACCCGGTCGTGGTGGTGTTAGTGTACCCTCTGGTGCTGATTCCTTGCTGTGAGACCTGTATCCTCGGTCTGGGTGCTGGGCGAAATAACTGAAAGTGGCCTTCTCCAGTGGTGGGTGATATGACGCATGATTCTTTGCTGTGGGACCTGTATCCTCGGTCTTGGTGCTGGGCCGAAATAACTGAAAGTGGCCTTCTCCAGTGATGGGTGATATGATGCATGATTCCTTGCTGTGGGACCTGTATCCTCGGTCCGGGTGCTGGGCGAAATAACTGAAAGTGGCCTTCTCCAGTGGTGGGTGATATGACGCATGATTCCCTTGCTGTGGGACCTCTCTCCTCTGTCTTGGTGCTGGGCCGAAATAACTGAAAGTGGCCTTCTCCAGTGGTGGGTGATATGATGCATGATTCCTTGCTGTGGGACCTGTATCCTCGGTCTGGGTGCTGGGCCGAAATAACTGAAAGTGGCCTTCTCCAGTGGTGGGTGATATGACGCATGATTCCTTGCTGTGGGACCTCTCTCCAATTGATATTGGTTAATTTTTATTTATTTTATTTTATTTTAATTCATTTCCCTATCCACATTTGTTTGCAGGGATTTACCTACATTTTGCTGCCTTTGCAGCCCTCTAGCCCTTTACTGGACTATTTTACAGCCTTTTTGAGTGGACTTCAATGGGGTTCGGGATAAAGTTCGGTCGAGTTCGGATCCCGAACCCGAACATTTTCGGGAAGTTCCGCCGAACTTCCCCAACCCGAACTTCCAGGTGTTCGCTCATCTCTACTCTTCTTCATCCTATCAAGTAATGGTTTAATATTTAATGCTATAAACTTATTAGTGTCCTTGGATATTTCCAGACCGAAATATTTGAAACTGTCCTGGGGAGTAAGAATCTTTAATTTTGCTTCTAAAATCACATTCTTATTATTCAGAGGGAGCAGGGTCGATTTATCCCAGTTAATTAATATACCTGATTGTCTGCCAAACTCTTCCACCAGCATCATGACACTTTGCAGATCATTATTTGTATCATCCAGGAAGAAGAGCAGGTCATCTGCATATAGAGAGATTTTGTCCTCACTCCCCCTCAGTCCAAAGCCCCTCAAATCCACATCTTGCCTAACCTTTATAGCCAGGATTTCTATTGTCAGGGCAAAAACCAAAGGGAGAGAGGGCAACCCTTTCTTCACCCTCGTTCTATACGGAAGATATCAGATAGTAAGCAAGTTTTAAAAGACAAACAAAACCCAATTTTTATTGCCCTGATTCTGTAGTTTGCAGAAGCACATCATATGTGGTCGTAAACTACTGTATGGCCACGTGGCAGGGCGTAGAGGGAAAAGAGTGCAGTGTGGTTTTTGGAAGGCAGATTTTGCTGTATTGGTTTATCTACACTATGTCACATTTGAAGCCCCCCTGATGCCCTCCTGGGGTAGAAACTCCCTAAAAGTGACCCCATTTAGGAAACTACACCCCTCCAGGTATTCAAAACTGATTTTACAAACATTGTTAACCCTTTCGGTGTTTCACAAGATTTAATGTTAAATGGGGCTAGAATTTCAGAATTTAGATTTTTTTTTCACATATTTTCCATTTTGATCAATTTTTTCTATCAACTAAGCAAGGGTCAATAGCCAAACAAAACCCAATTTTTATTGCCCCGATTCTGTAGTTTGCAGAAACAGCCCATTTGTGGCCGTAAACTACTTTATGGTTTTTGAAGGGCAGATTTTGCTGGACTGGTTTATCTACACCATGTCCCATTTGAAGCCCCCCTGATGCCCCCCGGAGTAGAAAGTCCCTAAAAGTGAACCCATTTTGGAAACTACGGAATAAGGAGGCTGTTTTGTTGGGACTATTTTTAGGGTACCTATGATTTTTGGTTGCTCTATATTACATTTTTGTGACGCAAGGTTACCAAAAATAGAAATTCTGAAATGTCATCTCCATTTGCCATAAACTCTTGAGGAACACCTAAGGGGTTAACAACGTTTGTAAAATGAGTTTTGAATACCTTGAGGGGTGTAGTTCATTAGATGGGGTCACTTTTATGGAGTTTCTACTCTAGGGGTGCATCAGGGGTTCTTCAAATGGGACATGATGTAAAAAAAAAAAGGTCATAAAAATCTGCCTTACAGGAACCATATGGCGTTCCTTTGCTTCTGCTCCCTGCCGTGTGCTCTTACAGCAGTTTACCACCACATATGGGGTGTTTCTGTAAACTGCAGGATCAGGGCAATACATTTTAAGTTTCATTTGGCTGTTAACCCTTGCTTTGTTACTGTAAAAAATTGAAAATTGAAAAATAGCTGTTTTGGCACTGTTTTTATTTTATTTTTTTGACCGTGTTAATCTGAGGGGATAGGTCATGGGGTATTTTTATAGAGAAGATTACTACAGACGCGGCAATACCTAAGTTGTCTACTTTTTAAAATTTATTTAGGTTTAACACTATATTATCCTATTTAAAACAAACTAAAAAAATTTAACTATCTAAACAGTCTAAGAGTCCGTTTTTTTAAAGTTTTTACCCGATTGTCTTAGGAAAGGGCTCATTTTTTGCGGGATGAGAGAACGGTTTTATTGGCCCTATTTTGGGGGGCATATGACTTTTTGATCGCTTGCTATTACTCTTTTTGTGGAGTAAGGTGACCAAAAAAATAATTTTTTTGCACCGTTTTTTTTACCGTGTTAATCTAAGGGGTTAGGTCATGGGGTATTTTTATAGAGCAGATTATTACAGACATGGCGATACCTAATTTGTCTACTTTTTAAAATTATTTTAGTTTTACAAACTATCATTTTTGAAAAAAATTTTTTTTTGGGTGTCTCAAGTCTGAGAACTATAGTTTTTATCTGATTGTCAGTGGCTAAATGGAAAAGGGAATAATAAATTTAGTACCCCATGGAAGTGTGGTACTCCCTGAAGCAACTAATAACACACAGGCCCAGATGATCGGGGCACGTGTCACACTGAGTGGTGGTGTCCTTCCGTATCCCCCTCCTGTGACACACTCTGCCCCTTTTTCGGTCAGTCCCTTCTTTCCAGGATGGACCTAGAAAGTGTTGGCCAGGGTCGATCCGGGCGACCACAGGAACCCTAGCATGGCGGCGTCTCTGCTGCCTTGGGGGCTCATCATCGTCGCTAGATGATGAGGAGGACGCGGATGACAAAAGGAACGTGGAGTCATCCTCATCCTCACTGGGGCTCTCGGACTGGGAGGCAAGCTGGGCGTATGCCTCCTCGGCCAAAAACGTTGGGCAGGCCATAGGGGAGTGTTTGTGTGTGCGTGCGTGTAAACCTTTATTCAGTGCACGTGTGTGTGGAGGCACGGGTGTTCCCGGACTTTTCCCTAAACCTAACCGGGTTAAAATAAATAAAATAAAAACTAACTAAAAAAATGTGGAAAAAAAATCTAACTCTTGGAAACTCTTTTTGGGCGGTTGGGTGGGCGATGCGCTAACAGTGGCCAGACACTAAAGAGTGCCGGCCACTGTCAGCGTCAGCAAACAAAACCCAAAAAGAGCTTGCGACCCCCAAAAAAAGGGTGGGGGGCAAGGGGAAAGCTGCAGCACCCCTGGGGGTGGGGGGTCTAGGGTCACACAGATACCCTAAGAGGGTGATGCAAAAATTAAAAAATCTAAACTCTCCCAAAGTCTCACTGCCTGAACTAAGCCTTTCCCTAACCTGTCCGTAACCTACCTTTTAGTGCCAGATGGCACTTTGGAGGATCTGGGGTGCTGGGGGTGCTGGGGGTGCTGGGCTCTGCTGGGCTCTGCTGGGCTCTGCTGCAGGCTGCTCTCTCCTCGCTCCACCAATGAAAAATGGAGCAGGAGAGGAGAGCAGGGGAGAGTTAACCCCCGCCCACCCGTGCAGCCAATCGCAATCGATCCTGTGAGGTGATGATGATAAGGATGGTGATTGGTGGTGTGTTATCAGAGATCCGAATAACTCGGAAGCGCAGCAAACCACAGGTATGAATTGACCTGCGGTTTGCTGCGATCGGCACTGCGGGTAGGTCACAGGACCCCCTTTCCATGCGGAAATTTCCCTTGCTAAGGGGTAGGTGTTCCACAGTATGGTGATTTTTTGAGGGAAGTGCGGATGACAAAAGAATAGTAGTTTGCAACCTGTGCCGTACCAAAATGAGCCGGGCGTGAACACTAGCAACCTCACCACCACCAGCATGATCCACCACACGGCATCCAAGCACCCTAATAAGTGGGCCGAGCGCCTGGGTCACACCACTGCCTTCTCTTCTCCTGTGTTATGCACTGCTGGCCAATCCCCTGTCGAAGGCGTGTGTGAAGGCACGGGTGATCTTGGAATTTTCCCTAAACCTAACAGAGAAAAAAGAAAATAAAAACTAACTAAAAAAAAGTGAGACTTACCCTGGGATGGCAGAGGTGCTACCCACGTCCAGGATTGCGGGCCTACATTCATCAGGTTCTCCGCCAGAAGCTATGTTACTGGCCCCAACCCCCACTTCTCCTCCTCTGCCGCCTTCTCCTCTACTTCCACCTTTAGCAGCAGTCAGCCATCAGTCGCTAGCTAGAAGCAATGTAGCACTGCTGTGGGTAAGTATCAACAGGCCGTGCTGAAGCTAATCTGCTTAGGGGACAAACAGCACACTGCTGCAGAACTGCGGCAGGGTATAAGGAACCAGACCGAGCTTTTGCTTCAGCCACTCAACCTATAACCAGGCATGGTTGTGTCTGACAATGGCCATAACTTGGTGGCAGCTTTGGAGCTTGGCAACCTGACACACATACCATGCCTAGCCCACGTCTTAAAGAGAATCTGTCACCTGGAAAACACTTCTTAAACCAAGCATAGTACCTTAAAGTATACCCCAGAGTGTCATTAATGATGATTTTATTTTCTCTTTCTGTCTTCTCAAATCGGTAAAAATCACATTTTAAATCTCTCTTGGCGCCGTTTCAAAGTCATGCTTAAAGTCAAGGGGGCAGCGGCCTCTGTGCCTCAAGGTCCAATAAGCCCGCCTCTTACCCCTCCACCTCTCTACATTTTAAGTGACATCTTGCCGAGACCCCGCTCTTCTCGCGCATGCGCCATGCGCGTCCTGTTGCAGCGCGATCCGGGCTCCCTTACTCAGGGCCGGGCGAGAGCGCTGGATCCACACTGCGCATGCGCAGTCTGCAAAATGATGCCAGTGAGTGAGGAAGATGGAGCCGGGATCACGCTGTAACAGGATGCGCACGGCGCATGCGCAAGAAGAGCGCGGCCCCGGCATCATGGCAAGATGTCCATCAAAATATAGAGAGGAGAGGTACGGGGCGGGCTAATCGGACCATGAGGCATGGAGGCCGCTGTGATTTTTACAGATTTTAGAAGACAGAAAGAGAAAATAAAATCATTATTAGCGACACTCTGGGGTATACTTTAAGGTACTGTGCGTGGTTTAAGAAGTGTTATCCAGGTTACAGGTTCCCTTTAAACTTAGTGGTTTAGCGGTTTATCTACTAGTAGCGGTAACCTACCCCAATTTGGCAGAGCTACTAGTGAAGGCACGTCATTTCCGCAAGTCGCCCACAGCTTCAGCCGGTCTGTCAACGCTGCAGCAGCGATTGCAGCTTCCAGCTCACCGATTGTTGTGCGACGTGAGCACGCGGTGGAACTTTACGTTCTACATGTTGACCAGGCTTTGTGAGTAAAAGAGGGCAGTTGTGGAATACCAGCTGCAACATTGTCATCGCCTTTTGAGTCAACTGCCACAATTCACAAGCGAGGAGTGGGCATTGATGTCAGACCTCTGTGTGAGGTTTTAAAAACGTTGATGAATCCACACAGATGGTTAGTGGAGATAACGTTATTATTAGCGTAACTCTCCCACTGCTGTGTCTATTTAAATGATCGCTGCTCACAATTAAGAAGGACGCTCTGAATGTGGCAGACAAGGAAATGGGGAGGACATTACACAGGGTGATAGCCAGACCACCCACAATTCGTCTTCTCAGCGCAAATTGGACCATGAGGAGAAGGAGAAGGAGGAGGAGCTGGAGACAGTTGCCTCTGCTACAGAGGCTAGTACTCATGGAACTTTAATTCCATCTGTTCACAGTGGATGATCAGAAGAGGAGGAGGAGGATGAGGGTATGGAGAGTCATCCTGAAGTTGACATTGATGTCTTGCCCGTTGATACTCTGGCACACATGGCTGACTTCATGTTAGGCTGCCTTTCCCGCTACCCTCGCATTATACGCATTTTAGATAACATGGATTACTGGGTATTCACCCTTCTCGACCCCTGCTACAAAGCAAACCTCTCATCTCTCATTCCTGTGGTGGGGAGGACGAGTTAAATGGTGCAATACCAGAAGGTACTTGTTAAAGATTGCTACAAAATATTCCATCTGACAATGCTGCCGGCAGAGTCCGTACTTCCTTAGGCAACTGAGGAAGGGAGACAAGGGGAACACACAGCAGTTCAAACAAAGGCGGGGCAACACTCTCCAAGGCATGGGACACAGTATCATGACACCCAGCCAGCAACCTTACCTTGAAGCGCTGCCTAGTAGTACAAGGAGGGAAAAGTTTTGGAAGATGGTGAAGGAATACATAGCAGACTGTGTCAGCATCCTTAATGATCTCTCAGTGCTTTACAACAACTGGGTGTTCAAGCTGGAACTTGCGCTCTACACCTTGGAGGTGCTGGCCTGCCCTGCCGCCAGCGTTTTGTCTGAGCGTGTATTTAGTGCTGCTGGTGGCGTTATAACAGATAAGAGTATCCGCTTGTCCACTGGCAATGGTGACAGGTTGACTCAGATGAAAATGAACAAGGCCTGGATTGCCCCTGACTAGGGATGAGCGAACCCGAACTGGATAGTTCGGGTTCGTACCGAATTTTGGGGTGATCGGGACCCGGACCCGAACATTTTCAAAAAATTTCGGGTTCGGGTCCGTTGTTCGGTGATTTCTTCCCGCTTTCTGAAGGGCTGCGCAGCAGCCAATCAGCTAGCGTTTTACTTCTTGCCCTAAGAAGCCATCACAGCCATGCCTACTAATGGCACGGCTGTGATTGGCCAAGTGCAGCATGTGACCTAGCCTCTATTTAAGCAGGAGTCATGTAGCGCCGCACGTCACTCTGCTCTGATTAGTGTAGGGAGAGGACGCAGCTTCTGTGAGGGCGATATTAGGCAGAGAAAAGTCAGCAAAAACACCTAAAGAAGTGTTCGATCTACAGCTGTGAATCATTCAACTTCTGCTAGTTAATTGCTCACTGGTTTTTAGGCTGCACAGAGCGTTTTTTTGTCACTATGATCGGCGGCCATTTTGTGCCACCAAGTCCATCAATCCATCAATACTATTTTTTATTTCTTTTTTGCTATATCCTACATCAGGGGCTTGGCTGTGCTTATTGTCACCCCAAGAAACTCAGGATAGAAATTTCTATATTTTGTTAAGGGGTTAAATTCAATTACCAACATAGCAATCCAATAAATCTGGTGTTCCAGCTGTGGATGGCAAAGTTTAATAGTGTCCAGCAAAGGATATATTTTGTTCTGGGGTGAAATTCAATAGCCAAAATAGCAATACCGTAAGTCTGGTGTCCCAGCAGTGGCTGGCCAAGTTTAATAGTGTCCGGCAAAGGATAGATAATTTTCTGGGGTGAAATTCAATTGCCAAAATAGCAATACCGTAAATCTGGTGTTCCAGCTGTGACTGGACAAGTTTAATAGTGTACAGCAAAGGATTTATTATTTTCTGGGGTGAAATTCAGTTGCCAACATAGCAATACTGTAAATCTGGTGTCCCAGCAGTGGCTGGCAAAGTTTAATAGTGTCCGGCAAAGGATATATTTTGTTCTGGGGTGAAATTCAATTGCCCAAATAGCAATACCATAAATCAGTGGTTTCAGCTGTGGCTGGCCAAGTTTAATAGTGTCCGTCACAGAATATATTATTTTCTGGGGTGAAATTTAATTGCCAAAATAGCAATACCCTAAATCTGGTGTTCCATCTGTGACTGAACAAGCTTAATAGTATCCGTCAAAGGATAGATGTTGTTCTGGGGTTAAATTCCATTGCCAAAATAGCAATACCCTGAATCTGGTGTTCCAGCTGTGACTGGACAATTTCCCTAGTGTCCGTCAAAGGATATATTATTTTCTGGGGTGAAAACAGTTGCAAAAAAAAAAAATACAGTAAATCTGGTGTTCCAGCTGTTGCAGGCCTAGTTTAAATCTGTCCGTAAAAGGGTATATTTTTTTTCTGGGGTGAAATTTAATTGCCAAAATAGCAATACTCTGAATCTGGTGTTCCAGCTGTGACTGGACAATTTCCCTAGTGTCGGTTAAAGGATATATTATTTTCTGGGGTGAAATACAGTTGCAAAAATCGAAATACAGTAAATCTGGTGTTCTAGCTGTTACTGGACAAGTTTAATAGTATCCGTCAAAGGATAGATTTTGTTCTGTGGTGAAATTCACTTGCCAATTTAGCAATACCCTGAGTCTGGTGTTCCAGCTGTTGCAGGCCTAGTGTTAATGTATCCTTAAAAGGGTATATTACACTCAGCTTGCATCTCCAAGTATATTTCTTTCCGCAAAGGGTATATCACAAAAGTGTTACATTACTGTTGCTGAAAGCATAATCCTGTAAATCTGCACGCACTATTGTGCATCTCATAGTATATTTCTGTTCGTAAAGGGTATATTACATTTAAGGTGTATATACAAGTGCTGATAGGTTCATCCTCAATAACTTCACACGCTACCGTGCATCTCCAATTGTATTTCTGTCTGTTAAAGGGTATATTACACAAAGTGTTAAAATACAATTGCTGAAGGCATAATCCTACATATTTTTTCACACGCTACTGTGCATCTCCAAGTGTAAATCTGTCCATAAAGGATACCTTTCATCCAGGGCCTAAATATTAGGCCTACAATTGATATTCCCCTAAATCAGTGGTTACTGCTGTGCCTGGATTAGTGTAATACGGTACATAAATAAATAGTCAGATAGTGTTGGGTGCCTGTAAAAAGGCCTGAATTTGAAATCAATACATTGGGCCAAATATTTTTTTGTTATTGTGGTGCTTGCTGAACGGTAACAATGAGGAAAAAATCTAGAACCGCGCAGGAGTTGTGGCGGGGTATTGAACAACAGACCGACCAGTGGTTGCTGCCGGTGGGCCTCAAGCCCGTCCTGGTGGTGTGCGATAATGGGCGAAATCTCGTCGCAGCTCTGGGACTAGCTGGTTTGACGCACATACCTTGCCTGGCGCATGTGCTGAATTTGGTGGTGCAGAAGTTCATTCACAACTACCCCGACATGTCAGAGCTGCTGCATAAAGTGAGGGCCGTCTGTGCACGCTTCCGGCGTTCACATCCTGCCGCTGCTCGCCTGTCTGTGCTACAGCGCAACTTCGACCTTCCCGCTCACCGCCTCATATGCGACGTGCCCACCAGGTGGAACTCCACCTTGCACATGCTGGAGAGACTGTGCGAGCAGCAGCAGGCCATAGTGGAGTTTCAGCTGCAGCACGCACGCGTCAGTCGCACTGCGGAACAGCACCACTTCACCACCAATGACTGGGCCTCCATGCGAGACCTGTGTGCCCTGTTGCGCTGTTTCGACTACTCCACCAACATGGCCAGTGGCGATGACGCCGTTATCAGCGTTACAATACCACTTCTATGTCTCCTTGAGAAAACACTTAGGGCGATGATGGAAGAGGAGGTGGCCCAGGAGGAGGAGGAGGAGGGGTCATTTTTATCACTTTCAGGCCAGTCTGTTAGAAGGGCCCACTACTGTAGGACGAGGAGGATGAGGTGCAGGAGGATGAGGATGAAGCAGGTTCACAGCGGGGTGGCACCCAACACAGCTCAGGCCCATCACTGGTGCGTGGCTGGGGGGATACGGAGGACGATGATGATACACCTCCCACAGAGGACAGCTTGTCCTTACCTCTGGGCAGCCTTGCACACATGAGCGACTACATGCTGCAGTGCCTGCGCAATGACAGCATAGTTGCCCACATTTTAACGTGTGCGGAATACTGGGTTGCCACCCTGCTGGATCCTCGGTACAAAGACAATGTGCCCACCTTACTTCCTGCACTGGAGCGTGATAGGAAGATGCGCGAGTACAAGCACACGCTGGTAGACGCGCTCCTGAGAGCATTCCCAAATGTCACACGGGAACAAGTGGAAGCCCAAGGTGAAGGCAGAGGAGGAGCAAGAGGTCGCCAACGCAGCTGTGTCACGGACAGCTCCTCTGAGGGCAGGATTAGCATGGCAGACATGTGGAAAAGTTTTGTCACCACTCCACAGCTAACTGCACCACCACCTGATACGGAACGTGTTAGCAGGAGGCAGCATTTCACTAACATGGTTGAACAGTACTTGTGCACACCCTCCACGTACTAACTGATGGTTAGGCCCCATTTAACTTCTGGGTCTCCAAATTGTCCACGTGGCCAGAGCTAGCCTTTTATGCCTTGGAGGTGCTGGCCAGCCTGGCGGCCAGTGTTTTGTCTGAACGTGTATTCGGCACGGCAGGGGCGTCATTACTGACAAACGCAGCCGCCTGTCCACAGCCAACGTGGACAAGCTGACGTTCGTAAAAATGAACCAGGCAAGGATCCCACAGGACCTGTCCATCCGTTGTGCAGAATAGACATTTATAACTGCCTCCCCGCAACCATATATTCTTGTACTCCGGGGCACTTCTTTATTGAATCCTCTTTTTTTATTTTACCATTATATTGCGGTGCAACCAAAAGTTAAATGAACCTCTCCTCCGTCTAGGTGCCAGTGGACTAATTATCTGAACTTGGCCTGTTCCAGTGGTGGGGACATGACGCCTGATTCTCTGCTATGCGACCTCTCTCCTCCGTATGGGTGCCAGGGGCCAAATTATTTAAAAGTGGCCTTCTCCATTGGTGGGTGACATGACACCTTATTCTCTGCTACTCGACCTCTGTCCTCTGTCTGGGTGCTGGGGCCTAAATAACTGAAAGTGGCCTTCTCCAGTGGTGGGTGATATGCCTCCTGAGTCTCTGCTGTGGGACCTCTCTCCTCTGTCTGGGTGCTGGGGCCTAAATAACTGAAAGTCGCCTTCTCCAGTGGTGGGTGATATGAAGCCTGATTTTTATGCTATGGGACCTCTCTCCTCTGTCTGGGTGCTGGGGCCGAAATAACAGAAAGTGACCTTCTCCATTGGTGGGTGACTTGAAACCTGATTCTCTGCTATGGGACCTCTCTCCAATTGATATTGGTTAATTTTTATTTATTTTATTTTAATTCATTTCCCTATCCATATTTGTTTGCAGGGCATTTACCTACATTGTGCTGCCTTTTGCAGCCCTCTAGCCCTTTCCTGGACAATTTTACAGCCTTTTAGTGCCCAAAAGTTTGGTTCCCCATTGACTTCAATGGGGTTCGGGTTCAGGATGAAGTTCAGGTCGGAGTTCGGATCCCGAACCCGAACATTTTCAGGAAGTTCGGCCGAACTTCTCGAACCCTTACATCCAGGTGTTCGCTCAACTTTACCCCTGGCTTCTCAACTCCACCAAAGAAGAGCTGAGCTGATGATGAACATAAAGGCAATTTTATTTCAAGGCTGGAGAGTCCATTATGCTATAAATCTTTCTTTTTACTCCCAGCAGCAGAATATTTAAACGTGTCACAGAACAAATTTACATAAATATTCAAACTTGGTGTAGTCAGTAGCCAATAGCAATGTATATCAGGTGATAAATGGCCTCTGCAGTCGTGTGATTCCCTTCTTTCTGCTGCTCCCGCAAGAGATAAGTATCTATATTTTTCTTGAGTCCTATATATATATATATATATATATATATTTGTAATCCTTCCTGTTTCACCCAGTCTTCCATTTTACTATCCACTACCCATGTATGTGTTTTTCATTCACCTACCCAGCTTCCCCAAGCTCTGTTTTTTCTTCCCTCTATTCCCACTCTGTTTTCCCCTGTTACTGGGCAGTCTTTCTATTTTTACTATTCCTATCGCCGCTACTGTTATTACCTCACGGTAGCAGGACCGAGCTGGTGTTCCAGCTGCGTGCAGTTTTACTCACCTCAAACCCAGTTCCTTTAAGTCAGCCAGCATTCACATCTTCCTCCAAATTACAGTATCCTTATTCATTGTTTGTACAGTGCTTTTAGCTTTATAAATTTTTTTCCCCATGTCTGCTAGCTATGGCTGCGGCAATAGCTTGAGCAGCCATTGTTAGTGAATTCATGGTGTGTGCGAGACTAGGGTTCTAACCCTGTGTCCTCTCTCAAGAATCTCTTCATGTAATCTAATTTAATTAATTTTAAAATATATTAATTCTGATTATTATTTCACTATTATTTTCTAATATTATTTATTTCATTAATAATTAATTTGTGCATTATGTAATTAGTTTATTTAAATTATTTATGTGTATATTTTATACTAGTTCCATAGGGGAAAAATAAATAATATATATTTATACAGTGTATATATATATATATATATATATATATATATATATATATTTAATTTCCTATATATACCCATATATATTTTCCTATGTCTAATGAGGATACCTTGAAGACTCCGGGCACGCCAGGCGTAGAAATGAATGAGAGCATGCTCCAATCCTTAGTCAATACATCTGTTGCTAAATCTGTTAACAACGCTGTCTGCACAGCTATGAGCTCTATGCAAGATGCCATTGCTAAATCAGTGGCCCTAGCTATTGCTCAGTCACAACCCACTTAGTCTCTTCAGAAGGGTCCTTCTACCCTGTCGGACCTTTTCTGGTCTGCGGAGGATTCTACCTCCTATTTTATGGAAGGCATGAAGAAAAGTAAAGCCTCCCACAAAAGATGTCATTTTACTACCAATCCCCCGCCGGTGAAATCCCAAAAATGGCATAATAAAGGGAATCAGGTGTACTTTTGGACACGTCAGGTACACCTTTTTTTTTCAACTACGGGATGATAAAACATCCCAGATCTGGGAATGGGTCCCCATCCACAAGTTTCCAAATTTGTATCCTTGTGGCTAAAAAAGCCTTTTGGACAGAATGGCTAGAAATAAATTTCATTCCGAATGCCCCAGACTCACTCTTCCGCCAAAGATAGCAGACACCCCAGAGTTGGACCCAGCTTTAGTAAAATTTTGTAAAATTTAGTAAAATCTAAATCAAGAGAAGAACCCCAAAAAAGTGGTTGATCGATCTTTTAAAACCATCCAGGATTGACTCTTTGATGTGATAGGCCCGTTAACAAAAATCCTGGACCTCTCTGAGACCGCCTCTTCCACCGGTGAATCTATTGATCTCCCGCCCCTTAAAGGTTGGGCCCAAAGAGCAGTTTGGCTGTTAGGGAATGCCAATGCATTAATTTGCACGGAAAGAAAGAGGTCAATCCTCATGCACCTGGATCCACAACTGAGCCACCTGGCCACTTATGACATCTCCCCCTCCCCCCATCTGATGGCTCTCTCTTTGGACATAGCTTTGTTAAAGAAATTAACAAATATGTAGAACTGTTTTTATCCTTAGAAAAGGCTCAGACATACTTGAAGCGTGTATTTCAAGGACATGTTTTTGGCGGGGCTGGGAAACGAAGGGGCCGGTTTCCCACCCGCCAACCCCAAGGAAGCCCTTCCTGTGAACATAAATTCCCTCTCTCATATGCTTCCTATACAACAACTCCTTTTTTCCCCACCAGAGGACGCCCATGCGGGGCAAGAGGACAGAGGGGCTTCTCAAGGTCCAGACCCGCTACAGGTAAGCAAGTTTCTTCTTCCAGTTTTTTCCCATCTTCCCTTGGGAAGCCAAATCGCTCATTTTATCCATGTTTGGGCTATGATAACCACAGACTTGTGGATTCTAGACACTGTAGTGGGTTATCAAATAGACTTCATATGTCCTCCAGTAATAATGCAGAGACCCCATCCTATATTTTTCTCAAAAATAGACTGATATCTAATAAGATCGAAAATAACAGAACTGAGTTCAAAAGAGACAATTGCAGAAATCCCTTGGCAATCCCAGGGTTATCTGAGCAATATTTTTCTTGTCAAAAAGAGACAGCGGTCACAGACCAGTCGTCAACCTAAGAGCTCTTAACAATTTTGTTTTCTACCGCCACTTCAAAATAGAGGGCATTCATCTATTGAGAGACCTACGGTACTAATACAACACAATTACCTTGCCAAAGTAGACCTGAAAGATGGCCACCTCATGGTGCCTATGCACCCTCTATCCCAACCTTACCTCCAATTCATATGGGAAGGTCGGAAATTCCCCTTCTCAAGTCTACCAGTCTCTCTTCAGCTCCCTGGTGCTTTACAAAGCTATTAAAACCAGTGGTCACCATGCTTAGGTCATAAGGTGTTCATCTAATTATTTATTTAGACAACATTCTCATCATGGCTCAGTCTCGGTCAATAATTCTACTCCATTTTCAATGGACTCTATCTTTCCTAACGAACCTGGGTTTTGCTATAAATTGCGAAAAATCCATTTTTAATCCCTCAAAAGATAGAGAATTTTTGGGTTTTCTGATCGACACTAAATCAGCCATCCTAAGCCTTCCATCCAGCAAGTTGAAGGCTGACCAGCACCTCCAAGGCATAAAAGGCTAGCTCTGGCCACGTGGACAATTTGGAGAGAAATCCGGTCTCTACTCAACAAAAAATAGTATCTCTGCGAGCTATCGCTCGGGTAGTGGGCCTATTGTCAGCTTCAATCCAGGCCATATTTCCTGCTCCACTACACTACAGGGCTCTTCAACATCTGAAGACTCAAAACTTATAAGAGGGTTTACTGTAGTCGGACGAGATAGCCCTAACCTCAGACACCAATGAAGAACTTCTGTGGTGGATACAGCATATCCATACCTGCAATTGGAAGGCTATCTTCAATTCAATACCAGACATGATAATAGAGTCAGATGCCAGTCTCCAGGGCTGGGGGGCTCTTTGCGGCTCCCGTTCCACAGGAGGGAAGTGGTCCACAGAAGAGGCATCTCTTCATATCAATTGTCTCGAACTTCTGCCGGATCCTTTGCCCTCAAGAGTTTCGCGAAGGACAAGTCACACTGTTGCATCCTCTTGAGGATGGATAACATCTCAGCAGTGTAATATGTCAATCGCCTTGGGGGCACCAGATCAGAGCGTTTGGCCAACATTGCCAAAGAATTCGGGCACTTTTACCTAGACAAGAACATCATGCTCACGGTGAAATATCTTCCGGGCCTTTCCAATTCTATTGCAAATTGTAATTCCCGCTTCCTGGCCGACAACAGTGACTGGAGACTGGATCTTCTCCTCTTCAAACATATTCAATCTCTTTGGGGTCCTTTTTAGATGGATCTTTTTGCATCCCGTCTGAATCGACAACTTCCACAATTCTTCAGCTGGCGCCCAGATTCAAAATCTCTGAGCACCGATGCTCTCCTCCAAATTTGGCCTTTGGGGACTCTATGTGCGTTCCCTCCTTTTGCATTAATCCCGCGAGTCATTCTTCTGACAAAAATTCAGAAGGCAACCCTGATGTTGATCACTCCTTTATGGCCGACCCTGCCTGGTTTCCCCAAATCTTGGAAATGGCGGTAGACTTTCCGCGCATCCTTTCATCTCATCCTTCCATTCTTCTGGTCCCATTTGGGAATCCACATCCCCTGGTTCAAGCAGAGACCTTGTCCCTTATTGCTTGGCTCATCTCAGGATAACAAACTCTGATTTCGAACTTTCACACACTACTCAGAGCATTCTGTCTGATGCCTGGGCTCCAGGTACGCGATCTTCTTACGGATCAGCCTGGAAAATTTGCTCTGATTGGTGCAATCAACAAGATCTGGATCCCGTACATCCACCTCTAAACCAAATATAAAATTTTCTCTCCGCCTCTTTTGAAGCACGAAAAGCATACCGAACGATTAATGTCTATCGATCGGCTATCTCTTTCTATCATTCTCCCTTTCAATCTTTACTTGTAGGCAAACACCCCTTGGTCTGTAAACTGATGAAAGGAATTTGATTCCGCAGACCTTCTTTTCCTAGATATCAGTCCACATGGGATGTCAGTCTTGTGTTCAATCTATTTAATTCCTGGGAGAATAATGATTCTCTCCCTAAAATTTTTGTCATTTAAACTCGCTATGCTCCTATGCCTAATTTCTGCTAAGTGTGTTTCAGATGTTCGTGCCCTAGATATTACTCACAGACAATACTTACCTCAGGGAGTAAAGCTCTCTATCGTCCATCGCACCAAGACCAATATTTTTTCCCGATGTTTCCCCAACAAGAGAAATTGTGTTTAGTCTGCTGCTTACAATTCTATGAGGAGATAACTCTTCCTCTTAGGAATCCGTCATGCTCGCAACTCCTTATCTCCTACTGCAAGCCCCAGGCTCCGGTTTCTGCTTCTACTTTATCCCAGTGGATATCTCAGACTATGTCTCTAGCTGATATTGATACATCCATCTTTAGAGCCCACTCCACCAGGGGCTCTATGTCCACTAAAGTCAGGCAGGATGCTCTCTGGCTGATAATCTGAAAGCAGCCAACTGGGCTTCTGAATCTGTCTTCAGAACCTTTTATTTCCGCCCCGACCCTCATGTGTCCATGGTGTTATTTGACTGATGCTAATCTTACCATGTTTTTCTCAACGCTTACTGTTAGTTGCATATTTTAGAAGTATAAGCTTTAAACATGCATAATGGAGTCTCCTGCCTTGAAATAAAATTAAAGATTTTCCTAGCTTTCAGTGAAGGAAAATATAGATTTTATGAAAGACAGGAGACAAATATTATCCCCCCCTAATAACATAGTAACATAGTAACATAGTACAAAAAAAAGACATCTGTCCATCCAGTTCGGCCTGTCATCCTGCTAGTTGATCCAGAGGAAGGCAAAAAAAAAAAACTTTGAGGTAGAAGCCAATTTTCCCCACTTAAGGGGAGTAAAAAATTCAGGCAATCAGAAGTACTCCCTGGATCTCTAGTAGCTATAGCCTGTAATATTATTACACTCCAGAAATACATCCAGGCCCCTCTTGAATTCCTTTATTGTACTCACCATCACCACCTCCTCAGGCAGAGAGTTCCATAGTCTCACTGCTCTTACCATAAAGAATCCTCTTCTATGTTTGTGTACAAACCTTCTTTCCTTCAGACGCAGAGGATGTCCCCTCATCACAGTGACAGTCCTGGGGATAAATAGATGATAGGAGAGATCTCTGTACTGACCCCTGATATATTTATACATAGTTATTAGATCTCCCCTCAGTCTACTTTTTTCTAAAGTAAATAACCCTAATTTTGATAATCTTTCAGGGTACTGTAGTTTCCCCATTCCAGTTATTACTTTAGTTGCCCTCCTCTGAACCCTCTCCAGCTCTGCTATGTCCGCCTTGTTCACAGAAGCCCAGAACTGTACACAGTACTCCATGTGTGGTCTGACTAGCGATTTGTAAAGTGGTAACCCGTCCATGTTTTCTTATTCTTTTTCAGTATAATCTAACTCCATATGTCGGGCGGAGTTTGCAATTCGTCTTCAAGTTCTAAGAATTCGGCTTCATTGAGTTTATTCCTTGGTTACCTTCAATTCGTTTTGAATCTAACTTATTTGTCTCCAGAAAGAAGGGAGTCACACGATGGCAGAGGCCATTTATCACCTGGGATACATTGCTATTGGCAACTGACTACACCTTGTTTGCATATTTATGTACATTTTTTCTGTGACACGTTTAACTATTCTGCTGCTGAGAGTAAAAAGAAAGATTTATAGCATAATGTTCGTCTCCTGTCTTTCATAAAATCTGTTTTCATTCACTGAAAGCTAGGAAAATCTTTAATTTCAATCTATCATTTATAATGTACTCAATCTACTGTAGTGTATTCCCCTGCACCTTTTCCACCACAAAAAGAGTAAATGGTTGAATCTTGTTTTCTCCTCCTCCTCCTCATCCAGATTGTATATATTCCCTCCACTCTAATTTTTTTTTAATAGGGCCAGCTCAACTGCAAGCCCTTAACTCAAATTTTTTTTATAGAGTCAGCTGAACAGCATGCACTTGCATATAATGTTTTAGAGCATCAGTTGTACAGCATGCACTCGCATATAATGTTTTAGAGCGTCATTTGAACAGCATGCACTCGCATATGTTTTAGAGCATCAGCTGAACAGCATGCACTCACATATAATGTTTTAGAGCAGGGATGCTCAACCTGCTGCCCTCCAGCTGTTGTAAAACTACAACTCCCACCATGCCCTTCTGTAGGCTGATAGCTGTAGGCTGTCTGGGAATGATGGGAGTTGTAGTTTTGCAACAGCTGGAGGGCCGCAGGTTGAGCATGCCTGTTTTAGAGCATCAGCTCACCTGCAGGCACTAGCATATACTGTTTTAGAGCATCAGCTCACCTGCAGGCACTTGTCCCTAATGTTTTAGAGGGTCAGCTCAGCAGCAGGCCCTCACCCCTAATGTTTTAGAGGGTCACCAGCAAGCCCTTGCTCCAAATGTTTTTGAGGGTCACCACTCATAATTTTTCAAGGGTGTGTGTATGATGCCCTCCTTTATGTGTAATAAAGGGTGTATTGTAGTGCCTGTTCCTTGTAATTTTTAGCAGCCCTTTAACTTAGCATAGACTTTATGAGTGTAGGAGTCCAATTACCGGAACAATTGTACCACAATGTGAATGAGGCCCTCCTTTATGTGATATACAGGCTGTATCGGAGTACCTCTTGCTTGTACTTTTTGGCAGCACTTGCACTTTATATACAATTAAATATACAGGAAAGAATGTTTCCTAACAATTTTTCCTGTTAAATTGATTTTTTTTGGGGGGGGTTTGTGCGTATTTTAGTCAGTCTGTAAAAGTGGCGTACAACTAGGACAACATGGTTCCCAGCAGTGACCTGGGAGTCCAAGATGCATCCAGATATCATCCCCATGCTGCTCCCGATCCATTTCAGTGGTGTTTCTGTCACTTTCTGACCTCTTTCAATGGAGCAGGCACCCTCCTCTCTTCAGATCAGGGGGTGTCTGGTTGTCTCCTATTGACTTCCATTATACTCGGGTGCTCGGTCGAGCACACAAATATAGCAATGTGTTTGGGCAAAACACCCGAATACTTTGGTGCTCGATCCTCACTAGTACCATTCCTATCGAACATCACTGCTTCACAGAATATTGGAAACGCATACAGAACATACTGTACCCATGTTTACTTTGTTTCTTTGTTCCATGTGTAGGAAAATCACTTTTATTTTGCTGAAAAATGGCTCCCTTGTGCCCAGCTGAAAGTGAAAGTAAAAACATCTTTCACTCCCAACTCAAATTCTATCCGCTGTATCTTCAAATATAGTGGATATAATATGATTCTGGTATTGTTTGAAAGCTTGGAATGTAAGCTTTCAAACAAGATCATATTTCTAGCTGTGTCATGGACGTACCAAGACATACGTACATCCCCGCGACAGTAAGTGGCAGGAGATCTTTGAGACTGGCAACCCATGTTTGATTTGACATGTTTACCTTGTGGATCAATAGGCGTCTGTGTTGTTTCTGGTACTGGCCACACCCTTAACCTCCAGGTGTTGCTATGGCGTAGCTAACGGCTCATGGGCCCTGGTGCAAGAGTTCAGCTTGGGCCCCCCTTCCCTCATTTCTTTGTGTGTCTTCTTATGTGGCACAAGGGTCTCTGGGCCCCCTCAGGCTCCTGGGCCCGGTAGCGACTGCTACCTCTGCACCCCCTATAGCTACGCCCATGTTGCTATCTTAGTCATTTAACTTTCCCTATTTATAGTTGTTTCTCCCACAATGTTGTGCGGTTTATAGCTTCAGTTGGACCTGTGGATAGCTGGTGTTTGGATCTCGGCTGAGTTCCTGGTGCTGCCATCGCTTCTTGGAAGTTAAGTTCTACATTTCCCTTAGCATTTTTGCTTTTCTGTGTGTTGCATTTCCTTGTTGTTTTGTATTAGGCCTTAGGGAGACTGCCTTTCATCCTTCATTTTGGAGGAACAGGATGTCTCATTCCTGTCATTAGGGTACCAGGGTCCTTTAGGGTTAGATAGGACTTAAGGTATTCCTGTGTATGAAATCACATACCACTGGGGTCTGTTCATACTGGTAGTCAGTCAGGCCTTTGATTAGGGTTTTTACTAGGAGGTGTCCATCTTCCTTCCCTAGTTGTCAGGCCTTATTTCCTTTCCCGTTTCCCTCCTATGTTCGGTGTGGGTTTTCCCTCCCACACTAGAGTGTGACAAGCTGCTACCAATCTTAAGATATGAGCAGCTAAAGCAGCGCTCCCTTCTTCAGTCTTGTTTGCTGAGCACTTGGGAGCTGTTTTCTAACACAATAAAAGTGCTTTTCCTGGAAATGGAATATAGACACACAGGTATGTTTGGAATGTGTTTGCAATGCTGTTAGTTATATAGTTGAAAATTAGGTTAAAGACTCCCTGTAAGTAAACAATGACAATAACCTTTTAACCTTTTTCTGACATCCTCTATTCCATACTATCACTATGTAAAAGATTAAGCCCTTTAGGAGTCTGCCATTTTTCACCTTAAGGACCAGGCCATTTTTTGTAAATCTGTCATTTTATGTGCCTATAACTTTAAAACGCTTTTACTTATCCAAGCCGTTTTGAGATTGTTTTCTTGTCACATATTGTACTTCATGACAGTGGTAAACTTGAGTAATATTTTTAATTTTTATTTATAAAAAATACCAAATTTACCAAACACTTGGAAAAATTCACAGTTTTAAAAATTTCAAATTCTCTGCTTTTAAAACAGATAGTTATATCTCCTAAAAGAGTTATTACTTTACATTTCCCATATGTCTACTTCATGTTTGGATCATTTTGTAATTTACATTTTCTTTTTTTGGGACGTTAGAAGCAAATTTTTAAAATTTCCAAAACCCACTTTTTAAGGACCAGTTCAGGTCTGAAGTCACTTTGTGAGGCTTACATAAGAGAAACCACCCATAAATGGCCCTATTTTACAAACTAAACCCCTCAAGGTATTCAAAACTGATTTTACAAACTTTGGTAACCCTTTAGGTGTTTCACAAGAATTAAAGGAAAGTGTAGATGAAATTTCACTTGTTTAGAAGATTTTCCATTTTAATCCATTTTTTCGAGTAGCAAAGCAAGGGTTAACAGCCAAACAAAACTCAATGTTTAGTAGCCTGATTCTGTAGTTTACAAAAACACCCCATATATGGTTGTAAACAGCTGTACGGGCACACAGCAGGGCACAGAAGGAAAGGAACGCTATATGGTTTTTGGAGGGCAGATTTCACTGGGATAATTTTAAGTTGACATGTCACATTTGAAGACCCCCTGATGCCCCCCTAGAGTAGAAACTCTAAAAAAGTGACCCCATTTTGGAAAATACACCCCTTAAGGTATTCAAAACTGATTTTACTAACTTTGGTAACCCTTTAGGTGTTCCACAAGAATTAAAGGGAAAAGTAGATGAAATTTCAGAATTTCACTTTTTTGGCAGATTTTCCATTTTAATCCATTTTTTCCAGTAACAAAGCAAGGGTTAACAGTTAACAGTTAACAGTTAATAGAGTTAAGCGGACACCTGGAAGTTCGGGTTCGCCGAGTTCGGCCGACCTTCCCCGCAAAGGGGCACTAAAATGGCTCTAAAAGAGTCATGGAAAGGGCTAGAGGGCTGCAAAAGGCAGCAACATGAGGGTAAGAGCATAACACGTGTCCTGCAAACAAATGTGGATAGGGAACTCATTACTGATTTAAAATATTCTTAATTATTTAATATAGTTTATGTTAAGCGAAAAATTGGTAATTAAATATGCGCATTAATTGAATCGCGTAAGGGCATTGAGCAACTTTCCTATTGGGTTGGCTTGGTAGAATTGTCGAATATGTAGAATATACCACTATATTCAACATATTCGACAATTATACCAAGCCAACCCAATAGGAAAGTTGCTTAACCTCTTTATGCGATTCGATTAATGTGCATATTTAATTACCGATTTTTTTGCATAACATACACTATATTAAATAATGAAGAATATTCTAATTCACTACTAGATATTGCAGCCTTCTCACTTTGGTCCACAAGCAAGAAGCAGGCAGGTAATTCTCAAAGTTGCGATATCCGCGATTAAAATTCGCTATTTGAATATTCGCGCTCAACACTAGCCATTAGTAGGCATGACTGTGATGGCTTCTGAGGGCACACTAGATAAACGCTTGTTGATTGGCTGCCCTGCACCTTTTTCTTTTCTTTTTCCCCTGCACCTTTTGCGGAAATGTTCAGGTCCAGGTACCAAAAATACTAAAGTTCGGTACAAACCCGAACTTTACAGTTCGGGTTCTCTCAACCCTACAGCCAAACAAAACTTAATATTTATTGCCCTGATTCTGTAGTTTACAAAAACACCTCATGTGTGGTTGTAAACTGCTCAACGGGCAAAAGTCAGAACGCAGAAGGTAAGGAACGCCATATGGTTTTTGGAAGGCAGATTTCAATGGGATAATTTTAAGTTGTCATGTCACATTTGAAGACCCTCTGATGCACCCCTAGAGTAGAAACTCCAAAAAAAAGAACCCATTTTGGAAACTATGGGATAAGGTGGCAGTTTTGTTGGTACTATTTTAAGGAACATATGATTTTAACAAAAAATAGCTGTTTTGGCATCATTTTTTATTATTTACAATGGTCATCTGACAGGTTAGATCATGTGGTATTTTATAGAGCAGGTTGTTATGATGCAACAATACCAAACATGACAACTTTATTGATGGTTTGTTTTAGTTTTACATAATAAAGCATTTTTTAAAAAACAGATTTTTTTTTGTGTCTCTATATTCTGAAAGCCATAGTTTTTTTTGGGGGGATGACTGTCTTATGTTGGGGGAATGACTGTCTTATTTTTTTAGGTATGAGATGACGATTTGATTGGTACTATTTTAGGGTGCATATGACTTTTTGATCGCTTGGTATTACACTTTTTGTGATGTAAGGTGCCCAAAAATGGCTTTTTTGACACCCTTTTTTTTTTTTTTTACGGTGTGCTGTGTTCACATGAGTGTTTAAGTCATGTGATGTTTTTATACAGCAGGTTCTTACGGAGGAGGCAATACCTAATATGTATACTTTTTTATTTATTTAAGTTTTACACAATAACAGCATTTTTGAGAAAAAAAATCATGTTTTAATGTCTCCACATTCTAAAAGCCATAGTTTTTCTTATTTTTTGGGTTATTGTAGGGTTTATTTTTTGGACAATTGTAGGTAGGGTCTCATTTTTTGCAGGAAGAGATGATGGTTAGATTGGTACCATTTTGGGGTGTGTATGACTTTTTGATCGCTTGGAATTGCACTTTTTGTGATGAAGATGACAAAAAAGTGCCTTTTTTGACACAGTTTTTATTTTATTCATTTTTACGGTGTTCATCTGAGGGCTTAGGTCATGTGATATTTTTATAGAGCAGGTCATTATGGGCGTGGCAATACCTAATATGTCAACTGACAAAAAAATCATGTTTTAGTGTCTCCATAGTCTGAGAGCCATAGTTTATTTATTTATTTATTTATTTATTCATTTTTGGGGCGATTGTCTTAGGTAGGGCACACTTTTTGTGGGATGAGGTGACGGTTAGATTGGTACTATTTTGGGGGGCATACACATTTTTGATCGCTTGGCATTGCACATTTAGTGATGTAAGTTGACAAAAAAATGTTCTTTTAGCACAGGTTTTATTTAATTTTTTTGTTACGGGGTTAGGTCATGTGACATTTTTATAGAGCCGATCGATACAGATGTCGCGATACCTGATATTTCTTTTTTTCACTATTTTTTTACTGTATTTTGGGAAAAGGACACTTTTTTTTCTTACTTGAAACTCTTAACTTTTGTAAAACTTTATTTTTTTAACTTCTATTTTCACTTTATTTTTTGTCCCACTCTGGGACTTTAACTTTTGGGGGTCTGATCTCCTTTACAATGCATTACAATACACTCATCTCTCAAGACACAATGGCCTCAGGATACAATACTTTCAACATACAAAGGTATTTTCTGACCCATCGTAAGTTGAAACTAGACTCAACATACAATGCCTCAGACTCAGACCAAACCACTCAAGGCCACTTCTCTGGTAAAAAAAAAGCTGTATTAGTTGCTAGTTAGCAGCTATTCCTGACTGTTATCAGAAATGACTTGATTTTTC